>JAQPPZ010002521.1:8167500-8542546 GCA_028583015.1 Wollemia nobilis | reverse complement strand
TGTATTAGTAATCTTGACAGAAGATATTCACTTTAAATGCTTGGAACACCTTAGTGATTGCAAGTAATTGTAAACAAGGGGCAATGTTGGTTTATTTTACACATGAAACTTTAGTGATTGTTCATTGAACCAAAATAGAGCAAATGTGAGTTGGTCCTCATATGACCACGATGTAGTGCTTAAGAAATGGAAATTTGTGAAAATGCCATAAAACATCACTCCTTCAATGAAATTGGAATTTTCATGAAGGGAATGTCATCATAGGCTCATGAGTGCAAAACAAAGCTGAAAAAATGAAATTTGACCTTAAAATGGAAATTTTCATTTTCGGATTTTTTAACAATCTATAACAAAACAACTTCGAGGAATTTTTAAAAAATACTAAACAACTCCGAAAATGAAATTTCAAATTGCGTATTGGAAGTATGAAGTATAACCTACGCAATGGTTAAATTATTTTTGGATTTTGAAGTTTTTTAAATGTTTATTTTAATGTCTGAATATTAAAATAAAGTTAAAATTTCTTGAAATAAAATGCAGAAAAAATGAAAATGCATTCAGTATGATGCTATCCTATTCCGACAAAACCGAAGATATGAGGTTTTCATGCATGCAACCTAACCTATTGGACCTGCAAAACAAGCACAATCCGGATAAGCTAAGTGTTGGCTCCTAGGGTTTTAAATGAGGTTTTCAGATTTAAACATTCGCATGAAGCAACCAAGAAAACTTGCATAAACTCCATTTACAAGCCTAAAATCTGAAAAGGGGAAAATAGACATTCAATCTTGCATGCGAGAAAATGACTCCTTCTTTCTTGTCCATAAGATGCAACTTTCTAAAATTTTCTGTATTAAAAATTTGTCATTTTACAATAACAGAAGTTTCTGGTTTTCCCAAACCAGTCAATGGAAGAAAACAACTAGAACAGGTCCAGAATGGCCCTCTTGCCTTCAAATCTGTAACTCTGCTCGTGGCAGTTTCTGACCCCTTTCTGGCCTCTTTGAATGGCATATTTAAACTTCTGAAAAATTGTTTCTCCTTCCATGACGGTTCGTTTCATTTTCTGATGGTTGTTCGTTTCACCTTCCCTGACTGTTCGTTTCACCTTCCCTTGTGCATGCATGTGCTTTGGTTTCCCTTTTATGGCCCTTCACCGCAAAAATGTAACATGTCGCGATATCGCGACACTTTTTATCTTTTGACAGCGACCATGCAACATGTCACGATATCGCGACACTTTTGCCTCCTTGCTCTCTTTTGTTGCTTGTAGCCATGAAAATGCAACATGTCGCGATATCGCGACACTTTTTCCCTTTTGGCTTCTCTCTTTGCTTTGAATCGCGAAAATGCAACATGTCGCGATATCGCGACACTTTTTCCTGTACGGTCGCGAAAATGCAACATGTCGCGATATCGTGACACTTTTTCTTTCTAGCTCTTTCTCTTTGCTTTGAATCGTGAAAATGCAACATGTCGCGATATCGCGACACTTTTTCTCTTTTGTCCGTGACGGTGCAACATGTCGCGATATCGCGACACTTTTCTTCTTTGGCCGTGATGGTGCAACATGTCGCGATATCGCGACACCTTTTCTTCTTTGGCCGTGATAATGCAACATGTCGCGATATCGCGACACCTTTTCTTCTTTGGCCGTGATGGTGCAACATGTCGCGATATCGCGACACTTTTTCTTCTTTGGCCGCGATGGTGCAACATGTCGCGATATCGTGACACTTTTTCTCTTTTGGCCGCGATGGTGCAACATGTCGCGATATCGCGACACCTTTTCTTCTTTGGCCGCGATGGTGCAACATGTCGCGATATCGCGACACTTTTTCTCTTTGCCGCGATGGTGCAACATGTCGCGATATCGTGACACCTTTTCTTCTTTGGCCGTGATGGTGCAACATGTCGCGATATCGCGACACCTTTTCTTCTTTGGCTACTAAACTGCAACATGTCGCGATATCGCGACACTTTTTTTGGAGGTGCAACATGTCGCGATATCGCGACACCTTTTCTTCTTTGGCCGCGATGGTGCAACATGTCGCGATATCGCGACACCTTTTCTCCTTTGGTCGTGAAACTGCAACATGTCGCGATATCGCGACACTTTTTCTATTTTGGCCGCGAAATTGCAACATGTCGCGATATCGCGACACTTTTTCTCTTTTGTGGTGTTTTGCTTTTTTCCTTGATCTTTAGCCTATGGGCCACTTCAGTCTTCTTGGAACACATGCAAAAAGGTGGGTCCCCAATTTTGGGGTACGTTGTGGAGCAGCCACAACAAATGGCGACTCTGCTGGGAAATGCTCCTGAGCATTTCGGTGAGAACTCAACCTGAAAACACAGACTCAAATACAAGCGTCAAAAAATATCCCAAGAATGAAACTTAGACGAGAAATACATGAAGCATTAGAATTATTAAGCATCAGCTCGGTGTGTGCAATGTGCTTCATTCCCTATCATTTGAAATTGATCAACATTCCATTGTCAGTTTCACTTATGATTCGTATGCAAGGCCATGAATGATTTGTGCATGATTTGATGTATGACAATTATGCTAGAGATAAGACAACCTGCTTTGCAAAGGCTCAAACCTTCTAGCATCATGAACAAACATATTAAAACTATCAAACCCTCTTAGGACCAAATATATGTATACTAAACTAATTTACTAGATCCCAAAGTTGGTTATGTGTCACTACCATCTTGAACCCATGTGCAAGTGTAAGTGAAATCGGAGCTTTGGGGAATAGGATTCCCAACCTAAGCGAGATGGGAATTTAACCCTATCCTTACTACTCTGATCTGGAGTTCATTACCTCATCTTGAACAAAATGATTTAACCTTTTATGGATGAAACTGTCAAGCTAGCCTGTCCGTTTGAGCAGTCAGTGGTCTTGTTTTTAGACAAGACATGTTGCCACGCATGAGCATACTCCACTGCCGACCAGGCGTCTATAGCCCCGATGGAGATTAACCCCATAATCCATGATTTGGCTCTACTTTTGATTTCTTGGACCTTGGGGATGACTACCCATCCTTGCAAGGGACATGTAGTACGATCCTTCCAATCCAATATTAATAGAGAAATGAAAAAAATATTTGCTTTGGAATAAAATAGAAGCTTTGGGGAATCAGATTCTCAACCTAAGCGAGATGAGAATTAGACCCTATCCTTACTACTCCATGAAGGTCAAATCAGAGCTTTGGGGAATTGGATCCTCAACCTAAGTTCGATGAGGATTTAACCCTATCCTTACTACTCTGATTTTAGGCTTTAAGCATTATGGGAGTGGAAAAAACCACTTGTTTAAGGATTATGTTGCATGATGGGACAGACACGAAATATTCCTTTCGCCTCACCGTTTCTTCCAAGTATGGTTTTGACCATTTTGCTCAAGATTCTCTTTAATATGCGTAGAACGTGCTTGGTTCAAGATAGTTCGGGCATCAGTTCCCAACCTTAGGATCCTTTTAGTATTTGTTATGTAATAACCCTAAGAGGATTCGACACCTTTTCAATGATTGTACATGAAATGAAGATGCAACTGAGATGAAATGTATATGCAATGCTGAATGTAATATGAGATATGAATGCATTGCTCCTTTTGAAATGCGGATGGAGTATATATCACCTACTTTGCCATAATTTATAAAACTGACAACTTCATGCATCACAAGTTCCAAACGATATTCCTTAATGTGTTTGCAATATTCGTGGAGCTTTCTGCAATACAATTCCGATGTTTCATATTCTCCTAGTCTTAGCCAACATTCATAAGGACATAAGTTGACATCCCGCTTTTTTTTTTTTTTTTTTAAAACAAACCAAAAATGTCCAAAGGACCAACACACAAAACTTAAAACCAAAACTGAAATGCAAACCCAACATCACAAACCAAAAAATTATATACAAATGTACAATATGGTACAAGATGAAGCAAAGCTTGGACTATCACTTTCCCGGATCCCAAACATGATTAGAACATTTCAAAAGACATATGACACAATATGTATGCCAAATGTTGTAGGAATCCAACAACAATAAGATCAAACCAAGCAATGCAACAAATTTCAACTTGCCACGCTCACCATACCAATTTGATTTAGTTCTATTACCAACACCATAGGTGAGATTCAAATCAAATTGATTAGACAATGATTGGTATTCAATTTTATCTTGTCTATTCTTTAAAGTGTAAGTTTCATCATTCCATTCATGATTTAGAAGTAGGCTTTCTTTATCCAAAATGAAACTTTGTAAGTAAGAGCCTATTTCTAAACATTTTAAAGCCAATTCATTTTCCAAGTTTGTCGGCCAATCAAATTTCTGCAAACATTTGCAAGCATCTAGGATATTTACTAAATGGGAATCATTAAAAGTTTTTATCCTAGGTTTAAGAATTAATTGATGATGAATTTGATTTAGCAATTTAAATGCATCAAATTCCTTTTCATTCATTAAAGTAATGTTATCAAAGGTGTGGTTAGAAATTAATCCTTGTTCTTCATTCACCTTCAATGGCATTTCATCATATAGCACTTGTTCTTTCTCCATGATTCGTTTATCAAAGGCACCAAACTTAGGTACCCAATTGAACACACGTCCATCCTCTTCAACCCTCAAATATTTTTGGTCAAAGTGTATGTCAAGTAACTCATCTTCATGATCAATCACTTGCGTCTCCTCCCATTCATCTTCACCTTCCTTAGATGGTTCAGTTATTTCCAAAAGTGGGTTATCTCTTGAATTCAAATTGGTAAAGCTATCATAATCAAAATTTGTAACCCATGATTCAATTTTATCACAATTTGGAAGGTGTGGATCCTCTTGGTCATCACTTTCGAGAACATCATCCAAAGTGTCGTTCGAGAACAAGTGGTGAAATTCGATTATGTCTTCAACTTCATTTGTTGATTTTCCTTCCAATTCATTTTCAACCACTTGTGATGGCTTAGGAGCTTCTATAATGGGATCGATTTTTGAATTCCGTGTCATATAGTTGCTCCAATCCTTTGCAAGTACATCTGACCAAATCATGTCCACATAAGTTTGTTCATCCAAATCCTCCTTTTTGGGTAATGATTCTGGATATTTCTTTTCCAAAACAAGATGGTGATCGTTTGATTCCAACTTCTTGTTACCCATCCATAAAATTTCTTCTCCAAAATCTTCATGCTCTTCAAGAATTTTTGAATAGGTATTTACTTCAACATGAGTCACCTCAAAATCTCTTGTAACGCTCGAAGAAGCATAACATGAAACACCATTAAGATCGGCATTATGAACTTTCTTCCTAGGATGATTTGGATGCATACATTGATGTGCTCGTTTTTGTGGTGGAACATGCCTACATACCTTCTTAACCACTTTCTTTTGCTCTTTCACTTTCGATACGAACTCTTTGGGTTGAGTGGTAGAAGTAGTAGGATTAGTTGGATTGATATCCACGGACAATGCTTGAACATTTGTTGCGATAGTTCCATGAGTGACCACATGATTCTCTAATTGAGGCATAGTTGGATGGATGGAAGTACTTGTATAAGCACAAGTGGGAGCATAAGTTGGTATGGTAGGATAAAGTTGATTGTAGGGAAAAACATTTAATATCGAATTTTGTTGTGCCCACGCTTGATTTACCATCGAGGTTTGATTGCAAGCCCCTAGTTGTCCTACCATAGTTGATTGCTCCATTCCATAACCTTGCGGCCTCAATTGTTGATCTACAATCATAGCTTCTATGTAGGCCGATGCAAGATCAGTAACCAAGGGATTCATCCTAACAAATATGGCAAATAATGGATCCAATGCTCGAAAGTATATTTGAAGAGCACCACTTTCCTCAATAGTATAGGGAGAAATTAATCTCGCATAAAGCTTTCGAAACCTCAAGTTGAAATTTCTCACTGGTTCATTAGGTTCTCTTTTGCAAGAAACAAATTGTTGAAATATCGTGAGAGGATCAATGAACAACCTAAATTGATCGATAAACTCATCTTTCAATTGCGTCCAAGATGTAATAGAACCAGCGGGTAAATTGATGTACCAATCATATGCCACCTCATCTAGGGTTCCAGGAAACATTCTACATGCCACATCCTCATGTTCGACATTCCATCTAACTAGGATATCCACATAGGCTTGAATATGTTCCTCGGCTGATGTTGGACCATTGTGCTTAAATTTGAGCAAATGTTTTTCTACGTTCTTGGGTAAATCATGAAAATCTCCACTAATGTTCAAAGGATTAGCATGTATCCCATACCACGTTCCTGCAGTTGTAGCCATTAATGAAACTCAAAGAATAATTTCAAAACCAATTTGTTAGTCATGAATGAAAGAAGGAACCATGACAAAGCAATATTCTAAAAATGTAAATTAGTTTCTGATTCACCAGATCGCATATGCGCAGGTGAAGAGCATACTCCTAGTGTTGTAGGCTTTCTGATTCACAAGATCGCATTACACGCAAGTGAAGAGCATAATACCGACAAGAGATACATTTTAGACAAAATAATTCCTTACAAATAATCATGAAATGACTAGCAAATATCAAACATGTAACGTATGAATAATCATGTTAGCATCAACCAAGAAATGTATCCATTAAAATCCGATAAAAGTAACTGCATGGAGACAACCTCGTTAATCAAGACCAAAATTCTTCAAAATCAAATCAAACACATTATTCCCGTATGAACAATCCAAAAGCGTTAGAACAATGCATAGCATTTCATGTCCTCCTTTTAACACTACAAGGTTGTATTGTTAAAAGAGGGCTAAAGATAATAATCAATAGGGCATGAAATATTCAAAATTTAAATCCCTATAGCATTTAAATCACACTGAAATAAACCAATTCAGGCCCTCCTTCTAGCGCCAAAATGTTGAGTGGTATTTTCACACATTTGTGAAAGTACACTCTCCTTTAGGATTTGGGTTCCAAATCCCCTCTTGCAAAGAAGTTAAACAAACAACTTCTCCAAGGTCTCCGCTATATTAGCATTTGCATATGTGTATTAGTAATCTTGACTAAAGATATTCACTTTAAATGCTTGGAACACCTTAGTGATTGCAAGTAACTGTAAACAAGGGGCAATGTTGGTTTATTTTACACATGAAACTTTAGTGATTGTTCATTGAACCAAAATAGAGCAAATGTGAGTTGGTCCTCATATGACCACGATGTAGTGCTTAAGAAATGGAAATTTGTGAAAATGCCATAAAACATCACTCCTTCAATGAAATTGGAATTTTCATGAAGGGAATGTCATCATAGGCTCATGAGTGCAAAACAAAGCTGAAAAAATGAAATTTGACCTTAAAATGGAAATTTTCATTTTCGGATTTTTTAACAATCTGTAACAAAACAACAACTTCGAGGAATTTTTAAAAAATACTAAACAACTCCGAAAATGAAATTTCAAATTGCGTATTGGAAGTATGAAGTATAACCTACGCAATGGTTAAATTATTTTTGTATTTTGAAGTTTTTTAAATGTTTATTTTAATGTCCTGAATATTAAAATAAAGTTAAAATTTCTTGAAATAAAATGCAGAAAAAATGAAAATGCATTCAAGTATGATGCTATCCTATTCCGACAAAACCGAAGATATGAGGTTTTCATGCATGCAACCTAACCTATTGGACCTGCAAAACAAGCACAATCCGGATAAGCTAAGTGTTGGCTCCTAGGGTTTTAAATGAGGTTTTCAGATTTAAACATTCGCATGAAGCAACCAAGAAAACTTGCATAAACTCCATTTACAAGCCTAAAATCTGAAAAGGGGAAAATAGACATTCAATCTTGCATGCAGAAAATGACTCCTTCTTTCTTGTCCATAAGATGCAACTTTCTGAAATTTTCTGTATTAAAAATTTGTCATTTTACAATAACAGAAGTTTCTGGTTTTCCCAAACCAGTCAATGGAAGAAAACAACTAGAACAGGTCCAGAATGGCCCTCTTGCCTTCAAATCTGTAACTCGCTCGTGGCAGTTTTGCCCCCTTTTGGCCTCTTTGAATGGCATATTTAAACTTCTAAAAAATTGTTTCTCCTTCCATGACGGTTCATTTCATTTTCTGATGGTTGTTCGTTTCACCTTCCCTGACTGTTCGTTTCACCTTCCCTTGTGCATGCATGTGCTTTGGTTTCCCTTTTATGGCCCTTCATCGCGAAAATGTAACATGTCGCGATATCGCGACACTTTTTATCTTTTGACAGCGACCATGCAACATGTCGCGATATCGCGACACTTTTGCCTCCTTGCTCTCTTTTGTTGCTTGTAGCCGCGAAAATGTAACATGTCACGATATCGCGACACTTTTTCCCTTTTGGCTTCTCTCTATGCTTTGAATCACGAAAACGCAACATGTCGCGATATCGCGACACTTTTTCCTGTACGGTCGCGAAAATGCAACATGTCGCGATATCGCGACACTTTTTCTTTCTAGCTCTTTCTCTTTGCTTTGAATCACGAAAATGCAACATGTCGCGATATCGCGACACTTTTTCTCTTCCGTGACGGTGCAACATGTCGCGATATCGTGACACTTTTTCTTCTTTGGCCGCGATGGTGCAACATGTCGCGATATCGCGACACCTTTTCTTCTTTGGCCGCGAAAGTGCAACATGTCGCGATATCGCGACACCTTTTCTTCTTTGGCCGCGATGGTGCAACATGTCACGATATCGCGACACTTTTTCTTCTTTGGCCACGATGGTGCAACATGTCGCGATATCGCGACACTTTTTCTCTTTGGCCGATGGTGCAACATGTCGCGATATCGCGACACTTTTCTTCTTTGGCCGTGATGGTGCAACATGTCACGATATCGCGACACTTTTTCTCTTTTGGCCGTGATGGTGCAACATGTCGCGATATCGCGACACTTTTTCTCTTTGGCCGTGATGGTGCAACATGTCGCGATATCGCGACACCTTTTCTTCTTTGCCGCTAAACTGCAACATGTCGCGATATCGCGACACTTTTTCTCTTCTGGCGATGGATGCAACATGTCGCGATATCGCGACACCTTTTCTTCTTTGGCCGCGATGGTGCAACATGTCGCGATATCGCGACACCTTTTCTTCTTTGGCCGCGATGGTGCAACATGTCGCGATATCGCGACACTTTTTCTCTTTTGGCCGCGAAATTGCAACATGTCGCGATATCGCGACACTTTTTCTCTTTTGTGGTGTTTTGCTTTTTTTCTTGATCTTTAGCCTATGGGCCACTTCAGTCTTCTTGGAACACATGCAAAAAGGTGGGTCCCCAATTTTGGGGTACGTTGTGGAGCAGCCACAACACAACATATCCGCAACATGTGAGGGGAGAGATTTGAACATGGGCCTCTCGATAACTGAAGAGTTTTAACTACCCACTTGCTCTCCAACTCCTCTAACTGGAAATTTTTTTTAATCTAATGCATCTATCGATATTCTATTATATATTAAGATTTTTTCTTAAGTATTTCATTAATCTAAGATATATAAGATATACATTTATAATTAATTGTATAATTAACAAGTATTATACTTAATAACAAAAAAAAAACATGTCAATTAATATTTTTCTTTATATAATTAAAAATAATTATATTTAACAATAATAATAAGTATACAAATTAATATTTTAAAAATCCATCTTTCTAATACCACTATAAAATTGGTGCTTATATGGTACCATGATGATGCTATATGCAAGTGCCAGTATGGGATTATGGTGGTGGTCTTAGGTATTTACAATGACATGAAAAGTACTCGAATAGGGTTGTTGTAGCTTTTTATTTATATATATATATATAATTTTTTTTATTGGTAAGAATTATAAGTGGTTGTATTTTTCAACTTTTATTCACTAAAATTTTTAACATAACTGATAAAAAGTGAAACACCTTTCAAATCTATTCATAAATAAAACTTAACACACCTTCCAATTCTATAAAACCCGAATAAAAAGTAACACAATTCCATAAGACCCGAGGAAGAACCGTGGTCTTACAATATAGTATTATAAGTGACACTTCATTGTCAAAAATTAATAGTGATTCAAACTCCTACTTATTAACTTGGATTTTTTATTTTTATAAATATTTTAAAGAAAATATCAAGATACTTACTTCACACAATATTCAATTTTTATTTTCAATTGTCATACAAAAAAAATTACTATTTTAATATATTTTTTTATTATTTAAATTATAAAAATATTAAAAAACATTGATATTTTTATATAATTTTATAAATAAATTATATTTATTACTTTATACACATGAAAGAATATTAAAAAAATAAATTTATATATTTATACAAAATAAACCCTAAACTCCAAGATTTAGATTAATCTTTATT
Source organism: Wollemia nobilis (assembly GCA_028583015.1). Lineage (NCBI taxonomy): Eukaryota > Viridiplantae > Streptophyta > Pinopsida > Araucariales > Araucariaceae > Wollemia > Wollemia nobilis. The sequence continues at coordinate 8,532,182 of JAQPPZ010002521.1, read as the reverse complement.
TTATTAAAAAAAAATGAAAATATGCAATTGATAAAACCATTTAATGATGGAACAAAGAAAATATTTATATTATTGTCAAAAATATTACCTTCATAATTCGTGAGGGTTAGGTGGATTGGTAAGATTTTGGGTACTTATCACAAGGAGACCTAGGTTCAAACTTCGCGGGCATGTCCACTTTGTGCTAAAGGTGGTAGTTTGTTCTGAATCTGCATCAGACTGATGATGACAATATGAATCCCGAAGCAACGGTGGTCCCCATCTCACACTGGTTAACCTTAAGATAGGTTTGGTGGTTACAGTCCTTGTAGTACCCAGCACTGGTCAATTACTAAAAAAAAATAGCAGTTACCAACTCTCCTATGTAATAAAAAAAATTATACCTTTATTAAATTATTATCTAAATTCTTTTCCCTTCCTATGGTTTTTTTCAAACATATGGTTCTTAGGGTTTGATTTTTCAAACATATGCTCTTTTCCCTTCTTATGGTTTGATTTTTCCAACATATGGTCAACAATTTATTTTTATTACTAAATAAAGTTACAAGTAACTTCCCCTTTTTTTACTACATCAGATAAATGTGTGAAGACAACCTGGCTGTTTTAACAAATTTATTTATCTAGATGCGGTGTGATAGGGATTACCTATAAGCTTAAGACCCATTCAAAAAATTAATTGAAAACAAACTTCAAACTACTATTTTTACAAGAAATTGACTTTCTTCAAAGATACTCTCACATTTTATTTTAGAAGAATGCGAGACATTTAACGATAATTTTCACTCATCACTTAGAGGCAAGCATGCTGCACTCATTCACATGATGTTCCATTGATTACCAGCACTGATCAGTTTCCCAATTCCTTCCCTTAAACCTGTATGCACCCTCCCTTTCGTAGTCTCCGCCATTAGTAAACTGAATCGAGCAGCACAGCCGACGGTCATATTGCGAACGGGCCTTCGGATCCGAAAGAACCGCATACGCATCGTGTATGCGCAAAAACATGGTCGTGCTCTCCTCTTTGGCGTGGGGAGAAGCGGCGTCCGGGTGAAACCTCCGCGCCAGGCTTCTGTACGCCCTTTTGATATCCTCCGCGCCCGCACCTCGCTCGATCCCCAGCACCTCGTACAGACTCACAGCCCTCATATGACCGCAATCTGGCGTCTCCTCTTTCCGCGAAGAAGCCGCCATTGCTTTCAGCTTCACACGCCGCCCACAAGGAGCATTGTAATTTCCCCGGCGTATGTTGCTCCATCGGCTTATTGCCAGGGACGAGGTCTCTGCCGAACTTGGCCACGCTAAAATTGCAATAGAATTCATGTTTGGCTTGGTAATTGAAACGCTGTTGTGGACACGAATTTGATATTACAAATGAGATAAATATATGAATGGATAGACATACGTTTTATCAATAAAGAAGAGAGTGGTGGGCGAGAATGGGGCGCTGCTATTGCCAAACGGTTTATCCAAAACTGTCTTCTGCTCAACTGGCTTGCCTCTTTTTTATAGGTTAGACAGAGTGGTGTTGTGAATCTTGAGGTTATTCCGTTATTGGTTGGCGTATTTGAAGGGGCTACTGCTTTGTGAGGATCAAGTGAAGTCAGTGGGTCTAACTTTGACGAGAAATAGGCCTTTGACCATTGGAATACCTCTTCTATGGGGTTTGGTAATGTTCGTTGGAACGGTTATTGTAGCGTTATGATTTGGCTGATTTGTATTGGTTGAAAAAGATAGTAGGTTGGTAGTGGTTTAGTGTTCGTGGGTTATTTTGAATTGTTTTTTTTAATACATAGAAGAATTCACAATTATTTTTTCCTTTTTGAATAACTGGTCAGGTCAATGTTATGTCTCCATCCTAATACTTGATGTAATAGTTATTGTAAAACGTGGGTAGTACCCATGTTATTATTTTTTAATGTTTTGTTATAGTTTTGGATTAAGAAGAGCTTATGTCAAATGACGGTTTTTTATGTAACTATTTTTTCAAGAATGTAACTCATAATAAGTAGGAGATTCTAGTCCAGGTGATATTTTGCATGTAAGCCAACCTTAGGAGTTAGGTGCTACAGAAATTTCTTAAATCAACGAGAGACAATATTGTATGTAGTTTTTTGTATAATTGAAAGAAGTATTGAAGGAGGTTACTCCCTCGAAGAGGCTTGCGATTCAATGCTATTGTAGGATTGTTCTTTTTCTACAATTTACTTTCGTATTGTGCATTTTATTTCCAAACGTGTTGTGAGCATGTGTGTTTATTTTCAATTATTTGTGTGATAGTATTATTTTTAATATTAGGTTCTTAACAAGTGGTATCAAAGTGTTATCAATGGATTCTGCCAATTCAAGGGCGCGGCCCCGCCCCCCCCCCCCCCCCCGCCCCGCCCCCCCCCCCCCCCCCCCCCCCCCCCCCCCCCCCCCCCGCCCCCCCCCCCCCGCCGCCGCGCCGGCCGGGCCCCGGCGGGCCCCCCGCGCCCCGCCCGGCCCCCGCCCCCCCCCCCCCCCCCCGGGCGCGCGCCGGGCGGGGCCCCCCCCCCCCCCCCCCCCGCCGGGCCCGGCCCGCCGCGCCCGCCGCGCCCCGCCGCCGCGGCGCGGCCCCCCCCCCCCCCCCGCCCCCCCCCCCCCCCCCCCGGGCCCCCCGCGCCGCGCGCGGCGCCCCGGCGGCGGGCGCGGGGGGGGGCCGCGGCGCGGGCGGGGGGGGGGGGGGGGGGGGGGGGGGGGGGGGGCCCCGCCCCCGCCCCCCCCCCCTTTTTTTTTTTTTTTTTTTTTTTTAATTTTTTTTTTGGGGGGGGAAGGGGGGGGGGGGCGGGGGGGGGGGGGGGGGGGGGCGGATGCTCACAAAATTGAGCTCCCACACATCTTCGGGTGTATCGGGAGACCATTTAGGATTTAACAAAATTTTATTCCTATGAAGTTTTTTTGACCTTGTATTGTCCATAGTGCACAAGACATAGCATCCCAGAAGACTACCCTCCCGTATTGTCAGAGAGGCATATAGTGTGCTCAAGGGTATGTGTGGAATCCTCCTTAAGTAGTGGCCTAAAATATTGATCCAAGCACTATCGTTTGTCACTGCGGTATAACAAAGGGCCTATGGATATTACATACACCCTTGCCTAGAGTACCCTGGTTCTGTTTAAACTTGCAAACAAGGTTTGTTCTTCAAGTCTTATGTTTTGCTTAACCTACAACCAAAATCCAAAACCTATTATTGTATCCTACACATAAGTTGAGCATACAAAGAAGATATCCCTATTCCAGAATTCTTGCATGCACAATAGGCAATACAAACTCCTAAAATAATAACAGGCGAACAGGAATCATCAATCTAAAACAGGGGGTTAGAGTCAGTTACAGTCAAAAACATTCTATCGGTAACAGTGAATATAGGGTGGTCAAGATAGTCAGGTAATATCTGTGACAGTAAGAAACAAACAAGGAATAGAATAGTTTTAGGAATTAGTTAGTGTTTAGATAGTCTGAAAAGGGAACATAACAGTATCAGTAATCCGAACATATAGGACAAAGATAGTTGGCAAAGTTCTAGGAACTAATATCCGGAGGTAAACCCGACCTCACTATTAAAAAAATAAAATAATCTAAAATAGGGATATCTCTTCACTCAGAGCTCAGATTGACTAAAACATTTAGCAGATAATTCTATGTTCTATTCTAGAAAAAATTGTCCTTGGCAGCGCTTGGTCAAATTTTACACCGATTTTCCAAAATTGGCAATTTTTTATTTTTCTTGTTAAGGCCATAACTTCTCAACGATCAATCAAATGGATCCAAAATTTTGGACATAGAAGCTACTTGTTATTCTGCACCAAAGACCCTCAAGGACTCACTTGTGAAATTTTAAGTCCAAATTGAAGAAATTACCCTAACATTGACTTGCAACCAACCAGGAGATCACAAAAAGTCAAAGAAGACAATATATCTCCTCATTGAGCACTTAGATCAAGCAACCACAGAAGTGGACCCTATCCTAAAATCAGTGTTGCAAACCATTCCCCAAATTAATTTTTGGACCCTTACTAAAAATAGTAACTCCTAAAAGTTACCTATCTATTTTTAGTAATGTAGGCCTAAAATTTTCGCACTCCTTTCCTCTAGGTTGATGGATCCATGCCTCAGAGGGGAATGGAAAAATGGTAGAGCTACACCTCGAAAGAGAGGCACTTAAGTGTTCCTTCTTGTGGTGATTTTTTGACGAATTAAGGGTTCACCAAGAAACTTTTAATGGTAGTTTTCATACCTAGGTTTTGGAAGATGTTTGATGTATTCTTTTTATAAATCATTCACATACACCTAAGTTTGGCCTTTATGCAACTAAACTATCCATATGCAATTTTGATTTAATGAAAACAACAGATAGTGGATACAAAATAAAATGCAATGCTTAAAACTAGGGCTAAAAGAAATTATAAACCTTACTTGACCCGAATGTTTGATGAAGATTTCGAGGCATGTAGCAGGACAAAATCACCTCTGTTTCTAACAGAATCGCCTCTATTCCAGACAAAGTCGCCTGTGTTCAAAAAAAAATCACCTTCGATTTAACAAAATCACAGACGATTATGTCGCAATCCTACAGCAAAATAGTTGACAACAAATAGAGGACAGAGAACAATGTTTCTTGCAAATTACAACAGTTTCTCGTACTCCAAGTCATATATATGTTTTAATTTCTATATGCAAATGGATATGAAATGAGATGAGATACTATGATGACAATTCAACCTAGTATGCCAGGATTCGTGCGATTATGATCTTTATTTCATGATGCAACTAACTAGAATGACGGTGAACACCAAGATGTAATACCTAAATCTAAGTAATAAATCAAATGGAAATGATGCAATGCACATACACATCAAAAATTGGGAAAGAATTGCAAACAATGATCTGAATCCTTGCCCCCAATGGATCTGAAGATAGGATCGCCTACTTTCTAACGAAATTGCTTATTCTCTGATGAAATCGCCTGTCGCTTCTATCGAAATCGCCTATCATTTTTGTCGATCGCTAGGCGATTATGATGATATTTCGGGTAATTATAACTGAGGCCTGCAATGACAAAATGAAAATAGGGATGTCGGGAGGTGGAATTACATAATAAATTGATGCAAGGGATCCTCAAGGGAGTTCAGAACAATCTTAGGGATCAAAGTCGAACCAGCCAGGTGGAGAAAGAGAAAGGGTCCTAGATTAAATAGGCCAACGAGGGATTTGAGGAAGTTAGGAGGTTAGATAAACATGGAGGAGATTTTGATCCCTCCTATGTTTGTCACCTTCAATCTGTTCACCAAAAACCCTGATCTGAACAATGGCTAAACCAGGTAAGAGGTTTTAAAACGAATTTTGTCCTTTAGCAAATTTGTTAAAATTTTATTTTGGGATCGTTAGGCGATTTTGTTGACTATTGGGGGATTTTTCCCAACGGTCAAACAACTTTTGGTTTATTGGCATGAAAAATGAGAAGATTGTTTTCTCACCATTTTATCCAACTTTTAGGTGAATTTTGAATAATTTTTAATACTTTTTATGATGTTTAGTTAAATTAAGTGTGTCAATTTTACCCTACTACATTTTGTCCGCTCTTTAGCGATCTTTTGAAAAAAGGTCATTAAAGATGAAATAGCGCATTTTTCGAGATAGAAGAAAAAATTGGGCACATTTATAGTTCATAGCTTAATATTTACTATTTTAATAGTTTATTACATTGCCCCCTTCGAGTTTTACATTAATTTTGCTGAATTAGTGAAAAACTCGAAAAGCTTTTATATTGACTTAAATAGTAAAAAGGGTAGGAAAATTTTATTTCATTTTTACTTTTTACTAGCTAGAAAAAGAAACTTTCTCTGGGGAGACCAATGGCAGAAGCGACTCATCGGGATGATTTAGTACCACGAGGGGCGAAGGTAAGGTTTTTACTTAGCATTTATTTGAATTTTACTTTGAATTTTTGTATTTTAAACTTGAATTTTTTATTTTTTTTTATGATTTTTAGATTAGGTTTGTCGTTTTTCGCGGCTCAGGGTAAAATTGCCTAGGGGTTTTGCAAAATCGTCTTCAAAATTGGAAGCGATTTTGTAAAATTGTGGACGATTTTGACGAATGCTGCGAGTCAATTTTGATAAAATCGAGTAATCGATTATGTCAAAAGCGAGGCGATTCTATCAAAAGCATGATGATTTTGACAAGATCGACGATGATTTTAATATATGTGATTTTGATGTATGATTTTGTGTATGATTTTATGCAACAAGGTACTCTAAAAAGTAGGGAGTGGAGATATGATGGACTCCAGGCAGATTTGGGGGTCTTGAGTGTGGAGGAGAAGACCACCTTGGAAAAGGTTGGTTTTAGGCATGTGGCAGAAATGCCACAGATTCCTACTGATATGGCGTTATTGACGACACTTGCAGAGCGATGGTATCCAGTCTCTTCCTATTTTTGACTGCCCATAGGGGAGATGGCTCCCACACTTGAGGACGTGTGGAGGATTCTATAGATACCTATCAGGGGTAGGGTGATTACCTCCTTCGGTAGTCGAGATCAGGCACTACAGAGGTTAGCAGAGGCTTCTAATCTCGAATTGGGATCAAGAGTGTCTATCACTGCTTTGAGATAGATATAGGACATCTCACCTTTGACATTACCATTTTCTAGAGTAGTGGGTGGACTACTCCTTTGTCATCATAGCAGTTGCAGGTTGCCTTGGTTGCTAGCAGAGGTGGTGGCAGATATGACAGATCATAAAATCCGATTTGCATGGGGTCCTTTCATTCTTTACAGGCTCTACAGGATCTTGTATAAGGTCGCCTATAGGGATGGAGTTTCCCTAGTTCTCACATCATTCCTACAGGTATGGTGTTGGGAACATATTGCTATTAGGAGACCAGAGGGGTTGCCACTGGATACAATGGAGGTGGGTAGGCCACGAGATTTTTATTGGACTGTGAGGGTCAAGGGGATGAGGAGGCTTGACTTGGATGATATTCAATGTCTATTGGATGATTTGATAGGAGATTCCATCACCTAGAGGTCGTGGAGAGATCATCTAGGGGGGGGGGGGGGGGGGGGTTGGCTCATGTGAGACGAGTTATTTGGTTGTGGATGCATGCTGGAGAGATGGAGCTACATCGAGTGGATAGAGTTTTGAGGCAATTTGGGATTCAATAGGGAATCCCAACTACTAGAGATTTCTATTTTGCTTAGACTATACGAGATCTGACATCGATTAGAGGCCCTCTTGATATGTAGAGGTTTTTAGATCGATATCCCGATGATGAGCCAGTGGTCACAATAGAGGGAGATGATGCGGGAGTTATAGATGATTACCCTGCTTGGTATGCATCCATTCACCCCCGTCGATTGACTCTACGAAGAGGACCAGTTCATAGATATGTAGAGAGGGTGTTGCGATATCACCATGTAGCTAGTGAGCAGAGTAGCATGGGATCATCACCACAGGGTAGAGGAGTCAGGAATAGGGGTGGCATCGCATGTGGTCAAGGAAGGATACCAGATCATCCTAGGAGGGTGGGGATGAGGACTAGAGGTGGGCATTTCTCACATCCACTTGGAGCTCCATGGGTTGAGAGGAGAGAGGATGAGAGACAGATGTCTCCTCAACAAGAGGAGAGACCAGATTCCCTTAGAAAGGGGGTGAATATGGAGATCGGGGAGAGCAGTGGGATGGCTGCTCTTCGGGGTGAGGTGGCATGGCTAGAGAAAGATAATTTCTCACAAAAGACTAAGATCAAGTGTTTGGAAGTAGATTTAGCCTAGGCCAGGACACAGTTACAAAAGAGGGTTGAGGCTCAGGGAGTTGGAGCTCCTGTTACTACATATTCTAGGGTGAGTGTCAGCGTAGCTGATGCATTGGATAGGGCTTCTAAATGAGCCGATTTTTATCAGGCTCTATATTTTGCAGCAGTTCCTACGAATTAGAGGAAACCACTTCCTGTAATGTATGAGTCTCTGACTCGTTCGAGTTGCTCGAGATCACACACGAGTACTAGGACTGCTATTACGATTAGAGCAGAAGGAGTCCGAGCCCCTTGACCTGTTGGTGGAGATGATGATGCTCAGAGAACTATATGATCTACTTAGTTTTATTTTAATGACTGAGTATGCTAATGATAGATATTGTGGCATATCAGTCGACCCTTTTTATATGTGTACTTTTGATGATGATATATATAGCTATGTTTTGTCTTTCATGTGTTTTTGATGGTGTGTTATTTAATTTTGCATTTTAATATGTGGATATTAATGATGTCTTTAATCATGCCTTTAAAATAAAATGATGTAAAATGATTTGGTGTGTTTTGAGAATATGTTTTGGAACATGTGAGTGTTGGAATGATGACAAGGTTAAATAGATTTTAGCAATATACCTCGAAGGATGTTATGTTTTTATGTGACTATTGTTGGAGTTCAATGCTCACTAAGTCACGAAGCTAATCCTGTTTGTGAGGAGTATTTTGAAATTTCCAAAATGATTGTTTGCTTGAGAAAGATCTCAAGGCTTTTGATGATAAAATGAAGTATGTTTGTTTTGTTATTTTGGAACAAAATATGTGATAAATATTTTGTGAAGTTTATTTGATCGGGCATGAAAATTTTTGTTTGTTTTTAAAATGTAAAATTAATGTTTGATAGATCATTATGTCACATGTCCAAAAGTTTTTATAATTTTTGTAAAGAAATGTACACGTGTATTTTGAGGTATGAAAAATTAGAAGGATGACTTGCGCTAAAAAAGGAATTCCTAAGTGTGAAGTTATATGAAATAATTACTTAGGAATTATACCATCATCATGGAAATCAAAATGAAATGCATGATGATATGAAATTTGTTTTTAGAAATGTTGGATAGGAAATTTGAACTGTTTAAACTATTTTGGACATAAAAATTAGAAATATGATTTTTGCTAAGCAAGGAATTTCTAATTGCTTTAGGAATAATGGCATCGTCACGAAAATATAATGCAAGATGAATAGTAATTTTTTTTTTCCGTTTTTTTGTTTTTTGTATTTTTTATTTAAGATGAATATTGATAAAAGAATTGATGATATTTATCTAATAAAATTCCAAAAAAATATTTTAATTTATTCAAAGACAAATTCAAATTTATCTAGAATCAATATGTGTGAAGTGCATTAATTATCTTTTTTGATCTTATCATAATGATATAAAATCTCTCGAATAAAAAATGTGTGTGTTTTACAAAATTTATTTACCGATTTAGAGTAAAAAATTATATAGCAAACTTAAATGAACCAATGTGTGTGCATGTGAAGTATTCTTTACCCATGATTTTGTGCATGCATAGGGACTGAACTACTATGCAAATCAAACCACCAAAATCTAGTTATTCCATAAGCGAACATTGGTTTGTACAAAATGAGGTCGCTAATGTGACAGACATATCACCACGTGAAAAGGAATTACCCAATGTCAAGCAAGTTGGGCACAAATCTCCTGTTATGGGGCTTACCTCATGATTTTCAAATAACTGAGAAATTCTAGGGATTCAAGTTCCATACTCCTTTTCTTCATATTTATACGAGAGGGATTTATTGCTCTTTTCTGAACAAGGGGATTTTATTGCTTTGGAACATTTTTCGTTGATTTTTCTCTCTTTCTTTTTCTCTCATTTTCTTTCTTTTTCTTTTGTTTTCTTTTTATTTTTCTCTCATTTTCCTTATTTTTCTTTTTGTTTTCTTTTTCTTTTTCTCTCAGGATACTTGCCCAGATTAGACGTGGGGCAAGGGATTTATTCGGGTAGGAAGGAACTTGTCCTTTTGTCAATTTCTCAGTATTCTAGACCATACACATGATAGGATAGCAGGGGACACCTTTTGCTTAAGGTTTTAAGATTCACTATGTAATATCATTTTTTAAAATTTGCAACAGATCATTTTAATGTGTAAAAGTGTGTTCTTGGTTCCAAAAAGTAGCAAAATCATTTACAGACTCAGAATTTATTTAGTGAGGTAATAGTATTCTTTGATATAGGAAAGATTTATAATCAAAATAACAAAATCAAAATTATTAATTTAGCAAAATTTTTGGTGCATGGTTCAGGATAACTTTTGAATTAATCCGAAATAATGGAAAATATAACTTCAAAATTTTGAAATACAACAATGAATAACAATGCAAAATAATCAGAAATATTTATGAAATTTTGATACTTTTTGATTTTTTTAGTTGTTTTGATAAATTTTGGAAATGCGTGAAAAATTATTTACAACTATTTACAGTGATGCAAATTTTGAGTCTATGCATAATATCTTTTTAGGTGCATGATATTCATAGGTTCCTTGAGATATTTTCCATCCAAGGTAGCTAATATGTATGCATCTGATCCAAATTTGGCAGTGATGATGTATGGTCCAAGCCAGTTGGGCTTGAATTTACCTTTAAGGTCTTTTGTTGCATTTGTATTTTTTTATTTTCTTTTAAGACTAAATCTCCAACTTCAAATGATCTATTATGGACTTTCTTAGCATATGATATTTTAAGTTTGTCTTGGTAGGCATGAAGATGTTCTAAAGCATGAATATGCTTTTCATCTAGAAGTTCTAACTGACTTAATCTTCCAGTATGATATTCATCTCCAACTTTCTCATTTTGAAGTAAAAGAGCTAAAGAAGGAACTTCTAATTCGAATGGAAAAACATCTTTAGCACCATAAACCAAGACAAAAGGAGATGCACCCATAGGAGTATGAACACTAGTTCGATAAGCCCACAAGGCAGGATATAATTGTATATGCCAGTCACGGCCTATTTTAGTAACCAATATTTTTAGTATTTTGATTAATTTTTTATTGGATGCTTCAGCTTGGCCATTTCCTTGTGGATAATAAGGAGTAGACCATCTATGTTGAATTTTATATTTTTGACATAATTTTTTAATGTCTTTGTTCTTAAAGCAAGTACCATTGTCAGAGACTTGGACTCCTATGCAAGAAGCTAAAGGCATGTATTCCACCCACTTTGTAAAATATTTTGTTGCAGTTATTATAAACTTATGACCATCATATGAGACAGGGTTAATATGCCAATAATGTCTAAACCCCATTTAGAGAAGGGCCAAGGAGAAGCTATGGTTTGGAGTTCCTGAGTAGAAGCATGGACAAGGTTAGCATGTCTTTGACATTTGTCATAATGACGCACATAATCATTGGCATATTTTTCCATGGAAGGCCAAAAATAACCCATTCTAAGGAACTTTTTAGCAATGGTGCCTCCACTTAAATGTCCTCCGCAGGATCCATCATGGGCTTCACTTAAGGCTCTCTTAGGTTCTTCTAGGTTTAGACATATTAAAAAAATACCCTAAAAGGATCTTCTGTATAAAGTATTACCAATAACTAAGAAGCGGACAACTTGCTTATGTAATAACCTACATTGGTTTTTGTCTAATCCTGCAGGGAAAGTCCTATTTTGCAAGAAATTAAATATATCTATATACCAAGGTTTTGGGGTAATCTCATTAATCATAAATACATTCGATGGTTCTAAGCAAGATTTAGAAGAAGCAGGTTCTTGGAGTTTGCAAATAATGATAGTAGCATATTCATCATCCAAATCCAAAGGCAATAAAGATGCAGCTGCAACCATAGCATCGACAACATGGTTGTTAGTTCTAGGAATGACTTTTAAAGTCACTTTTTCAAACAATGAAATAAGCTTAACCACATATTCTTTATAAGGTCGCAATTTCTCATCTCGTGTTTGATAAAATTTATTGATTTGATTTATCACAAGCTAAGAATCTCCAAAAACCAACAAAGTATTGATTTTTAAGGCTAAAGCAACTCGTAATCCAAGGATTAGGGCCTCGTATTATGCAGTGTTATTACTACAAGCAAAATATAATTTAAAATATAATGGTATTAGGTGCTTCTAAGGATATATTAGTATGATTCCTGCATCCGCACCGCTTATACATCTAGCTCCATCAAAAAACAATTTCCAAGTCTCTGAATGATCCTCTTCTAGATTAAGACATTCATCAAGAAATTTGATGTTCATGGGTTGAGTAGATTCTATAGGAGCAACAACTAACTGATCTGCTATAAATTGGCCTTTTATAGATTTTTGGTTGATAAATGTGAGTTCAAATTCACTAAGAGCAAGAACCCACTTAGTTGTGCGTCCTAATAAGTATGGTCTACTCATTAAATACCTTAGTGGATCAAATTTTGCAATGACATATGTTTTATGGCTAAGCATATAATGACATAATTTTTGTGCAAAAAACACAACTGCTAAACAAAGTTTTTCCAATGGAGTGTATCTTATTTCATAACTTATCAAAGTTCTACTTATGTAATATGTGGCTCGTTCTTTCTTTTCATCATCTATTTGAGCTAACATAGCTCCAAGTGCGAGTTTTGAAGTGGAAATATACAAAATGAAAGTACGGTCTGGTCTGGGTGGAACAAGCACTGGAGGGTTGAGAAGATATTGTTGGATACTATCAAAAGATCCTTGACATTCCTTATCACATTGAAAGGAAATATTTTTCTTGAGTAATTTAAGAAAAGGTTCTATTCTATCTGCTAGTTTATCAATGAAGCGACAAATAGCCTATAACTTTCATTGTAAACTTCTTAATTTTGATATGTCCTTAGGTGGTGGCATATCATGGATAGCCTCAATATTTAAAGAATCTATCTCTATACCTCGCATATAAATAATTACTCCTAATAATTTTCTAGATTTTACTCCAAACACACATTTATCAGAATTTAAACGTATAAGATATTCTCTTAATCTGTCAAACACTTTTCTTAAATCTTTAATATGATCATCTTCTTTATTAGAATAAGCAATGATATCATCAACATAATCATGTAAAATTTCATACATCATATCATGAAAAATATATGTCATAGCTCTTTGATATGTTGCACCAACATTATTTAAACCAAAGGGCATGACTTTCCAACAAAAAGTTCCCCAGGGTGTTATAAAGGCTATTTTAGCTTAGTCTTCAGGAGCTATTCTAATTTGGTTGTATCCTGAAAAACTGTTCATAAGAGACAACATCCCGCTCCCAGCTGTGAAATCTATGATTTGATCCATATTAGGGAGAGGAAAGTCATCTTTAGGGTATGCAACGTTGATATCTCTAAAATCTATGCAAACCCTAATTTTGGTAGCTTCTTTCTTGGTGACTAGGACAACATTAGATATCTATTATGAATAATCGATAGCGTGTATGAATGTGACATTTAAAAGCTTTTCTAGTTCACTTTTAACTAGTAATGCTACTTTTGGATGCATTTTTCTAAGTTTTTGTCTTACATGTTTAGCATCCAGGCGCACTACTAAATGGTGAACAACCACAGAAGGATCTAATCTTGGCATATCCGCATATGTCCAAGCAAATACATCGAAATATTCTATAAGAAATTCAATATATAATTTTTGTTTTTCTTCACTTAGCTCAGATCCAATCTTGACCATGTGAGGATTTTCTTTTGTTCCAATGTTAATTTTTATAAAATTTTCTACAACAATATTCAATTCTCTTTCAAAATTAGGAGGTGCAGGTGACACCCCCATTTCTTGTAATTCTTCTAAAGTGCACTTAGCTAACTCTTCTTGTGGATCAGTTGATTCTATATGATCTATACACGACATTGATCCATCAAAGAAGAACTTATTTTGAAAAATTTCCTCAATGGATATATCATGGCAAATATATCCTTCTAAACATTCATCCATGGAAGTAATAATTTCTGGATAAACCATAGTTAACATATTACAAGTATGTACCTTTTTAGAGTGCTCTTTTTGATCCATATATTCTTGATATGTTATAAGATGGTCATCATATTTATATGGGAATAGTTTTGTTTTTGTAGGAATATACCCAAGACCACATCGAACCGACCAATCCATGACTTCTAAAGGTTCCTTTATCCCATTTCCATAGGGTCCTAAACCTTTACCTTTATAGCCCATATTATACACCACTAGTTTTGATTTTTCATATTCATTAGAAAAATAGCATCTAGAAAATCCTTCTTGATCCATATTAATATGTAGAAATGAAAGGTCCGAGGTGTAGACCAATTGGTTCATCCAAACCCCATAAGGGGGGTGGAGGTCCAAGGTTCAAATCTTGGGCCTTGTCGAACTGAATGCTTGTCCCTTTCCTAGTGCTTTCAATGGCGTAAAAGGTTTAAAATTATTGTGGCATGGTGGTTATAGGGGCGGACTGCATGAAGATCTATGTGGCGGCTTCCAGGGCAGACAACGTAGAATACTATGGCGGCCATAAAATTTGGACAACTTGGCCAGATTCATGGCGGCTACCAATTCCACCATGTAAATACAAAAAAAAACTATATGTAGAATTGAATTTTTTTCCCAATTATATTCTGCATATACAAATGTATAGCTTTCGATATGGCAAATGCTCCCTTTAGGCAAACCTAATGTTCAGGGATATGGTGGTAACTTGGATAATATCCATGAATCTTGTGTAGCAAAATTAACCTCTTCTATAGTTGCAGGGACTGAGGATAAATTCGGTAATACCTCATCCGAAATGGCATATGAAGTAGATGGTTTATCTTCCTTAGTTGTTTCTTTAGATGCTATAAATTTAAACATTATAGGTTCAGGTGGTAATTCTGGCACTATAGACTTAGGGAATGGATTAGGTATATTTTCAGTAGGTGATGATGATAATGATGTAGAATTTACTGTTGTTGGTGATTTAGAGTGTGTTTTAGACGATGTTGATTTAGAAGATGATTTAGATTTAGAAGGTTTTGAGGATTGAGATGTACTAGGATGAACTACAGACATAGCAGGACAAAATGGAACCCCTACAGGTTTTGCCACAACACACATATCAAAAGGCCTAGGATCACCATGAATAGTGACTAATTTATTTTTAAATTCAAACTTAACACATTGATTCAGTGTGGAGGGTACTGATCTCATTGCATTGATCCAAGGTAGAGCTAAAATAATGTTGTACGATGCAAAACAAGGTACAACAAACATAGTCGTATCCAAAATTCTTGGGCCAACTTGCAATGGGATTTTCATGACTCCACATGTTTCTTGGGTTTCATAATTAAATGCTTTAATAATCATTTCAATATTTTTCATATCTTCTTTCTTGAATCCAAATCTTTGAAAAAATTGTATGTACATATGTTTAATGAAGATCCATTGTCAATTAGAACCCTCTTAACTTCTACATCTCCAATCATTGTTGTAATGTACAAAGGATTATCTCCAAACATACTTTGAGGAGGTATATCCTTGTCTTTGAAATCTATGAAATTTGTTTCATCCAAAGTGACAACATTTACTACAACGTTAGGTTCAATATATTTGGGTACCATCATTTTATTTAGAGTTTTCATTAGTTCTTATCTATGCATGGAAGAAGTTCTTAAAAGGTCTAGAAGAGAAATTCTAGCTATTATAGTAGCTAATTGTTCGTTGATATCATAAGGTGATCTTTGTTGTGAACCTAACATATTATTTCTCTTGGTAGGAGCTTTTAGTACGAATGGGGTTGCTTTATCACTTGGATCTTGGGAATTGTGGTTTTGTGCTTGTTGTCTTGTGACAACTCCAATGGTACCTATAAAGTTACTATGTCGTGGGTTACCAAAATGGGGTCTAGTACTTTCTGCTTGTTCATTTGTAAGCCATTGTTGAGATGATGACCTAGTAGTTACCCTTCTTGGAAATGGTTCTTCTGGAACTGATAAATCCATAATAGGTGTGATAGGATCTGATTGATATTCTGAACTGTTTGAATTAATTTTTGCTTCAATACCTGTTTCACTTTCTTCATCACTTTATAAAGGTGTAATTTGGCATCTTTTCAAGGGTCTCATAGTAACTTGAGATTTTGTAGTTATACATGATGTTTGCAAGTTTTGATGGGGTGGAAAACTAGTTATAGTTCCTACATATCGAGTTGGATGGGGAACATTATGGTGTTCTACTTGGTTTACAACTTCTTTACCATGCTTTGGTAAAGGATGTTGAAAATTTTCCAAACTTTGATTTACGTTTTGATTTTGAGGTTTCTGCGTGTTATTTTGAGCATCTCTTGGTACAAATTTTTCTACTTCCATTTTTCCATTATCAATTAAATCTTGTATCGTATGTTTTAATAATTTACAATATTTGGTTGAATGACCATCCGTTCTATGAAAATTATAGTGTAAATCAGCTCTGAATACAGCTACAGTTGTATCAGGTTGTCTTATCTCAAGTTATCATACCAATCCTTGTTCTAATAATTGAGATAAAACCATATGTAAAGGTTGACTTAATCTTGTAAATTCCCTTGGTGGTTTATTAGGAGCCTTCAATACAAACTTCTTTATGGCTTCTGTAAGATTAAAATTTGAATTATTTCTATTGTCAGTAACTCCATCACCCACTACTTGTTTATTTTTGTATTGATTTTTAGCAGCTTTATCTTCATATTTCTTCTTAAATTGACCTCTTCTAATGAGGGCATCTTCTACCCTCATTGCTAGATCATTAGCTTGGTCAAAGGTTGTTACTGTAGTAGTAGAAAGTTCATAAGATAACTGTTCTTGCAAATTACCTATAAATATATCCAACATTTCCCGATGAGGTAACACAAAGTGTAATTTGCCTAGAAGTTGCCTCCATCTTGTCAAGAATTCAGCAAACCTTTCATATTTTCTTTGCTTCAAGTTGTATAAATCTTTAATAGTCACATGCCTTTCTATATAGACACTAAAATGGTGTACAAATGTCTCTATTGTTTCCTCAAAATTCCTTAAAGAATTATTTGGTAATTGGTAATACCATTCTAGGGCCATACCTCCCAAAATTTTAGGAAACAACTTTAGCAATAACAAGTCATCATGCGAAATATCATGACATGCCATTCTAAACATGCAAATATGCTCTATAGGATATTTAGTTCCCTTATATATCGGGAAGACAGACATGGGAAAATTCTTAGGATAAGGTTGTGCTACAACTATGGGATCCAGAGGTTGACTGCACATTTCTTTATAGCTATAAGAGGGACGGTATGGATCAATTTGATCTAGGTGAGAAGCTAGTTGTTTAACTATAGCTTCGAGCCCTTGTTGTTGTGGTCCACCAAATTGGTTTGGTTGCATCATATTGTTGTGGCTTTGATAATAAGGTGTTGTTGTTGTGTGAAGATTTCCAATTGGAATACTTTTGTGTAAAGTTTTTGTAGGTACTACATTTTGTTGATAGTTGGTATATTGTTTTTGTTTAGCTTTTTGCTGTTGATTTGATATTTCTTGATTTAAATTTTGGGAGAGAATGGAAGAAAATGGTGCTTTCTGTTGTTTAAATTTTACCTTAGTGTTGCTAATAGCCATATTGGATGATTGCGTTTTTTGTTTTTGAACATTTTGATTGAAAGGTATCATTTTTTGAGTAGATGGTCTTTGCTTGATCATCCTCTTGGTATGTTGAAGGCATATAAGGCAATGGATTTGTATGTATTCAAAAAGCGTTTGCTAAAGCTACTTCCATAGATCCTTCTCCTATATTATCCATGTGTATAGCTTAACCAAATTCCTCTATATGATCTTTCATGAATTGAGTAAAACTTGCAATAGATTGAAATTGTAAATGTCCCTTTTCATCTAAAATGGGTTCATTAAGGTTTTGTGTTTCTTCTTCCCCATTATCACCTTCATCTTATGAAGGTGTGTCTTCTTCAATGAGTGGTTTATCCTCATCATTTCATTTTATTGGTCTTCCATATTATCATTGTCTACTTGTTTACCACTTCATTTTTTGTTTTTTTGTTTTTTTTTTTTTTTTTTTTTTTTGTTTGAATCTTGGTGTCAGCCTTTATGTGAATGGGAGATGTTGAGAGAAATTTTTTTTTTTTTTTTGTTCTTTTTTTTTTTTTTTTTTTAATATAGGCATTTTATCTTTAGAAAAAAATTTGTTTTTGGAGATATATATTATATATATATGTGCTAGGTTTTGAGGTATATATGTTATATATATATACCTAACTAAATAAACAAAATGCTATGATTAGTTTTTGATTTTTTTTTTTATGGCAACAATAAAGCAAACACACTTATATAATATTACGCCTTAATTTTCTTCAAAAAATCTATATATATCGTTAATAGGTTCAAGTTGATCTGGTGTCATATAATGTTCTTCTTCGAATTGGAAATGTTCTTTTAGAAATATTACAAAGTGTGCTAGTGTAATACAATCAAATTCTAAGTTTGACGTGTAAAAGTATAATTCGTGACAATATTCTCTTTAAATCACAGCTCTAGGGACACTGTTAAATCTTCTTCTATCATCTAAAACAACTTCTTGATTTTCTACTCGTGATAAGAACTTATGTACTACTATTGCATCTTCTAGATAATCTTCAAAGGAATAAAAACTTGGAGTAATTATAGCTCTTTTATCAACTAACCACCTATCACATGCTCTTTGGAGGTCAAAATAGGAAGGTGCACTATAGGGATCCAGGATTCTGGATAGGTCAAACCTTAGAATTTGCTTAAGTTCGGTTTCTTTAGCTCCTATAATTTCTAACCTTCTACAAATCTCAGGGTATGGCACACTAAATGAAGAAAATTCTTGGTTTACCAGTAATAGTTCAACATTTATATGAACGAATCTCCTTATTCTATAATATACCATCTATGGAATGTAAAATCATGCATTTTAACTAATATTTTTGTTTGATTTTTGTTTTGTTTTTGAAATCAGAAGAAATTCCTATGTATTTCACATCGGGTTCACCAAATAATGTAGGCCTAAAATTTTTGCACTTCTTTCCTCTAGGTTGATGGATCCACGCCTCATAGGGGAATGATAAAATGGTAGAGCTACACCTCGAAAGAGAGGCACTTAAGTGTGCCTTCTTGTGATTTTTCGACGAATTAAGGGTTCACCAGGAAACTTTTAATGACAGTTTCCATACCTAGGTTTTGGAAGATGTTTGATGTATTATTTTTATAAATCATTCACATACACCTAAGTTTGGCCTTTATGCAACTAAACTATCTATATGCAATTTTTATTTAATGAAAATAGCAAACAGTGGATATAGAATAAAATGCAATGCTTAAAACTAGGGCTAAAAGAAATTATAAACCTTACTTGACCCGGATGTTTGATGAAGATTTTGAGGCTTGTAGCAGGACATAATCGCCTCTATTTCTGACAGAATCACCTCTATTCCAGATAGAGTTACCTGTGTTCTAGACAAAATCACCTTCGATTTAACAAAATCACAGACGATTATGTCGCAATCCTACAACAAAATAGTTGATAGAAAATAGAGGACAAAGAACAATATTTATTGCAAATTATAACAGTTTCTCGTACTCCAAGTCATAGATATGTTTTAATTTCTATATGCAAATGGATATGAAATGACATGAGATACTATGATGAAAATTCAACCTAGTATGCCATGGATTCATGCGATTATGATCCCGATTTCATGATGCAACTAACTGGAATGACGATGAACACCAAGATGGACATGATGCAATGCATAGGAACACATAAAATTGGAAAAGGAATGTAAACAATGATATGAATCCTTACCCCAATGGATCTGAAGACAGGATCACCTACTTTCTAACGAAATCGCCTATTCTCTGATGAAATTTCCTGTCGCTTCTGTCGAAATTGCCTATCATTTTTTTCGATTGCTAGGCAATTAAGATAATATTTTTGGGTGATTATAACTGAGACCTGCAATGACAAAATGAAAATAGGGATGTTGAGAGGTGGAATTACGTAACAAATTGATGCGAGGGATCCTCAAGGGATTTTAGAACAATCTCAGGGATCAGAGTCCAACCAGCCAGGGCGAGAAAGGGAAAGGGTCCTAGATTAAATAGGCCAATGAGGGATTTGAGGAAGTTGGGAGGTTAGACTAAACATGGAGGAGGTTTTGATCCCTCCTATGTTTGTCACCTTCAACTTCAATCTGTTCTCCAACAACCCTGATTCGAACAACGGCTAAACCAGGTAAGAGGTTTTAAAACAAATTCTATCCTTTAGCAAATTTTTTAAAATTCTATTTTGGGTGGCGATTTTGTCGATCGTTAAGCGATTTTGTTGACCGTTGGGCGATTTTTCCCAACGGTCAAAAAACTTTTGGTTTATTGGTGTGGAAAACAAGGAGATTGTTTTCTCACTATTTTAGCCGACTTTTAGGTAAATTTTGAATAATATTTAATACTTTTTATGATGTTTAGGTAAATTAAGTGTGTCAATTTTACCCTACTACAAGTAAGTCCCACAAAAAGCATCCAAACCTTCAATTATGGCTAAGGGAACTCACCAAAAATTAGCGAAGAGGGAACTTCAAACAAAAGTGGACAATATGGGTAACCAAATCTGGTCTAGGCTTAACAAAAGCATACAGGAAATAAAATCACAAGTCCACTTTCCAAGAATCAATAAATGATCTCATCCATGCACAAAAAATAATGAAGGTTGAATTGGAAAGTATAGCCTCTACTGATTTCACAGCTCCACATTACCAATCGAAAATTGGTACAATCCACCACCAATGAGCTATACCACACCACAATGGGATGAGGTTACCAAAATTAGACTTTCTCAAGTTTGATGGAAAAGATCTCGAGGGGTAGATTTGTAAAGCAGAACAATATTTCACTCTTCATAATGTTTATCATTTCCTATGGTTGACCATTATTTTTTATTTATTTTGAATCAGATGCACTCCATTGGTTTTTGTGTCTTAGAAAGGCTAAATGTGACATTTCATGGTCTAAATTTGGTCAACGTCTACTCACTCGCTTTGGTCCTAGCAAGTTTGAAGATTTTATAGGAACCCTTTTTAAACTCAAACAAAATTCAACAGTTCGAGAATACCAAACAAAGTTTGAAAAACTTACCAATCGAACAACAAGACTAAGTGTTGATTCATTCCAGAGTTGTTTTATGGGTGGATTGAAGGATGACATCAAGGCTGAGGTTAAATTTTTGTGACCTCAATCGTTATCACAAGCCATACAATTGGACAAATTGGCAGAGGAAAAATTTAAGGCTCTTGGGCGAACTTGTAAATTTCCTCCATCTAATTCATCTTTTTTGAACAAGCCAATGCCAAGTTCAACTAATAAATCTCCACCTATAAAAAATTGAGTCATGAGGAGATGGAGCATAGGAAGGCACAAGGATTATGTTACAATTGTGATGAAAAATATACTCGATGGCATAGGTGTGTGCAACAAAAAATGTACTTGCTAGATATGGACAAAGTTTCCACTTCAGACTCTTTTGAGAATGAGGAGGATCCTCAAGAGATAGAAACTACAGATCAAATAATCGATCAAGAGGAATCCCAACCAGAAATTTATGTACATGCTCTAGAAAGAATAGCCACACCCCAAACCATGAAGGTTATTGACCATTTCAAGGGACAACAGGTCATCATTTTGATTGACTCTAGTAGCACACATAATTTTATTGATCCACATATTGCCAAACAAGGAAACTGTTACATTACCACATGCAATTCCTTTGAAGTTATGATTGCTAATGGTGGCACCCTACCATGTAAAGGAAAATTTCGTAATGTTAAGCTAAAAATTGGGGACTATAATCTCAAGTCTGGCATGTTTGCTTTACCCTTAGGAGAGTGTGATATGGTTCTAGGAGCACAATGGTTATGAATGTTAGGACCAGTCCTATTGAATTTTGTATAATTATGGATGAAATTTAGTCAGGATGGGAAGGAATATATCTTTCGTGACACAAAGGTAGGAGTAGTTCAATTTATTTATTTTCATAAGATGGAAATTTTTTTAAATAAATCTTCCCATGGCATGGTAGCTCAATTTTTTGCTATCACCACTCCCGAGCAAGGGGAGTCTAGTCAGCCACAACAATTACAACATATATTAAACATGTATTCTCATGTCTTTGAGGAACCCAAGGGACTTCCTCAGCACTCACATGATCATGTAATACAACTTGTTCTTGGTAGTTTACCTCTTAATATTCGCCCATACCGGTATGCCTATGCTCAGAAAACTAAAATTGAGAAAATTATATATGAACTTTGAGATTTTGGAATTATTCGTTCAAGTGTTATCCCCTATTCTTCACCAGTTTTGTTAGTCAAAAATAAGGATGGCACTTGGCGCTTGTGTGTAGATTATCGAGATCTTAATAAAATTACCATCAACGATACATTTCCTATTCCTATTATTGATGAACTCTTAGATGAGTTGCATGGGGCTCAATATTTTTCCAAGTTGGATTTACGATCAGGTTATCATCAAATCCGTATTAAGAATGAAGATATTCCCAAAACAACCTTTAGAAATCATGAAGGGCATTATGAATTTTTGGTTATGCCTTTTGGTTTAACCAATGCACCTTCTACCTTCCAGAGTTCGATAAATACTATTTTTTGCCCTCATCTTATTCGTATAGTTGTCTTTTGAAATTTGAATTTTGTTAAAATCAAATTCAACACTGCCAATGGCTAAACTATTTGTTATCCAATAATTATATCTATATATATTACCTATAATAATATGATTATTTTATAATACATTTTTTGGGATCTTATTCATACCTTAAAAATTCCAATATATCAATTTCATCATTATTTGTAGGTTAGCCCCACTTCTTGTTAACACCTGTGATATTTACTTTCGTTTTCCCATTATAATATGCCTTTGAGTTTTTTTTCCTTATTGAGTCTTCCTCTTTTTTTCATTCCCACCAACACTTTCATATTTATTAATCTCTTCAATATTCTTACACTGCTTATAGTGAGACTTTTCATCTATATGTTTGTTTTTCTCTAAAGGATTCAAAGCGCAAGGAATAACCTTAAAAGAACTTTCTTCTTTATGTTGTCCATGTTGTCTTGGAAACCCTACAGTGCAAGGATGATCCTCCATAGCAATTACCTTCTTATGTTGCCCTAAAAACCCTAAATTGCTACAAATTTCCTCAATCCTCATTTCATTATTATGTTGCTCTGGAAATAATAAAGTGCAAGGGCTAATATTTAAATTACTTTTATTTTTATTACTAGGAGAGAATTTTATACTACTTGAGGAAAATGAAAATAATACCTCTTTTGTTATCTTTATCTTAGAATTTTCTTCCACATCTTTCTTTATACCTTTAATTACTTTTGAACTTAAACTTGCATATTATACTTGAGTTTAAGTGTCCCATCTTCTTTCATGATTACTCCCCCTGTAGCTACTATGTCCAAATTTGACTTATATGCCCCATCAAAGAACAAAGCAAGATATTGTATCTTTAGTGGCATTATTACTAATGCATTCATGTTGGTTGAGATACAATATTAAAGTTTTAACTTGATAATTGGATTTACTTCTTTCACATTCAATATTTGTTTATTCTATTTATGTTTGAAGGTGGCTTTCAAATTAGTCACTAGGTCTCTAATTATTCTTTTAGTGAGAAATTTTGTTTTTCCAATTTACCTTCAAATATCAACTTCTTTTTGACCTTCCAAATATTCCAAACAACAAATAATGGAATGGCTTTCCAAAGAGATTTTATTAAAGTCTTCCCCTTTAGTCCCCATTTATATTTTTATTGTCAATTAACTAGATAGTCTTCCATGTCCTAAGTTCCTAACAAGGAAGATCCAAAACAATGAGCTATCTTTAAGTAGATGAGAATGGTGGAGTTACACTTAAAGCATAATTGGGGCATAGTGTCATTGCACTTCATTCATCTAGAATACACATAATGACCAATAATATTCCTTTTTTATAAGTTGTAACCTGTGAGAATTTTGTTATGCAAAACTACCCAAGAAAATACTTGAATCCTTAGTGGCAGTTTTAGATTCCAAAGTGTTGTCAATATTTTATTGGGAACTCCATCCAATTGTATCTATATACCCATTTGAACTATATATTCACCTGATTTATTGATGTATCCCAAAATAAGTGATCAAAACTTTTTTGTCTCAATATTTTCATGTTATTGTACTTTTTTTGAATTGATCATATTCTAATATTAGGGAAAATATGAATGGGGGATATCTCCATTCTACTATGTTGTTATGCCAACACAAAAATTCATTAATATTTGATATCTTCAAATATTTTAGCTCTTACTTGAGATCTGAACTACAAATACTTAGCAAAGGAGGTTTTTCAGGTATTGGATCATTCTAGAAGTCAATTTGAGATCCATCTTCTCGAAGATAGGAGATCTTGTTTAGGAACAATTGTTTGGCTTCCATAATATGTTTCCATATTAGAGAGGCTCAAGATCTTGTGTTCAAATTTCTTATTACGTGAATTCCTATTGTTTAGTCTACATATTTATATTTCAAAATCCTTTTCCATGGGAAGTTTGGAGGCTAAGATAGATGTCATAAAAATTTTGCTCCTAGTGCCTTGCTCATGATTTTTGCTCATATTATTCCTAGTCCCCCTTGATCCATTCATGTAGCAACTAAATCCCAACCGACTAAGTGGAACTTCTTTTCTTCATTTGTCTACCTCCTTACAAAAGGAAATACCATCAAGTGCTTGTAGAACACTTTTTGGAGCATAGTAAGATGGAAGTTGATTTATTGGAAGCATAGATAAGACTGATGTGATTAAAATATTCTTCTTTCTAAAATCAATCATCCATGACTATATTCTTGTAGTCACTTCTATAGCTTCTCAATAATTGACATCCAATTATTTCTTGGTTTTATGTGGAAACCCATTGGAACCCCTAAGTATCTAAAATATTGATCTTGTCCTTTCCTAAATCCAATAAATTGGGAAAAACCTCTATTTTTTGATGGCATTGTATTAATTGGATACAATTGACTTTTATTGCAATTGATTAAAGCACCTAAATTTGCTTTGAAGCAAGTTAGACAACTCTTGAATTTTTCTATATTATACTTGGTTGCTTCTCTCAACAATATAGTGTCACCAACAAATTAGGTATGCATGATAGGTCTAATACCTTGGGAAATTGTGATTTCTTGTAACTCCCTTGCACTTCTCATATTGCTAAGAGCTCTTCCTACCATTTTTGCTAGTAATTTATAGAGGTTTGGGGCTAGTGGGCAGCCTTGATGAAGTACCCTAAAATATTTAAAGAAAGAAAAAGCTTATTTTTTGATAAAAGGGGAGATCTAGGAGCTTTGATACACACTCCAATCCATTGCACCAATTGTGTCGAGAATCAAAACTTAGTTAGAACACTTCCTAGGAACTATAGGTTGACTCAATCAAAAACATTTTCATATCCAAAATGATAGCAATATTATTTGATTTAACGTTGGAGCATGAGTGGAGTGTCTCATAATAATATTATCATAGATTTGATTTCTTGAGATAAAGCCTCCTTGCTCTTCTTAAATCAACTTACTAAGAAACTTCTTGATCTGGTTAGCAATAATCTTTGTCATAATTTTATGAGCAATTACATAGAGAAATTAGTCTGAATCTATTAAGAGTAGTAGAATTTTTTGCTTTGGTAATTAGAGTAAGAAATTTTTAGTTAATGGTTCCAAAGAGCATACCTTTCTTTCTGACATCTTCAATATGTTGGAAATTTTGAGCTATTCTAGTTGTCATTGATGTCAAGGTGAAATATCATCATTGTTGCCCAAGTGAACAAAGGGAGTCATCAATTGCATGGAACACATCTTCGTTGGCACCAAAAACAATGCAGAAGGTTGTGAAATATGTGGGCAAAATATCATCTTATGAGGGTCAGTGGTAAACCCATCATGGAAGATCAAATCAATTTTATTAAGTCCTCCAAGAATTTAAAGGACCCATGTTGGTAGAAAGGCATAAAATGGAATGCATGATTAAAATCCATGGATGGATTTAATAAGCCAAAGTTTATATTTATAAATATAATTTATAAAGGTTAAATCTTTAGATTTAACTTTATAAATAATAAATGATGGGCTGATGTCATCACATCAAAGCCTCACTCATAAAAGTTTTAATTATTGTCGACATCGAATAAATCGAAGCGCCGACATTCGAAGTCAAATATGACTTCATGTATAAAAGGAGGCCATAAAGACCTTTGAAAATAATATTCCTTAATCGATTTTAATTTTTGCTCTTGAGATTATTATGAATTTCGGAGGGTCTACGTGGAAGAAGATGAAACACCATTTTTCGTCTAAAGGCATAAGCAAAAATTTGAGGGGCTTGGAGGTTCCAAGCAAGGTGGACACGGGGTCCATTGGCAGTGCATGTGGTGTTAAGGCGCTTTGTTGCAAGTGTGAATAGGGTTTCTTTGTAAGTGGCTTAGAAAAATCTTTTTCTAAGTCCTAAGTGTGAAAACACTTCAAGTTTGTCGGCACGCTTTGTCGGCAAATTTTCTTCTATCCTATTCTCCCTAACTCCCCTCCTATTTCTTCTCCTATATTCCTTCCTCCTTATCCCTCCATTTCCTCCGTTATTCCTTCTTCCCCCTTATCCCTCCAACTCCCTCTCCCCTTATCCCCTCCGTCGACTTCTTCCCTATCACCAATATATATATATTCACTATAGTTTGTAATGTTATGAGGTTGGAGAAGAATTCAATAAAGTCTAAATTTTATTCCGCTGCGTTTGTTTTAACATTAACCTGCACTCATCCTATCACTGGTATCAGAGCCAGTCAGTCGGGCACGGTTCTCGAGGTGGAGCCAATCGGGCACGGTTCTCGAGGCAGGTGTCAGGTGCACGGATCGAGGTCGCCAGTAGGGCTCGGATCCTGAGGTAGATCATGAGCAAGTTCGGGCACAGATCCTGAGGCAGTTCGGGCATAGATCCCGAGACAGATTGTGCACAGGCTCGAGACGAGCGGATCCCGAGGTGACACGTGGCAGCAGATAGCAGGCTCAGCACGAATTCTGAGGTGACACATGGTGGCTAGCAAGGTGCTGACTGGGCAGCATGCTGATCGAGGTGGCTGACATGGCAACGTTGAGGTGGCAGTTGACGACACGTGGATCGAGGTGAGGGGTGACATGGCGGCGATCGATTGGTCGAAAAGTGTGCCACGTGGCGACGAGTGGCGAATTTGCATTGGTCGACGTGGCGATTTGTGATTGGCTACGTGGGCGGCAAAATAGCAGGATCTGACTGCCCGAAGGCAGTCGATTATCATTTTGTGCCTTTGGGTTGAAAAACCCACCTGCGTCCACTGTCCGTCGCATGTGGGATAAACCACATCATATTTAAAAAAAAAAAAAAACTTTTGTTGCCATGCTAGAAGATTGCCCTCTCGTGCCTTTGAAGACACGTCCGAGGGACGTGGCGCAGCGGACAAGGCGGTCCGCTAGTGGGGAGACGACCCGGGATCGAATCCCGCCGAGGGTAGAAGAAAATATTTTTTTTTTTTTTTATTAAAAAATTATTTTTTTTTTAATATTGCCACCGCCGAGGATAAAAGGGTGTAAGTCCTTTTGGGCTTCAGCGTGAGCCGCTTGGTGTAGCGGCAAAGCTCGCCCGCCGGTGGTCGGGAGGTCGCGGGGTCGAATCGCCCGCGTGAAAAAAAAGGTAAAATTTTTTTTTTTTTAAATTTAAAGGTTTTAAATTTTTATTTAAGTTTTTTAAATTATTTAATAAATTTAAATTATATTTTGTTTAAAATTATCTTTTTAATAATTAATTTAAAAGGTAATTTAAAAAAATATAAAAATTTATTAAATTTTTTTAAAGACTTTATAAAAATTTTAAAAACCTTGTTTGAAGAGCTTTTTTGAAAAAAGAGAAATAATGTGCCCGTGCAATGATAGATGATCCGGTCAGTGGGGTGCTATAATGCACTTCTCTCGATTTTGAGACGAGAGACACCGGAATCCTTTGATGAAAGGGTTCGACGAACAAGTCTCCATACAGTTTTTTGTCAGCTGGAAAATCAGGTGATTGATCATCTGAGGAAACCGGATTTCGGGTACGAGGGAGATTCTGAAGACAACATCTTCGGACAAAGAATTGAAGAGTCCGAGACTGTGGAAGTTGTACCAGAGGACCAAGCAAGTGCCAGTTATACACCTGGTGTACGGGTAGCAGAATCAAGTGAGAGCTATTCACCACGCTCTCCTGAACCAGAAGCAGCAGCAGAAGAAGAAGACGAAGAAGAAGAAGAAGAAGAAGACGAAGAAGAAGAAGCAGAAGAAGAAGAAGAAGATCCAGAGGAAGTGGATCCTGAAGAACCTGAGGTCATAGTCATCAGCAGTTTCGAAGCAGAACCCGAATGTACTAAAAAGGCGAGATTTGATTTGAATCATTAATCTCTTTGTACCGCTTTATAGTACTTGTTTGCTTCAAATAAAGTTTGTTTTTATTCCGCAATGGCATCCAATACTAGTCTTCCGATTCCCGAGTTCAATGGAGGAGACTGTGAATATTGGTCTATTAAAATGAAAACCCTTTTGATAGGAAAAGGTTTATGGGATGTAGTCGAAGAGGGCTATACTGAACCAACTGCTGCCGAATGGGCAACTTTCTCTAATGCCGATAAAAAGGCTAGAAAAGAAGCACAAAAAACAATGCTTTCGCCCTTTATCACATACATGCTGCCCTAGATAAAAGTATCTTCCCTAGGGTTGCCTCTTATGTAATTGCACAAGATGCCTGGAATGCCCTAAAAGAAAGCTATAGAGGTAGTGACCAAGTAAAACAGGTAAAGTCGCAAACATTGAAACGAGATTTTGAAAATCTCAGGATGCAAGAAAATGAAAAAGTGGGAGATTACTACGTGCGAGTGAAAGCCGTAGTTGATAAAATGGTCACACTAGGGGAAGATATTAAGCCAGAGGTTATGGTGAAGAAAGTGTTGAGAACACTTCTTCCAAAATGGAATTCTGTTGCAATAATTATTGAAGAATCCAAAGACTTAACCTCATTGTCTTTTGATGCCCTAACTGGTTCACTTCTCTCACATGAAGAGAGGTTACAAGAAACTCCTACCACCAGTTATGGAGGAGATGATAAAGCTTTTGCCACACATGAAGGAAGAGGTAGAGGCCATGGCAGAGGACAACAAAGAGGCAGAGGCAGGAATAATCAAAGAGGAGGAACTCCTAACAGAGGAGGATCATCCAACAGAGGAGGAAATCAAAATAGAGGAGGACAGCAACAATATAGAGGGAAACAATCAGGCAAAGGAAAAGGAGGAGATAAATCAAAACAAGTTTGCTACAATTGTGGCAAACCTGGCCATTATGCTCGAGATTGTTGGTCAAAGTCTTCGCAAGGAAGCAAAGAACAACCAGAGCAGTCAATTTGGAAATTTTGGAGAAGAGGAAGAGTCCACAAATCTCTTTCTTTCTTATGGTCGGACAAAGCAAAATATGAATGATACATGGATTTTGGACACAGGGTGTTCAAATCACATGAGTGGCAAAGAAGAACTCTTTGCTACTTTAGACTCCTCATACAAATCCAAAGATCCGATTGGGAGATGACAAGTCATTGGCAGTTGAAGGCATTGGAGCCATGGAGGTTCCAACGAAAGAAGGCATCAAGCAAGTAAGTGATATCTATTACACACCTCATCTTCAACACAATCTTTTAAGTGTTGGTCAAATGCTAGAAAAGAATTACAAGTTGATTTTTGATGAGGGTAAATGCACCATTTTTGACAAGAACAATAGTAATAGAATCATTACACAAGTGCCAATGTCAAAGAATAGATTATTCCCTTTGAAGTTTGGCCAGCCAGGAGGAAATAAGTTAGCAAATGTTGCTATTACCAATCCAAGTGTCCTATGGCACTTGAGATATGGTCATTTGAATTCAGCAAGTTTGAAAATGCTAACTTCACAAGCAATGGTA
This sequence comes from Wollemia nobilis, assembly GCA_028583015.1. Taxonomy (NCBI): domain Eukaryota; kingdom Viridiplantae; phylum Streptophyta; class Pinopsida; order Araucariales; family Araucariaceae; genus Wollemia; species Wollemia nobilis. The sequence goes on along the minus strand of JAQPPZ010002521.1, from coordinate 8,502,318 downwards.
ACTAGGACTTCCCAAAATTCAAGATAGTAAGGAAGTCTGTGAAGGGTGTGCCTTGGGCAAGCATGCCGGATCGAAATTTCCTCATGGACAAGCATGGCGGGCCAGCTATCCACTCCAGTTAGTGCATTCAGACATCTGTGGTCCGATGCAGACCAAGAGTCTAGGTAACCACTCTTACTTCCTACTTTTTATTGATGATTGCACAAGAATGTGTTGGATATATTTTTTGAAGCATAAGGATGAAGCATTTGCATGCTTTGTTGATTTTAAAGCAAAAGTTGAAAGTGAGAGTGGATATTCTATAAAATGTCTTAGATCGTATAAAGGAGGAGAATACTCCTCTAATCAGCTTTTGAATTTTTGTAAACATCATGGCATCAAGAGGCAGCTTCACAATCGCCTACACTCCACAAAAAAATGGTGTAGCAGAAAGGAAGAATCGCACCATTGTGGAGATGGCAAGATCAATGCTTCAGACAAAGCATTTGAGTAATTCATATTGGGGAGATGCAACAAGGACTAGTGTTCACATCTTGAACCGAAGTCCTACTTCAAGTTTGAAAGGGAAGACACCTTACCAAGCTCGGTATGGTAAGAAACCAAATGTGAAGTATTTCGTAGTATTTGGTTCATTGGCATATGCTCACATTCCCGATGAGCCGAGAAAGAAGCTTGATCCAAAGAGTCCAGCATGCATTTTTGTAGGATATTGTGAAAACACAAAGGGTTATAGACTCTACAATCCTACAACTCGAAAGATAGTGATTTCAAGGGATGTGATTTTTGATGAAGGGGGAGAGTGGGGTAAGCCCCAAATATTCAAGTGATGTTGAAGCCACTGATATAGTTGCTCAGCAGGTGCAACCACAGATCCCACAGAAAGGAAAGCAGTCTCCTCCCACACATCCTCCAAGTCCATCTTCTGATTCAACTACTTCACCAAGTCCTTCTCCACAACGATCAGTAAGTTCCTCACCAATGGACATTGATTTTCCATCCAAAGGTAAGAGAACTCTACAGTATCATCCATCATCTCAGATGTTGGATAAAATTTTTTCAAGAAGATACACTAGGAGTCAAGCTAGTGAAATGGAATCTGTTTTACACAGATTAGAAAGTATGCACTTGTATGGTGATGATGAATCCCAGCAGGAACCTAGGGGAGATCAAGTTAACTATGCTTTGTTAACTAGTGCACAGCTTGAACCTTCTAGTTATGAGAAGGCATGTACTCAGAAGATTTGGCAAGATGCCATGAAAGAGGAGATAACCTCTATAAAAAACAACGACACTTGGGAGCTCGTGAAGCTTCCTAAAGGAAAGAAATGTGTTGGCAGTAAATGGATCTTCAAGACCAAGTTTAATGCCGATGGAAGCATTGAGAAGCATAAGGCAAGATTAGTGGCAAAGGGTTTTACTCAAAAATATGGAATTGATTATGAAGAGACTTTTGCTCCCGTAGCCGACAGGAGACTATCGTAACAGCTTCTTGCCTTAGCCGCACACAAAGGATGGAAAGTCCAACACATGGATGTAAAGAGTGCATTTCTCAATGGTTACTTGACAGAAGAAGTGTACGTTGAGCAACCACAGGGATTTGAAGAGCAAGGTAAGGAACACCTTGTTTACAGATTGAAGAAGGCACTCTATGGTCTTAAACAAGCACCAAGAGCTTGGTACTCACGCATTGATGGGTACTTCAAAGATTATGGGTTCACCAGGAGCAAAAATGAACCCACACTCTACTACCTAAAGCAAGGTAATGACATCCTCATAGTTTGCTTGTATGTGGATGATCTCATTTTTATGGGTAGTAATGAAAAAATGAATATGGAGTTCAAACACTCCATGATGACGCAGTTTGAGATGAAGGATCTTGGCTTAATGCACTACTACCTTGGAATGGAGGTTCATCACTCAGATACAGGGATCTTCATCTGTCAACATAAGTATGCTCAGGATATGATCAAGAAGTTTGCTATGGAGCATTGCAAACCAGTTGGACATGGGATCCAATTAAGCAAAGATGATGGAGCACCAAAAGTTGATGTGACCACTTTCAGAAGCATGGTTGGGAGTTTGATGTTTCTCGCCAACACTAGACCGTATATTCAAGATGTTGTATCTCTTGTTTCTAGATTTATGTCTAACCCATCTGAGCTGCATTTGCAGGCAGCTAAAAGAATTTTGAGATATGTGAAAGGTACATTGGATTTTGGAATCCAATACCATAAATGTAACACTATCAAGCTTGTAGGCTTCAGCGATAGTGATTGGGGTAGCAATATTGATGACAGGAAGTCAACATCAGAAAACTGTTTTAGTCTTGGATCAGGACTAATAACTTGGAGTTCCAAAAAGCAGATAGTAGTAGCGCTATCTTCAACAGAAGTTGAATATATAGCAGTTACTTATGCAAGTACTCAAGCCTTGTGGCTAAGGAAAGTACTAGAAGAGATTGGAGAACAGCAAAGTGGTCCGACCAGAATCTACTGGCGACAACATCGTGCCATTCAATTGGCATATAATCCTGTCCACCATAGCAGAATGAAGCATTTTGATATGAAGTACCACTTCATCATAGATATGGTGGAACATGAAATTGTTGAGCTTCAATACTGTCACACTTTGGAGAACGTCGCGGACATCTTCACCAAGGCGATGACTAAAGCTCAATTTGTAAAGCTGAGAGACTGTGTAGTCAGTCCTCTCAACTTTAAGGGGGAGAATGTTGCAAGTGTGAATAGGGTTTCTTTGTAAGTGGCTTAGAAAAATCTTTTTCTAAGTCCTAAGTGTGAAAACACTTCAAGTTTGTCGGCACGCTTTGTCGGCAAATTTTCTTCTATCCTATTCTCCCTAACTCCCCTCCTATTTCTTCTCCTATATTCCTTCCTCCTTATCCCTCCATTTCCTCCGTTATTCCTTCTTCCCCCTTATCCCTCCAACTCCCTTTCCCCTTATTCCTCCAACTTCCCCTTCGCCGACTTCTTCCCTATCACCAATATATATATTCACTATAGTTTGTAATGTTATGAGGTTGGAGAAGAATTCAATAAAGTCTAAATTTTATTTTAATATTCCGCTGCGTTTGTTTTGACATTAACCTGCACTCATCCTATCACGCTTGTGGGGAAGAGGACTCGCATTCGAATCCCATTGAGGCGTGCGAAGGGTGAAAATTTTTGGTTGTTCTTTTTTTGAAAGGCACCATTCGAAGTTTGATAAGGAACGAAGCCCTTTCTTTGTTTCAAACGTGCATGGTACATACGTGGTCATCGAGCCCGCGACTAGGGAATTCGCGAAGGTGTTGGTGAGGGGTTCAAAACCCACCAAGTGCAAAGGTATTTTTTATTTATTTTTAATTAATTTCCTAAGGTTGGTTATTAATGCATGTTAGGAGTAATAAGCGTTTTTAAAGGTTTTAAAAGGCAATTAAATGAAATAAATGATAAGGAGGAATAAGGAGTGTTAGAAAATTATTATTAAAGGGGTTGCTTTTTATTACGTGATATTATTTAAGGATTTTTTATTAGGAGTAATAAGGAGATCGTGTGGAGGCTTAATTTATATAGTGATATATTAAGCCTATTGAGCATTAATTTCTTTTAAAGGGTTTTTCTTTTAAAGAAGACTATGATGAATGTTATTTTTGAGTTGGAGTAATAAGGTGTATTATGGATCATCATTTTGTATAGTTTTATTATTAAAGTCTTCTAACCCTTATTGAGATTGAAAATGGTAATTGTGAGTATGGCAGATTTGTTAGATCAACTCCTTGTCAAAAAAAAAAGGTATGGGCAAATTCTTCCTTGGTTGAGTTGGTTGATTGGATTTCTTGAAAATTAAGTGTGGAGTGAAAATGATTTGATTAGGGTTTCATTTTCCAAAGTGTTTGAGTTAATGCTTCAAGGTTTTCTGGAACTAAGAGTTGTGATTAAAACCTTGCTTTATTAGCATTGTTGTTGAAGCCATTGAATTGTGCAAAGAACTTGAACTTGATTTAGAAAAGAACATGAGTATCATTGTTATGTGAAGATTGATTTATGAGCATTGTTGTTGAAGTAAGTTTTTGTTCAAATAACTTTAACTAGGATTTTAAAAGAGCATGAGTATCATTGTTATGTGAGATTTATTGTTGAGCATTGTTGGAAATATATTGAGTTGATGTTTACATACTTGGACTAGGGTTTGTAAGCAAGGGTTGTTTCTTGAGTGATTGGTTGAGTAAAGTTGGTTGAGCCTAGTCAAGTGGGTCTATGAAGTGATTGTTCAAGTTCCATAAAACAAACTATTATATATTATGACTTGATTAGAGAAAGTGTTTGAGCATTGAGTTGAAACATATTGGGTCTCTAACAATTCTCCTTATTTTTCTAAGAGAGTGATTGAAAGTGATTGAGCATAATGATTAATATAGAGAATATTGAGTCTCTAACAATTCTCTTTATGTTTCTATGATATTGGACAAGTTCTGAGTGAGCTCGTTGAGCAGATTTGAATAATTTATGTGTGGACTTATTGAGCATATTGGATAAATTATGTGTGGACTTGTTGAGCAGATTTGAGCAAGTTCTGAGTGAGCTTGTTGAAAGGATTTGAATAAGTTCTGTGTGGACTTATTGAGGAGATTGGACAAGTTCTGTGTGGACTTATTGAGCATATTTGAGCAAGTTTTGTGTGGACTTATTGAGCAAATTTGTGGATAGGTTTATACCAAACCTGAGATAGAGATTGAGCAAATTTGTGCTTGATCGACTAGACTATATTTAGTGTATATTTGAGTGAGATTGGTGAGAAGATTTGTGCAAGACCAACTGGACTGTGTTTAGCATAGATTTGAGTGAGCTTGTTGAGCATACATGTGCTAGATCGACTGGACCATGTTTAGGGCAGAGTTGAGCAGATTTGTGCTAGACCAACTGGACTGTGTTTAGTGCAGATTTGAGTGAGCTTGATTGAGAAGATTTGTGCTAGACCTACTATACCAAGTTTAGTCCAAAGATTGAGAAGAATTATTCTAGACCGACTATACCAAGTTTAGTGCAGTTTGAGACAAATCTTTGGAGGTGACATAGTAAAGAGGATAGAGTCTCCAGTGGATCAGCCAGAATATTAAGGATAGGTCTTTTTAGTGAGGACAAGAGTATTCAAGTGGAGAGAGATCCACCAGTCAGTGCAGTGGAGGAAGTATCTTCTAGAGGATCACCAACTAGAGCAGAGGAGGAGTTCTCCTGTGGATAGAGATCCACAAAATAGATTTAGGGGATCAACATCTCCTTTGGATAGAGGTCCATAAAAATTGTAATTGAGAAAGGATTCCCAAGAGATTAACTGAGAAAGTTTTAGTAAAATATTTTCTTCGTGGAGTAGCCTGTATTGGGTGAACCATGTAAATTATGGTGTCTTTATTGTGTGTGGTGTTATGTACATTGCTTTGATTATTGTTGTTGATATTGCTATATTTACATTGCATATATTGGTTGGAGAGAAAAAGTAAAAAGTGATCTTATATTGTTCACCCCCTCTCAGTATAAACTTGTGTTCTTCAATTGGTATCAGAGCGGGTTACTTCAGAAGAGTTTTATTGCTTGAAGGAAAAGCGGTCAAGAACACAATGGATCAAAAGGATCAAAGGGATGGGTCCTCAAATAATACATCACCAGTATTTGATGGAAGTGACTTCTTGTATTGGTGTATGCTAATGATATTTCATCTTATGGCACTTAGCAATGAAGTTTGGGATGCAGTGGAACTTGGATATGATCCAACAATCAATCCTCATATAGATAAGGAAGGTAATATTCTAATGCATGAAAATTAAAGAGCTATAAATGCAATTATAAAAGGGTTGCATAGATTAGAATCTATGAATCTTATGGATTGTAAAACAACAAAAGAAATGTGGGAACTACTACATAACATATATGAAGGAGATAAAGGTTTCAGGAAAGCTAAGATCATAAATCTCAAAGGAGAATTTGAAAACTTAAGAATACAGAATGATGAAAATATTTGTGACTATCTCAATAATATTTATGAACTTGTACATGATATGAGAGGACTTGGAATGAAGGTCGATGAATCTGATGCTTGTGATAAGATCATGAGAACTCTTCCAAAAAGGTACAGTGAAAAGGTCTTTGCTATAGAAAAATTAATTGATAGTGATTTTTTGACAAGAAATTCTTTGCTTGGCATGCTTACAACCTTTGAGATAAGAACAAAATATCATATCCCTCCAAAGGAGGCTGCATTCAAAGTGAACAAGGAAACAAAGGGTAAGAAGTCAGAATTAAGAAATGAGTCTTCTAGTGATGAAGAAGCCAATTATGGTAGAAGAGATAAAGGTTCCAGAAGACCCATAGATCTAATATTTGTTAAGTGTTTCAATTGTGAAAAATATGGATATTTTGCAACAGATTGTAAAGAACCAAAGAACAACAATGGTGAATAAAAATAGGATCATAGGTATAGGGAATCAGAAAGATATAGGCATCAAAATAAAAGCAAGGATGGACAAAACAAACAAGGAAAGAAGTTCTTCCAAAGACAAAAAAAGATCTACTATGCGGATAATGCAAGTAAGTATTCAAATGTTAGTGATGCTAGTTATTTAGATAATTATAGAGATGAAGTCCAATTTATGATTGAAGAAAAAGAACCAGTTAAAAAAAAGACTCCAGTTATTCTCAAGTGTTTTAGATGTGGTAACTTTGGACATCTTGAAGATGATTGTACAAGGGATGGTTATAGTTTCAATGATGATGAGTATGAGGATGCACTTGAAAGACCAGATGAAAATATTATAATGACATTATAAGAAGAAGTAAGTGATCCTATAAAAGATAAGCCAAAAGAAAGTAATGATGTGGAAAAAGGCAAACAAATAGAAGAATATTCAAAAGAGAATGAATATTATCTCAAGGGAGAAATTATCTGTGCCCTTGACATAGTAAAGAAGGTAAGAAAACAAAACTCTAAGCTTGAGATTCAATTACAGGAATATGATGAAGAAAGAAGACTAATCATAGAGGATTTAGAAAAATCCAAAGCTAAGGCAAACAGGTTCAAGGACAAGTTAGAAACAAAGATCTTGAAATGTGAGAAGTTAGCATAAGAAGTGACACTACTAAAAGAAGACTTAGAGGACTCCAAGATCAAGATGAAGGGTTTTAAAAATAACTCAAAGAACTTGGATAAGTTCATAAAGACACAAAAGCCTACATAAAGTAATACAAATCTTGGATTTGAGAAGGCTCAAAATAAACAGGAAGGAGAGTCAAATTCAAGTTCTGAAGAGGAAACTTCAGATGAAGATACTTCAGAAGAAGACAGTGTAAAATAAATTCAGACATAAGAGGAAGAGTTGAACAATAGAGAGTTCAATGAATACAGGAACAATGCACATAGAAGATACAGATGGAACATCAATTAGAATAGGAGACCAATGAGATCGAGAGAAAGGAAGATTCAATGGAATATGTTTTTCATGTCATAGGTTTGGGCACATGGCTTCACAAAGGCAGGACACATGAAAGACAGGAATATGGGAATAGATAAATTTTATATGGGTATTGCTACTCATGTAATCAGTTTGGTCACAAGGCAATGAATTGAAGGGTTCATGACAAAAGAGGATATGGATTCACTAGGATAAATCCTAAGACATTTGCACCCCCAAGGAATAATAACATTAAGTGTTATAAGTCCAATAATGATGGTCACACAACAAAATGATGTAGAGAGGACATTCCAAAAACATGTATGAACAGGAATAGGAACATGAGCATGAACATGAACAAAAACATGAATAGGAACAAGAACAGGAACAACAACAGGAAAAAGAATATGGGAGGAAAACAGGAACATGAATGATGACAAGAACATGAATGATGGCACAGATAGAAACAATCATAGGAATCAGAAAATTCAAAAAATAAGAGAAAAGGATAAAGGTAAAGAACAGTGCTTTCGGGGAGTAGAAATACTCCCACCCTAGAATTAACCACCTCAAAAGGAGGTGGGGGAGGGGCTAAGATAAGAGGCTCAATCTTAGCCCCGAGCCCCAAAGGTGAACCTTTGCCATTGATGTCAAAGAGGGAGATATTTGTGTAATGGGAAGAGATTTGATATTTGAGAGAGCATTGATCCAGGGGGAGCATAATAAAAAGAAAGGTCAAAGTTTCAGTAAAAATAATATGGGTTGCCATCAATGACAAAGGGGGAGATTGTTGGACATTTTGAGCTATTCTAGTTGTCATTGATGTCAAGGTGAAATATCATCATTGTTGCCCAAGTGAACAAAGTAAGGAGTCATTAATTGCATGGAACATATCTTCGTTGGCACCATAAACAATGCAGAAGGTTGTGAAAAATATGGAAAAAATATCATCTTATGAGGGTCAGTGGTAAACCCATCATGGAAGATCAAATCAGTTTCATTAAGTCCTCCAAGAATTTAAAGGACCCATGTTCGTAGAAAAGAATCAAATGGAATGCAATATTAAAACCCATGGATGGATTTAATAGGCCAAAGTTTATATTTATAAATATATTTTTTTAAAATAATTTATAAAGGTTAAATCTTTAGATTTAACTTTATAAATAATAAATGATGGGTTGATGTCATCACATAAAAGCCCCACTCATAAAGGTTTTAATTATTGTCGACGTCGAATAAATCGAAGGGCTAACGTTCGAAGTCAAATATGACTTCGTGTATAAAAGGAGGTCACAAAGACCTTTGAAAATAATATGCCTTAATCGATTTTAATTTGCACTCGAGAACATTACGAATTTTGAAGGGTCTGTGTGGAAGAAGAAGAAACACCCTTTTTCATTTGAAGGCATAAGCAAAAAGTCAAGGGGATTGGAGGTTCCAAGCAAGGTGGACACGGTGGTCCATTGCCAGCGCATGTGGTGTTAAGGCGCTTGTGGGGAAGAGGACTTGCATTTGAATCCCGTTGAGGGGTAAAAAGGGTGAAAAGTTTTGGTTGTTCATTTTTGGAAAGGCGCCATTCGAAGGTTGATAGGGCACGAAGCCCTTTCTTTGTTTCAAACGTACGTGGGGCACACATGGTCATGGAGCCCGTGGCTAGGGCGTTCACGAAGGTGTTGGTGAGGGGTTCAAAACTCACCAAGTGCAAAGGTATTTTTTATTTATTTTTAATTAATTTCCAAAGGTTTGTTATTAATGCATGTTAGGAGTAATAAGGGTTTTTAAAGGTTTTAAAAGGCAATTATATGAAATAAATGATAAGGATGAATAAGGAGTGTTAGAAAACTATTATTAAAAGGGTTGGTTTTTATTAAGTGATATTATTTAAGGATTTGTTATTAGGAGTAATAAGGAGATTGTGTGGAGGCTTAATTTATATAGTGATATATTAAGCCTATTGAGCATTAATTTCTTTTAAAGGGTTTTTATTTTAAAGAAGACTATGATGAATGTTATTTTTGAGTTGGAGTAATAAGGTGTATTATGGATCATCATTTTGTATAGTGTTATTATTAAAGTCTTCTAACCATTATTGAGATTGAAAAGAGTAATTGTGAGTATGGCATATTTGTGAGATCAACTCCTTGTCAAACAAAAATGTATGGGCAATTTCTTCCTTGGTTGATTTGGTTGATTGGCTTTATTGAAAATTAAGTGTGGAGTGAAAAGGATTTGATTAGGGTTTCCTTTTCAAAAGTGTTTGAGTTAATGCTTTAAGGTTTTTTGGAATTAAGAGTTGTGATTAAAACCTTGTTTTATTAGCATTGTTGTTGAAGTCATTGGATTGTGCAAAGAACTTGAACTTGAGTTAGAAAATAACATGAGTATCATTGTTATGTGAAGATTAATTTATGAGCATTTTTGTTGAAGTAAGTTGTTGTGCAAAGAACTTGAACTAGGATTTGAAAAGAACATGAGTATCATTGCTATGTAAGATTTGTTGTTGAGCATTATTGGAAATATTTTGAGTTTATTTTTACATACTTGGACTAGGTTTTGTAAGCAAGGGTTGTTTCTTGAGTGATTGGTTGAGTAGTGTTGGTTGATCCTAGTCAAGTGGGTGTATGAAGTGATTGTTCAAGTTCCATAAAACAAACTATTCTATATTCTGATTTGAGTAGAGAAAGTCTTTGAGCATTGAGTTGAAACATATTGGGTCTCTAACAATTCTCCTTATGTTTCTAAGAGAGTGATTGAAAGTCATTGAGCATAGTGATGAATATAGAGCATATTGAGTCTCTAACAATTCTCTTTATGTTTCTATAATATTGAAGAATTTCTGAGTGAGCTTGTTGAGCAGATTTGAATAAGTTATGTGTGGACTTATTGAGCAGATTATAATAGTTCTATGTGTACTTTTTGAGTAGATTTGAGCAAGTTCTGAGTGAGCTTGTTGAGAAGATTTGAATAAGTTCTGTGTGGACTTATTGAGGAGATTGGAAAAATTCTATGTGGACTTGTTGAGTAGATTTGAGCAAGTTTTGTATGGACTTGTTGAGCATATTTGAGGACAGGTTTATACCAGACCTGAGATAGAGATTGAGAAGATTTGTGCTAGATTGACTAGAATATGTTTAGTGTATATTTGAGTGAGCTTGGTGAGCAGATTTGTGCTAGACCGACTGGACTGTGTTTAGTGCAAATTTGAGTGATCTTGTTGAGCAGACATGTGCTAGACCGACTAGACTGTGTTTAGTGCAGAGTTGAGCAGATTTGTGCTAGACCGACTTGACTGTGTTTAATGTAGATTTGAGTGAGCTTGGTTGAGAAGATTTGTTCTAAATTGACTATAATGAGTTTAGTACAGATATTGAGAAGAATTGTGCTAGACCGACTATACTAAGTTTAGTGCAAGTTGAGACAGAGCTTTGCAGGTGATAGAGTAAAGAGGATATAGTCTCCAGTGGATAGATATCCATCAGCCAGGACATTAAGGATAGGTCTTCTGAGTGAGGACAAGAGTCTTCAAGTGGAGAGAGATCCACCAATCAGTGCAGTGGAGGCAGTGTCTTCTATAGGATCACCAACCAGAGCAGAGGAGAAGGAGTTCTCCTATGGATAGATATCCACAAAACAAATTTAGGGGATCAACATCTTCTTTGGATAGAGGTCCATAAACATTGTAATCAGGAAAGGATTCCCAAGAGATTAACTGAGAAAGTTTTAGTAAAATATTTTCTTCGTGGAGTAGCCCGCATTGGGTGAACCACGTAAATTGTGGTGTCTTTATTGTGTGTGGTGTTGTATACATTACTTTTATTACTACTGTTGATATTGCTATCTTTACATTACATATATTGGTTTGAGAGAAAAATTAAAAAGTGGTCTTATATTGTTCACCCCCCTCTCAGTATAAGCTTGTGTTCTTCACAATCATTTCTAGCAAGTCATCTCCAATAAGGTACAAGAATTGTTGATAGAAATTATTAGTGAAACCATTTGCTCTTGGAGCTTTATCTTGAGGAAGAGAGAGAACCATTGATTTTAATTCTTCCTTTGTCACTCAAAGGCATAAATCACTTTATCCTGTTGATGAAGTTTTCATGGTATGTTCTAGAGTAAATGATCTTGAGCTTGAATATTTCTACGTTAATGGATGAGCAACCTTGAAAAGTGGTCTTGTATCAATTCTTTTATCTTTTCCTTCTTTGTGTAAATGGTGTTGTCCTTATCTATGGCTCTAATTTTATTCTTATGGTAGTTTTGAATTGTTTTGAGATGGAAATTTTTTGTGTTCTTGTCACTTTTTTTGTAGCCATATCATTCTAAATTTTAGTCTTAATTGTACATTTTCTTTATAATTTAGCTTGTATAACTTTACCAACAACTCTTTCCTTTATCAACTTTCTAAGGGAGAGGAGATGTGTCCTCTAACCCTGTTTCTAATTTCTCAAGTTGTAAAATCAATTATTTTCTTTGAATTAGATATTTGGATAACCAATTTCTAATTTCTTTTTTAAGTCTTACAATATTTTTTTAGACGTCTAGAGGCATTTATTGCCAACTAGTCTCTATCATTAGTTTGAATTCTTCCTAAACTGGCCAATCTAAATTGTATTTGAAGGGTATCTTTATTACTTCCTAACTATTTTGACCCCTCTCTAATAGAATTGGTTTGTGATTAGATATTGAACTTTGGATTATATTGCTAGTTAAAAGTGGGTATATAGTCAGGATATTCTCACTAAGACTATATCTAATATTTCTACAATGTAATGGAATCCTTATCTACTATTTCTCCATGTGTACTTCCTTTTTTTAAATGATATCCTATATATTTTATTGAGCAATTATAAGTTTAACCAAGTCTCTATTGGGGTCTTGATTCATGTTATTCCTTGTCTTTTCCCAATATGCTAATGTGATGTTCATGTCTCCTCATATTACTAAACTTTTCAGTTGTTCTTAGGTGATCCAGTTTTGTAATTGATTCCATGACTCTCTTTTGTGCTTTGGGTTGTTAGTACCATAGAAAATGATAATATTTATAAGAGTACCGTTAAGCAGTTCAAGTTTTAAAGCAAGCCAAATATTGTGTTTATGTTTTGCTATGCAGTTCTTATGTTGTTGCAAGCTCTCTTGATGCACTTGATAAACTTAATGCATTGTGCTATGATTATCTCCATATCTTATTCTATTCTAGTGTCACTATGTTATCTACCATTTTGTATTTTTGTAAATACATACAAGTGGTTTATGCATTTTTAAAAGATCTAGTAGGTAGTTTTTCTTCAAAGGACTACCTAATCCTCTATAGTTCCATGATAGAACTATCATTTTTTATAGACCTTCTTCTTTGGAAATTCTAAATTAGTTTTATTTTTAATCTAGATATCCTTCTAAGTTTGTTCTATCTCTGATTATTGAGCATGTTGTAGGGTGCCTCCTAGTATGACTAACTCCACAAGTTGGGTTTCCTCGACCTCTTATTTAGTGTCTTCATATGCATGCTCTGACTCTTTGTAATGAGTCTCCTATTATGTTTCTTGTGTATCATCTAAGTGTTTCTTAATAGGTTCTTTCATTGTTCTTTATCTTTTTCTTAAGCTTCCTTGTTAATTGGTTTGTCTCTTCCTCCATGTCTAATGTGAGGATGGAAATTTTGTTAGAGATCTATGGGTTCATTTTCCATTTCATAATTCCTCATTGACTTCTCAATCTACAAGGCCTTCTATTCCTGCCAATTTGAAATTTTGTTTCTATTTCCTTTTTGAACAAGTTAGGATTTTTTAGACAATTTTGAAATAAGTGTCAATGTTGTTGAGAAGTAATAAATTTAAAGTGGATATGCTCATAGTCCAATGGTTGGGTGTGAACCCCTTCAAAAAAATTGATCTCAATGTTGTCTAGAATATCTTTCTTCAAGTTTACCCTTACACATATATGGGTATTGATTACATTATTGGCCTTTGGATGGGCTCAATCAATGTATGATCATATGGTATTTCCTATCATTTCTGTTGTGGGGTTATTCGAAAAGTGTAGAGGCAAAAAAGAAAAACAAATCCATATTACCACTTCTTTAGGTTTCTCTCCTTAAGGATCAAATCTTGGTGTCCAAGGAGTCATATATAGAGGACTAGATCCCAAAAACCATGGACCTCCATGGAAAACTATGTTTTGGTCTTTAGGAGATGAGAAGGTAACAACAAAGTACCCTCATCCAGCCATCATGAACTCATAACTAGATATTTTTTATCCCTAGGTACTACTTATAAAAAAAATTATTGCATTTAGGCTAGACCACATGCCTATAAATTTGTAGATTGATGCCTAAGCTAAAAGAACCAATATTTTATGTTGGATGTAGGTCGAAGGCACCTCCACAATGGGTACCTCATTGAGTTTGACTACAAAGGATTATTTTGTGGTTTTATTCAGAGACTGTGGCTTAGGAACTTGACCAAGGTGGGCATTAATAAATTGAACCATATTATCCATTTTATTTCATCAAAAGGTCGTTGATGGGAGAAAAGAAAAATTCCTTTGTCAAATTACTTGAAAAGAGAAGTTATTGAAGCATATCTAGAAATTAATTAAAAAGCAAGAGGGTATATCTAATCCAGGTCCATACCTACCTTTATTGTTCAAAAAACTAGTTGTTTGTATTTCTCCAAGTTTATTTTTAAGATTATTAATAATAATTAACTTTTATAATCTTTCAATTTAAAAGAAAACTCATAACATTACCACACATTAAAAAAACACTAGAATATTAAACTGTCATTCTTAAGGTTAAAATTTAAAGTAAGAACTACCTAGGCAACAATAATAATGAAAAGTAGTTGAAAATATAAAATTTATATTTGTTTTTTTAATAATTTATGTGTGGTTTTTATTTAGGTCCACATTTATTAAAATAAAAAAATATTACGTTGCTCTGATTACATTGTTATCAAGTTAATTAAATCATATCAACTTACCTTTTTATCAAATATATTCTTCATTTGTCTTTCTATTAAAGATATTTGTCATCTTATTCAAACTATTAAGCTTCCATAATCAACTTCTTGATGTCATTTTTATTAAAAGATAAAATATTACTAGTATAATTGCCTTTTGAAATTTGAATTTTACCAAGATAAAATTCAAAATCGCCAATGACTAAAATGTTTGTTATTCAATTTCCAAATCTATAAATATATTATCTATAATAACCTGACAATTTTTTAATATCTTTTTAAGGGGTCTTATTCATGCCCCTGACATTTCAATATATAAATTTTATCATCACTTTTTCTTTTTTTTTGTGGGTTAGCCCCACTTCTTGCTAACACTTATGATATTTGTTTTTTTCCATACCAATATCTCTTTTAATTTTTTTCCTTTTTATTTTTGCTTCTTGGCTCTTCATCTTTTTTTCATTTCCACCAATACTTTCATCTTCATCAATATCTTCAATCTTCTTACATTGTTTATAGTGAGTCTTATCATCTATAGGTTTTTCTTTCTCTAAAGGATCCAAAGTGCAAAGAATAACCTCAAAAACACTTTCTTCTTTATGTTGCCCTAGAAACCCTAAAGTGAAAGGATGCTATTCCATAGCAATTACCTTCTTATGTTTCCCTAATAATCCTAAATTGTTATGGATTTCGTCCATTCTCATTTCTTTATTATGTTACTCTTGAAACTTTAAATTGCAAGGGATAACCTCTATACTACTTCCATTTTTATTATGAAGAGAGGATTTTATACTGCTTGAGGAAAATGAAAATGGTTTACATAGA
Source organism: Wollemia nobilis (assembly GCA_028583015.1). Lineage (NCBI taxonomy): Eukaryota > Viridiplantae > Streptophyta > Pinopsida > Araucariales > Araucariaceae > Wollemia > Wollemia nobilis. The sequence continues at coordinate 8,487,093 of JAQPPZ010002521.1, read as the reverse complement.
ATAAATTTGACCTCTTCTATCATCTTTGTTTTAGAATTTTTCTCCACATATTTCATTGCACATTTAATTCCTTTTAAACTTAAACTTGCACATTGTACTTTCTCATCCATTATATCCTTCTTTGTTTCTTCTAATGGTTGATCCAAGTAAGATATGGTGGACTTTGGCATATCATGTTATACAAAGGATTTCTTTTCATCTTATTTTGGAGTGGAATATCCTTGATCTAGTCCAACTTCTATATTACAATATGTTTTCCTTGATTTATCTTGAAGTTTATCTTATGTACCAAAATTTATGTTTCCTTCTTTATAGTTTTTACTTTGAAATATCTCGCCATGTATCTAGTATCATAACAATTGTGGCATCGAAATGTAATATTTTTATAATCCACTTGTTGATATTATTCTCTTGATTCATATTTAATTCTAATGTATTGTGGCAAAGGTTTTGAAATACCTCGTGATGCAAATTGATGCCCCACGATGCCTGTTTGACACAACCGTGACGCCAGTATTGCTAGTTGACGCCCCTGTGATGCGGTTTGATGCCCTGTGATAGCATTTGACGCCCCCGCAATGTGGTTTTATGTCCCACAATGATTTTGATGGCTTGCGACGATATTTGACAGTCTGTGAAACCTATTTGATGCCTGTGCCACCTGTTTGACGCCTCTCGATGTTGTTTGACGCTGAAATTGCCAATTTGATGGGCCATATTGACTGTTTGATAGTCTAGATTGACAGTTTGACGACCTGTTGAAATTGCCAATTTGATGGGCCATATTGACTGTTTGACAGTCTAGATTGACAGTTTGATGACCCGTTGACCACCAGATCCCTAATTTTTACTGAGAAATTGGAGGTGAAAATTGTCTTTTAATTTTTTGCATTTTCATCTTTTGCAAAAGATTATTATTTTCACTAAAATTGGCCAACAATACTTGCTTAAGGGGAATATTTTGAGTTTTAAAGTGCTATTTTTTTTAAGAGTGGGAGATAAAAGTTGATTCTTTTGCACTTAAACTCACCCTAAATTGCAAATGTTGAGAAAAAAAAAGCAATTGTGTTGAATTCTTTTGAAAACCCCTCATATACTGGCATACACTAGACAACAAATGGCAAATGATCTTGCAACACAAGTGGCAAACATCACCACTGTAGTAGGAGATTTGATGGATAGGGTGAAAGAAATTACTGTCAAAAATGATGTCAAAATCTACAACAACAAATACTCCAACAAAGCAAAGTGTGATGTAAAACCTTATGATGGATCCAGGAATCCTGACGTATTGTCCACTTGGATCCTAGATATGGAAACTTGGTTTGAGTATGCCGAGGTTCCTGAAGATGAAAGAATACCTTTTTCCATGATAAAACTCACAATGTTAGCAAAGATGCTCATTTCAGATGAGAAAGCTAACGTAAAAAATTGGAAAGAGTTAGTCACACTTTTGAAGGATACCTTTTTTCCACCTAACTACCAGGACGATCTAAGGATAAAATGGTATAGGTTAAAGCAAGGTTTCAATATGCCAGTTTTTTATTACATTTTTCAGTTCAATAAGCTTAGAGTTCTTTCTGGTATCACTTCTTCTAACGAAGAGCTTATTGAAAAATTTGTAAGTGGATTGCATGATCATATAATGAGGGAGTTGAAATTCATTCCATTTGTCACATTGTCATTGACATTCAAACATGCTACCTTGGCAAAGGAGAAAGTTTGTGGTTCCTACAAAGCACAACAGGTACAAGAGAGCTCATCCAAGGGTTCAAATCAGCATCAAAAAAAGGTGAATAACTCCTCTTTCCCTAATTCTTCTACTCCTCCCCTTTCATCTAAATCCTATTTTTCCTCTTCTGGCTCTAAAAATTCTTCTTCATTGTTTTTTAATTATTGTAAAAATAATGGTCATACCAAAGCAAATTGTTTTGTACTTGGGAGAATGAAGAAGAAATCCCTTGTTGTAAAGTCGGATGAGGGCACACAAGATGGCCCCATTATGGCTATAGGGAGAGAAGAAGAATATCCTGCCTTAAAGGGTAAACTCAATAAAGTTACCCTTATGACAAATTCTGCTTATGGGGGTCGTGACCATTTGTTTGTCACTAAGGCCCACCTTACACACAATTTTTTTGTTGATTGTATCATAGACAACGGCTCGCAAAAAAATCTGATTGCGAGATCCATTGTAAAGAAGCTGAAGCTCCCCACCAAACCACATCCTCAACCCTATGCACTTGGGTGGAAGGATGTTAACTCTATTTCAGACATCACACACACTTGCATCGTGTCCTTTGCATTTGGGGACAAATTTGTGGATAAGGTTAAGTGTGATGTCACAGACATGGATTGTTGTGGAATGTTGTTGGGTGAACCCTATCAATATGATAGGAATGCCATATACCATGCTAAAAAGAACACCTACACATTGGAAATGGATAACAAACAATATATGGTGGAATGCACTAAGGACACATCTAATCTAGTGCTAAGTTGTAGGCAAGCTCGCAAAGCAGTAAATCAAGCACAAGAGTTGGCACTCATATTCATAAGACCCACACAGAAAGAAGGTCAAAAAAAAACTTCTAAGTTCCACACAAAGAATGCTTCACTTCAAAGGATTTCGCAATCACATCAAGTTGTGTTTAATGAACCCACCACTCTACCACTAGAGAGAGATATCAATCACAGCATTGACATAATTCCAGGAGTTTCACTTCCGAATGCACCTATGTATAGACAATCAATAATACAAATGGATGAAATCAAACTTCAAATTGAGGACTTGTTGGCAAAAGGATTCATTCAGCCTACCACTTCCCCTTGTGTTTCCCCCATTCTTTTGGTGCTTAAGAAAGATGGCTCATGGAGACTTTGTATTGATTTTCATGCATTGAAAAAAATCACAATAAAAAATAGATATCCTCTCCCTCGCATTGATGAATTGTTGGATCAACTTCAAGGGGCAAAATTTTTCTCTAAAATTGATCTTAAGAGTGGTTATCATCAAGTAAGGTTTCAAGCAGAAGACACTTGGAAAACAACATTTAAGACTAAAATTGGGCCCTTTGAGTGGTTGGTGATGCCCTTTGGTCTTACAAATGCACCTGCAACCTTCATGAGGTTGATGAATGAAGTGTTTAGGGATTGCCTAGACAACTTTGTGATCATATACTTGGATGATATACTTGTATATTCTACTACTTGGAAGGAAAACTTGCAGCATCTAGATCAGGTTCTCCACACCCTTGAGAGGAACCAACTTTTTGCTAACCTTCCTAAGTGTTCATTTGCTCAAACTTCAATCTCCCATCTTGGCTTTATAATAAATCAATAAGGAATCAATGTTAGTTTCACTATGACACTGAGAGGGGGGGTGAATCAGTGTAGCTCTTTAAAACTTAAATCTTCAACTCTTAAAGCCAAAATAATGAAAACTTAAAACCAAATAAAGCAAGTAATCAAAAGAGCATCACACAACACAAGATGTAACGAGGTTCACCGATTTGTCTACTCAAAAATGATTGTTTGGACTACCATACAAATCCAGCCTTTGCAAAACACAACTTTACAATCAATTTACCAACACCCATTGGAAGGAGCACCAACCCCTGATTTATCTACACCAACAGAAAGGAGTACCAACCCCTGATTTATCTGCACCAACAGAAAGGAGCACCAACCCCTAATTTACTAGCACCAATTGGAAGGAGAACCAACTCCTAATGCCAAGCACCAACTTGGACTTCAATTCTGAAACTAGAAGATTGACATATAAATGCCTTCACTTTTACAAGACCCTGACTGGTCTATTTATTTCTCAACATCGCCCATAATTCACACCCTTCTCGCTCACCTATCGCACGCCTCTTGTTCTCCTCTATCTCTCTTCGCAAGATCAAATCCGCTACACTTTAATCCCCTGTGCTTATGAAATTCTCCAAGCAACACTCCTTTTATAACCATCCTTTCTCTTTGTAACTCCAGTTGTAACTTCAGTTGTAACTCCAGTTGTAACTCCTTTTGTATATTTTGAGAACGCATTTCGTCAAACAGGTCACATGCAAATAATTGACACCATGTTCTCCTACTATGACTGTTCGTTTTTTGTTTGCATGTCTGTTCGTTTTCTCTTTGCATGTCTGATTGTTCGTTTTCTTTTTCCTTTTGCATGCATTTGTTTTCTCCTTCGATGACTGTACGTTTTCTCCTTCATTATTGTTCGTTTCTATTTTGAGGCTTTTCTTGAGTCGTGAAAATGTGACATGTCACGATATCATGACACTTTTGTTACTCTACCTACCTGCCCTTCTTGAGTCATGAAAATGTGACATGTCGCGATATCGCGACACTTTTTCTCCTTGCTCTTTCTCTTTCCTTTGGCCCGTGAAAATACATGTCTCGATATTGCAACACTTTTTCTCCTTGCATTTTCTCTTCTCTTTTGGCCGCAAAAATGCAACATGTCACGATATCACGACACTTTTTCTCCTTGCATTTTCTCTTCTCTTTTGACCGCAAAAATGCAACATGTCGCGATATCGTGACACCTTTTTTCTTTGCGGTGTTTTGCTTTTTCTTTGATCTTGAGCATATGGGCCACTTCGGTCTTCTTGGAAAATATGCAAAAAGGTGGGTAAACATCCTCATAAGAATTTAACATCACTGTACATACTCTGATTAACCTCTGAGCTCCTGTCCACTGCTTCAACTGATCTATCTAACTGTGTTGACAACAATGACAATACTGTCGTTGCACCTTGCTCAACAATCTCCCCCTTTGAAATTGTTGGCAACACATGTGCAATTTCTTGTAACTCTTCTCCCCCTTTGACAACAATATCAAAGGGCTGCTGCAGACTCCCCCTGAGTCCATGCACAACATTCTCAAGCAAAAATTATTACACTTAGCAAAAATCACAAATATGAGCAAAAAGATAAACAAATACACAAATGCTCCCCCTGAGAATGTGGTCCCGATAGCTAGTCAATTCTTGGGAAGCGTGACCACTCCCAATTTATTGCAAAAGTACTCAAAGACTTCCTTGGGCAACAGTTTTGTGAAGATATCCGCTACTTGCTTTGTTGTTGGAACAAAATCCAACTTTACCTCTCCTTTCGCAACTTTCTCCTTCAAAAAGTGATACCGGATAGCAATATGTTTTGTGCAAGAATGCATAACCGGATTCTTTAAGATGTTAATGGCACTGGTGTTATCACACTTAATTGAAATTTTCTCATGGAATTTAATACCAAGATCTTTCAAGGTTTGTTTCATCCATAATACCTGCGTACAACATGTTGTCGCTGTAATATATTCTGCCTCTGCTGTGGATAAGGAGACTAACTCTTGTTTCTTGTTGTGCCACGCGACCAACCTGTCTCCAAGATAGAATGCACCACCACTGGTACTCTTTATGTCATCTACACATCCTGCCCAATCTACATCTGAATATGCAATAAGGGCGAAGTCCTTACCTTTGGGATACCATAACCCATACTCCATAGTACCCTTGAGATGCTGAAGAATTCTCTTCACTGCTGTCGCATGAGTCTCCTTGGGACTAGCCTGAAATCGTGCTACCATGCATACTACCTACAAAATATCTGGTCTGGTAGCTATCAGTGCAGGTAAGCTCCCAAACATAGATCCGTACATGGTTTGATCAACATGTGGAGATATGTCATCCTTGCTCAACTTGCAACCTCGTCATCATGGGAGTGCTAATCGGCTTACAATCCTCCATTGTGAACTTTTTAGCATCTCTTTCACATATTTAATTTGAGAAATAAATATGCCCTTCTCATTTTGATTAAATTGCAACCCGAGGAAATACGAAAGTTCACCAATCATTGACATTTCAAATTCTTTTTGCATCTTATTTTCTAAATCTTTACACCACTCATCTTTGTTGCTGCAAAATATGATATCATCAACATATACAACAAGAACAATAAGATGGCCATTTTCTATTTTGACATACAAATTACTATCCACCATACCTTTCTTGAACCCTTGTTTAGTAAGATAGTTGTCTAGCCTTGCATACCATGCTCGGGGTGCTTGTTTTAAGCCATATAATGCTTTCTTCAACTTGCAAACCAAGTTGGGATCATCACCAAGTTGGAAACCATCTGGCTGCTCAATATAAACCTCTTCTTCGAGTTTTCCATTCAAAAATGTTGATTTCACATCCATTTGATAAACTTTGAAATTCTTGTAAACTGCTAAAGCCAAAAACATTCTAATTGACTCTAGTTTAGCCACAGGTGAAAAGGTTTCCTCAAAGTCAATACCTTCAACTTGTGCATAGCCTTTACATACCAATCTTGCTTTATTCCTGACTACTTGTCCGTATTCATTCAACTTGTTTCGAAAGATCCATTTAGTACCAATTATATTTTTATTTGCAGGTCTTGGTACTGTTGGCATTTTTGCCACATTGATTCTCATTGATTAATGCATTAGTGTATTATTGAAAATCTGACCTTTAATATCAGCTTTGATGCAGCTTTGGCGAAAAAGAAGAAAAAATGAGCAAAAAATAACTAAGTCTAAAAACTGCAGCGATTCGCTGACATGTCGCGAAATCGCGGTCAACGCAGTCAACGCAGGCAGGTTGGGCGGAACCGTCGCGATATCGCGACGTGTTCCAGAATCGCGGGTTGGTCGGCCTCAAAGACACAAAGTTGAAAACTTGCAGCACGTCGCTGACATGTCAGCGAATCGCGACACTGGCGGCTTCGAAGGGGCAAGTGCCAAAACTTGCAGCGATTCGCTGCATGTTCGAGCGGAGAAGAGTCCAAGGCAAGGATGCAGCGCGTCACGACAGAAAATGGCAAAGGGTACGGAGAAAGAAATGCGTAGCGATATCGCTACCCGTAGCGAAATCGTGGGTTTTGACCAGAAAGACAGTACCCAAACATGTAGCGATATCGCTACATGTTCCGTTTTCGCGCGGTGTTTGGCAGAGAAGACCCAAGGTTAAAAGTTGCAGCGACGCGCTACCTGTAGCATTTTCACGATGGCAAAATGGCAATTGGTACGGAAGGAGCAAAGCGTAGCGATATCGCTACATGCTTCAAAATCGTGGCCATTTCGGTCCAAGAAGCAAAGGAGCAGTAAGTTGTAGCGATTCGCTGCAATATCAACAATAAGGCCAACTGACATGAATATGCAACGAAATCATGCAGGGGATGAAAATTGATCAAAAGACAATGAAAATGGTTAAGTGCTCAAATTGGTAGCAAAATGGAGACAAGGAAGACTTGAAGACATTCAAGAGCAAAAGGTGTTATGTTTTCGCGGACCGTCTTCAAAGGCCGTACAAGGTGCCTGAAACATGTAGCGATATCGCTACATGTTCCATTTTCGTGGCATGTGACTTCAAAGGTTTCAGTGTTCAAAGTGCAGCAATGCACCGATCGCTTTAGCAAAAGGCATAAACAATGTAGCGATTCGCTGCAAGTTCTGGGCGACAAGGCGAGTGCGATGCAGCGATGCGCTGACTGTTTTTGCAAGCGGCATAAAAAATGCATCGATGCACTGCAAGTTCTAGGTGACAAGGCGGAGTGCGAAGAGAATCATGCAAGAGCAAAAGGCGTCGCATTTTCGCGACCCATCCAGGAGACCGTACAAAGTGCCGAAACGTGCAGCGATGCGCTGCATGTTCCGTTTTCACGGGGCAGGAAGGAAGGAATAGCCAAAGGCCGCAATGCGTAGCGATATCGCTACATGTGCCATTTTTCGCGGAACAAGCTAGCGATAGAGAAGACAAAGCCGAAGATGTAGCGACAGTGCGACAGGGAGCATTTTCGCGGGTGTAAGTGACAAAAGTGTACGGCATGAAAATACGTCGCGATTTCGCGACCCGTCGCGTTTTCGCGACCTGCGACAGTTTCCCGCCAGAACATAGTATGAACGCCCGAGGAGATTTTTTGGATTTTCGATGATTTAATGCTGACCCGAAATTAAATGTTTTGTGGATTTCCAAGGTAGTCAAAGTAAAATACGCGCCTGTGCCACCGAGATTGAAGATTTAATGCATTCGAGGCCGCTGTTCGTGGATTGTCGTAACGGTTTCATGCACATGTTCAAAGAATCAAATTTAATGAAGGACCGCGAACGTTTCATTGCATTTAATTTTTTTTTCTTCGAGGCTGTAATCAAGGGGTCGTGTATGTAATTTCCAATGCACAATTGTAGATCACGAGGAGGATGGTGGCAAACATTTAATGCTGTAGAGAGGACGGACCTCTATAAAAACCAATGTAATTCTCATTTCAAAAGGTTGGAAAAACTTGCTGCTAGAGACTGGAAGTGCATTTGCAGGAATAAAAGACTTGACTTCTAATTTTTCAAGCGTTGCATGGATGAATTTCTTTTCTGTTTCTCTGCATTTCTAATAGCATTCATACTCCTGCATTGCTGTTACATTTAAATTCTGCTTCTGGATTTAAACATTGCGGTCAGGGTACGATTTTTGGAATGTGGGTTTGGAGGGATTTGCTGCATGTGATTGTGCGAAGATTAAGCTGATTTCTTATGTTACTTGCTGTTGTTGCGTTTGTAGTTTCCTGCTGTTGTTTTTCTCATCCCATCACTTCGGCCTGTGGCCATATTTCCCATTTCTTTCTGTAGTTTTTTTAAATCTCTTTCCTGCAACCCTTATCTTAAACCAAGTCTAGAATAGTGAAGGGAACCAGCCCACTCTGGAGATTGGTCTGGAAGCCATTTCTTGCTTCCAGCCTTTCAATGTTGGCCGGGTCTAGGGTGCATTTGTAAAATCCTTTCCCGTGGCAGATTTTGGACCAACAGCTTTTTGGCACGCCTGGTGGGACAGATTTTATTTGTCTCTAAAAGATCCCATAGGGTCGAAGGTTTAATGTTCGCCTTCAGACTGTAAATTAGAGCATTTGGTGACTCTCTTGTTTTTGGTAACCCTGCTGAACCCAGAAATACTTCATGATCACAAGATCACAGTCAAAGAAATTTGGCGATCTTGTTCAGTTTTTTGAGCTTGATAGTTCGAGAAGTGGTGAGCATTCTAGATTAGTTTCCTCGTCCCTTCCATCTTCTGCTGTACAAATACCCAGTATTGTTGCTAGTGTTGCACCCCTACAAGTTCCACCAATGGCACAATTTCCTCCACCCAGAAAATTCTTGGCATGGAACAACACTGGAGCCTTGAATCTATAGGCTCAAAATCCAGTACCACAGGCTGCACTGAAGGCTTTGCCCACTTACGATGGTACTGGTAAAACAACCTATGAGCACATAAATGATGTGGCTTCTCTGGCTGCTATCCATGACATTACCGATGAAGATGTAATGATCAAATTGTTAGTGTGTTCTTTGAGAGGTAAACTGCTATTTTGGTACAGAACTCTGCCTCCCGGTACCATAACATCATGGGATCGGTTTGGTGATTTCTCGGTCGAAACATTTTCATGAACGAGCCGCCCCTTTCTCATTGTCCACCCCATACGCCAGAGACATCCACAAGAAGAGATACCCGATTTTAATGTCCGGTTTACCGAACTTGGCAAAGGATTCCCGATGGTATTCGGCCCCACCGATGAATTAGCCTGCGATGTACTACCTCGGAGCGTTTCACTCGGATATCGGCCGGGCGGTTCGGCACTCTAATGTGGTAACGTTTCTAGAAATCTTTGAACAAGCAATTAAAGCAGAAGCTGATCTGGTTGTTGTAGGAAGACTGCCTCCAAAGGTAACTATGCCTCTTATTCTGGATTTGCCTCAATATTTATATGGTTCACAACCACACCCCATGCCAGCTATGTATCCTACACCATCATGGAGTTCTAAAGCACCTCAAGTTGCAACTGTTCCAGCTCCTCAATTGCCTGCTTTAACTCCTTTACCGCTCCCTGCACCCAACATTCAACCATCTCCCGTTTCCACTGCATTTCCAGCTTTTCCAGCACCACCAGCTCCTTTGCCCTTACCAAGACCTCCTGCACCTGCAAACCCTGATCCATATACAACATTATTGCAAGAGGTTAAGTCTGCAAATTCTGCCATTAGAGCCATGGGAAATAAGATCACACTCATTGAGAGGAAGCAGGCTGAGAGAGATTTCCAGCCAAGGAGATTTCAACCTCCTCAAATTACTAGAGATCAATCTGCCTCCACAAGCAAAGCACCTGAAAAGGGCTTATCTGTTCTAGCAAATGAAGATGCAGCCCATGCAGATGGAGTATATTGGTGCTCGACTTGTAATGATCCTCACGGAGAGGATACATGTATGGTTCACTTAAATTATGTGCAGACCTTGGCGGCCAGCTCTTCAAGTGACCATGTTAATATGATCTCGTAAGTCGGTTATAATTTGATGACTGCAGTGGAAGATCAAGTTTCGGTTCTAACAAGGACTGGAAAGAAGCCTATGAATGTTGATCCTATCGACTTAGAGCCGTTAAGAGTACCGACTGAAGTGAAGAGGCCAGTGAAAGCTCCTGTGCTAGCTCCAAAGTCTTTGCCCAAAGATCCAACTTTTAACAGAGTTCAAGAAAAGGCAGCAGCTGCACCAGTAAGATCAGAAGCAGAGGAGCAGGCACGTGAAAAATTGAAGTATCCATCACTGACCAAGAGGTTAAGAGTGGAAGCTACACAACAGTACAGAACCAGATTTGAGCAACCTGCTGAGACGAAAAATTCTGCTGCAGTTTCATACAACATTGTTGATGATCTTAAAAATACCCCCGCTAAGGTAAGCCTTTATGACGCTTTGCAATTACCTGGTCAAGTAGATTTATTACAAGAGTCATTGAAATCTGTGAAGGAGAGTGAAAAAGGGCCTACCCAGACCGTCTATGCCCAAACTTTAACCACCTCTGTTACTGGTAAGAACAAACCTCCTCCTTTTTACTTGTCATTGCAAATAGAAGGTTGGGTTGTACACAATTGTATGATTGATTCTGGAGCCGCAACCACCTGTCATGCCCAAGGGAGTCTCGTGAAGCTATGGGAATGGAGTATACCCGGAGTAGTCCCGGAGTTCTCGCAATTGGATGGTACGCCCGTAAAAATAGTAGGTGTCATTAAAGATGTACCCATTGTCCTGCATACAATGCCCCAAATCACTGTTATTCAAGAAATTGTTGTAGTAGATTTAGAGCCCTATTTTAGCATGTGTTTATCCAGGGAATTTACCGCAAAATTAGGGGGTTATCTGGCATTAGATTATTCCCATCTGGAAATTCCTTTTAAGAATAGACGTCTCAGAATACATAATGAAAAGCCTTCCCCTTTTCACATTGAGAAGTTGGAAGATGTTGGAAAAGACATGCAGTCGGTCCATATGCTCACTGAAGAGTCTCAAGATGTTGTTTTAATGAGTGAAGTTTTAAACAATCTTCAATTGGAAGACCAGTTTTCAATGCTTAACTTCAATGCCATGATGGAGACAGAGATTGGTCGCTATGCCATTCGAAACCCGAGACCGAGACAAAGCATGAATTGTCTAACCCAGTTGATCAGACTGAGGTTACAGATCAGTTATGGCAACTGTATTTCGATGGAGCTAGATGCAGGAATGGTGCCGGAGTAGGTATTGTGTTAATTTCTCCTTCTGGTGTACAGAGAACTTATTCATATCGGCTTACATGGAGTTGTACTAATAATGTCGCTGAATATGAAGCATTGTGCTTGGGTCTGAAGAAAGCAAAGAAGTTAGGAATAGAACAGCTCAATATTTTTGGTGATTCCGAGCTTATTGTAAATCAGGTCACAAATAGATGCATCTCAAAGCAGCATTATCTGAAAGCATATCGTAATCAGGTTTGGGATTTGTTTGAACTTTTCACCGCGCTTAATATTCAAGTCTGTTTCCAGAGAGATGAATAAACATGCCGACTTATTAGCATCTCTTGGAGCTAACTTTTCTCCTGTCGATCAAGTTGTGAACAAGCCCAAGACAGTGAGAATGGTATACGAGACCCAGTGTGCCGTATAAGGAAACTTTCTGCAGGGTCTTTGAAACCGATGAGCAGATTGTTAATTTCTCGATACATGAAGCTACAATTGTTGAAGGCAGAACTTTGGAAGATGAGGAAGTCGAAGGTCTTATTCAATTAAGGAATAACCATATTCCAAAGGGTCTAATAACTCTGGAGAGCTTGTTTGACCAACATGATCGTTCCAGAAAGCCTCGAATGGAGATTGATAGAAAGGAATTCATGGAGTTAGAGCTTCAGCCCGACAAAGTGATTAAGGTTGGCACTGACTCAACCCTAGAAGAACTGTAGAAAATCAGGCAACTCTATAAAGAGTTTTTTGATATTATAGCTTGGAGCTATAAAGACTTGAAAAGTTACAACAAGCAGATTATACAACGATACAATTGAACTCGAAGAAGGAGTTAGGCCTTTTTGCGTAAACAAAGACCTGTAAACCCAAAGATTGAGGCATTGATGAAGGCTGAGCTTGTTAAAATGTTGCAAGCTAAGATCATCTATCCGGTCAAGCACTCCACATGGGTCGCCAATCTGGTCCCCGTCCGTAAGAAGAATGGAGATATTAGATTGTGCGTTGATTTCAGGAATTTGAACCGTGCTTCATTAAAGGATCATTATCCTTTGCCAAGAATAGATCAAATATTGCATGTTGTGGCTGGTGCACAGCGTTTTTCTTTGCTGGATGGATTTTCTGGGTATAACCAGATCTGGGTAAAAGATGAAGATCAGTTTAAGACAGCATTCACCACGAAGTGGGGTACTTTTGCATATCAACGAATGCCCTTTGGACTGTCAAATGCTGGAGCTACCTTCCAAAGAGCTATGGACATTGCTTTCAAAGATTTGTTGAACAAGATCATTGTAATATACCTTGACGACATGACAGTCTTTTCACATAGAAGGGAAGACCATTGTTCTCACCTGAGGCTGATTTTTGAGAAATGCAGAGAATTCGAAATCTCCATTAATCCAAAGAAGTCTGTGTTTGCTGTAAAAGAAGGTAAGCTTCTGGGTCATGTGATTTCTGAAGATGGATTAGCAATTGATCCAGCCCGTGTTGAAGCCTTGAAGAAATTGTCACTCCCTGCAAACAAGAAGGAACTTCAATCTTTCTTTGGACAGATAAATTTCATTAGAAAATTCATTGCTGATTTTGCTCAGGTTGTTAAACCAATGACCGAATTGTTGAAGAAAGATGCAGTTTTCCAATGGACAGCTCAAAGAAAGGAAGCATTTCAGGAGATCAAGGAAAGAATAGTGCAGGCCCCTGTCCTGATTAATCCTGACTACTCCAAGGATTTCATCTTATATGCAGTTGGAGAAGATGACAGTTATGCTGCAGTTTTGACGCAAAAGGGAGGTGATGGGAATGAAAGGCCCATTGCTTTTCTGAGCCAAGTCATTTTACCTCACGAAGCAAAGTACAATTTTATTGAGAAACAGGTATATGCCGTGATGAAATCCTTGAAGAAATTCAAACATTTTATTTCCCAGAGCAGGACATTTGTTTATGTGCTTCACCCAGATGTGAGAAATTTCATTCTTCAAGGAGAGTTGGGTGATAAACGTGCTGGCTGGGTCACCAAGATCCAGGAATTTGATGTAGAAATTCACCCAACTAAATTAGTGCGTGGTAAAGCTCTGTGCCAGCAGTTAGCAAAGATGGCAGCATTTGATGTATGCGAAGATCAGGGAGAGGCTCTTGCTGGTAATGACAATTTAATGAATTTCTTAATTCTGGAAAAAGATTGGACAGAGGACCTGATTGATTACTTCACAACTGGAAGATGTCCATCACAATTGACTGCTTCTCAGAGGAGGAGATTTCGGTTGCAAGCTCTGCGGTATGTTTTGTTTTCAGATGGTTTATTTTTTAAAAATATTGATGGTGTTCTTTTGAAGTGTGTTAAACAAGCAGACAAGGATAGGATCTTGGAAGAGTTCCATTCCGGTCTATCAGGAGGACATTTTGCAGGAAGACCGATGGCCTTGAAAATCATTCGAGCTGGTTACTACTGGCCGACCCTGTTCTCAGATTCTTTCAAGATTGCACAAGCCTGTGATAAGTGTCAAAGATATGCAGGAAGAGTAAGGAATGCAGCTCTGCCTTTGCATCCAGTTCAGGTTGAAGCACCCTTTCAGCAATGGGGGTTGGATTTTATTGGAATAATTGATCCTAATTCCTCAACTGGTCACAGATACATCTTAACAGACTACAGATTATTTCACAAGGTGGTCTGAAGCCATACCTACAAAGATGGCCAATCAATCTGTAGTGATTTCTTTTGTTGAGAGTTTGATTACACGTTTTGGTGTTCCAGACGCCATCATTACAGATAATGGAACTCCATTCATTGGAGCTGAACCGGCTGAGTTTGCTAACAAGTTTGGCATTTTCCTTAAGACATCTTCCAATTACTATCCACAGGGAAATGGCTTGGCAGAGTCAACGAACAAAAATTTGCTCAAAATTTTGAAGAGGTCATTGGGAGAGAACAAAAGATCATGGCACTTGTTATTGAATCAGGCGTTATGGGCAGACAGGATTTTCGTCAAGAAGTCCATTAAAACCTCACCATATGCCCTAGTCTATGGCAAAGAAGCAAGGTTGCCGGTTCATCTTGAGTTGCCGATATTACAACAGTTGCAGTCTTTTCAAGATGATGAGACAGACCTGAGTTCCTTGGATCTGCGAATAGCACAGTTGTTGGAATTAGAGGAGCAGCGTTCCAAAGCGTATAATGAATTTGACAAGCACATGCAAGGGATTTCGAAGTGGTTTTATAAGCATTCTGCAGCCCGTCCATTCAAGACAGGAGATTTGGTGCTGAAATGGAATGAGAATAAAGCTAAACCTGGCAATCATAAGAAGTTTGATGCATTCTGGGAGGGTCCCTTTCGCATTTCCAGCACAGGTGCAGCTAATTCTTTCTATTTGGAAGACATGGATGGTAGCTCACTTCCAATTTCAGTTAATGGCTTTCATTTGAAAGCCTACTTTTCATGAATTCGCAAGTTCAATTTGAGTTTGTATATAATATAAAAATAAAAATAAAAATATAAATATATATATATATATATATAAAAAAAAAGGAAGTGAAGAAGAAGAAAAGAGTATGTATATAGGTTTTGCCTTTTGTTGTCACCTTGGCTCTTGTTGCTTGTGGGCTGTAGGTGTTTGTTTCCCTTTTGTCCTTCCTTTCCCGGTAGTTTGTGGCTTCCAAAGAATTCTTCTTTTCCCTCCCCTGCTTTCTATTTCCTTTCTTCATCTTCCTCTTCCTTCTTTGGTTTCTTTCTTCTTGCAATATAAAAAACAAAAAGAATAAGCCACGGCTGTTGTTTCTTCTCCCCTTTTCTATTTTTCCCATTTCTTCTTATCCCTTTCTTCTCAGTTTGGTTTTTGTTTTAAAAAGCATTTATTTTCCAGCTTAGTTCATTTTCATTTCACGCTTCAAAACTTCCATTTCTGTTCCATCCATTCGTTCATTCCATCTATTGCCGCTGGTAGTGTAGCAACATGCTGTTGTTATGTCTATTACGTCACTTTTGCTCCATCATTTTATTACTCACACCACTCCATTGCAGTCACCGCCTGCGCAATCGCAGGAGCTCACTTCACCATCACATTCCATTTCTTCAGTTTATAACCGCTTCTATGCAGGTTCTTCCGGTTCTAGTTTTCAGCAGCAGAAGAAGTTTTGCAGCAGTCCTCTGACATGTTTTGCAGCAGCCAACCTTACTGTTCTGATATGACTCTATGCCCAATGGACTAAGGCCTGGATTCTTGCATACAGCAAGCTGTATACCCCGCGAGCCGCCAAGAATGTTGGCATTTTTGCCACATTGATTCTCATTGATTAATGCATTAGTGTATTATTGAAAATCTGACCTTTAATATCAGCTTTGATGCAGCTTTGGCGAAAAAGAAGAAAAAATGAGCAAAAAATAACTAAGTCTAAAATCGCAACGATTCGCTGACATGTCACGAAATCGCGGTCAACGCAGTCAATGCAGGCAGGTTGGGCGGAACCGTCGCGATATCGCGACGTGTTCCAGAATCGCGGGTTGGTCGGCCTCAAAGACACAAAGTTGAAAACTTGCAGCGCGTCGCTGACATGTCAGCGAATCGCGACACTGGCGGCTTCGAAGGGGCAAGTGCCAAAACTTGCAGCGATTCGCTGCATGTTCGAGCGGAGAAGAGTCCAAGGCAAGGATGCAGTGCGTCACGACGGAAAATGGCAAAGGGTACGAAGAAAGAAATGCGTAGCGATATCGCTACCCGTAGCGAAATCGCGGGTTTTGACCAGAAAGACAAAGTACCCGAAACATGTAGCGATATCGCTACATGTTCCGTTTTCGCGCGGTGTTTGGCAGAGAGGACCCAAGGTTAAAAGTTACAGCGACGCGCTACCTGTAGCATTTTCGCGATGACAAAGTGGCAATTGGTACGGAAGGAGCAAAGCGTAGCGATATCGCTACATGCTTCAAAATCGTGGCCATTTCGGTCCAAGAAGCAAAGGAGCAGTAAGTTGTAGCGATTCGCTGCAATATCAACAATAAGGCCAACTGACATGAATATGCAGCGAAATCATGCAGGGGATGAAAATTGATCAAAAGACAGTGAAAATGGTTAAGTGCTCAAATTGGTAGCGAAATGGAGACAAGGAAGACTTGAAGACATTCAAGAGCAAAAGGTGTTATGTTTTCGCGGACCGTCTTCAAAGGCCGTACAAGGTGCCTGAAACATGTAGCGATATCGCTACATGTTCCATTTTCGTGGCATGTGACTTCAAAGGTTTCAGTGTTCAAAGTGCAGCGATGCGCTGACTGCTTTAGCAAAAGGCATAAACAATGTAGCGATTCGCTGCAAGTTCTGGGCAACAAGGCGAGTGCAGTGCAGCGATGCGCTGACTGTTTTCACAAACGGTATAAAAAATGCAGCGATTCGCTGCAAGTTCTAGGTGACAAGGCGGAGTGCGAAGAGAATCATGCAAGAGCAAAAGGCGTCGCATTTTTGCGACCCATCCAGGAGACCGTACAAAGTGCCGAAACGTGCAGCGATGCGCTGCATGTTCCGTTTTCGCGGGGCAGGAAGGAAGGAATAGCCAAAGGCCGCAATGCGTAGCGATATCGCTACATGTGCCATTTTTCGTGGAACAAGCTAGCGATAGAGAAGACAAAGCCGAAGATGTAGCGACAGCGCGACAGGGAGCATTTTCGTGGGTGTAAGTGACAAAAGTGTACGGCACAAAAATACGTCGCGATTTCGTGACCCGTCGCGTTTTCACGACCTGCGACAGTTTCTCGCCAGAACATAGTATGAACGCCCGAGGAGATTTTTTGGATTTTCGATGATTTAATGCTGACCCGAAATTAAATGTTTTGTGGATTTCCAAGGTAGTCAAAGTAAAAGACGCGCCCAAGCCACCGAGATTGAAGATTTAATGCATTCGAGGCTGTTGTTCGTGGATTGTCGTAACGGTTTCATGCACATGTTCAAAGAATCAAATTTAATGAAGGACCGCGAACGTTTCATTGCATTTAATTTTTGTTTCTTCGAGGCTGTAATCAAGGGGTCGTGTATGTAATTTCCAATGCACAATTGTAGATCACGAGGAGGATGGTGGCAAACATTTAATGTTGTAGAGAGGACGGACCTCTATAAAAACCAATGTAATTCTCATTTCAAAAGGTTGGAAAAACTTGCTGCTAGAGACTGGAAGTGCATTTGCAGGAATAAAAGACTTGACTTCTAATTTTTCAAGCGTTGCATGGATGAATTTCTTTTCTATTTCTCTGCATTTCTAATAGCATTCATACTCCTGCATTGCTGTTACATTTAAATTCTGCTTCTGGATTTAAACATTGCGGTCAGGGTACGATTTTTGGAATGTGGGTTTGGAGGGATTTGTTGCATGTGATTGTGCGAAGATTAAGCTGATTTCTTATGTTACTTGCTGTTGTTGCGTTTGTAGTTTCCTGCTGTTGTTTTTCTCATCCCATCACTTCGGCCTGTGGCCATATTTCCCATTTCTTTCTGTAGTTTTTTTAAATCTCTTTCCTGCAACCCTTATCTTAAACCAAGTCTAGAATAGTGAAGGGAACCAGCCCACTCTGGAGATTGGTCTGGAAGCCATTTCTTGCTTCCAACCTTTCAATGTTGGCCAGGTCTAGGGTGCATTTGTAAAATCCTTTCCTGTGGCAGATTTTGGACCAACAGTACTAACTCCCAAGTTTTGTTTTTCTCGATTTGATCTAATTCTTCATTTATTGCCTTCATCCAAATTTTATCTTTGCTTGCGTCAGCAACATTTTTGGGCTCAATGTTGGATAATAGATAGTAGTTGCTTACTACTCTTCTTCTTGTCTGAACACCAACTATGGGGTCTCTAATTATTTTCTCTCTAGGATGATCTTTCCGCCAATTCCTGTTTTGAATTTCTTATTTTCTTCCACTTCGAATCACTTGTTTGAATCATCTGAGTCAATTTTTTGTTTCTTTTTCATTTCCTTTTCCTCATCTCCTTCAATAACCTCTTCATAAATTGGGTAGTTCTCTTCATAGCTAATTACTCGTTCCCTACCTTCATCAACTTTAACATCGGCACTATCCACAATTTTCCTTAGCTTCTTGTTGTAGCATTTGTAAGCTTTGATTTTTGATGAATAGCCAAGAAAAATACCTTCATCAGCTCTATCTTCAAACTTACCAAGGTTTTCTTCAGTTCTTTTGATGTAATAGTTGTTGCCAAAAACTTTAAAGTATCTTACTGTTGCCTTTTTACCAAACCACAACTCATAAGGAGTTTTTCTTTCATGCATCCTCAACATGCACCTATTTTGGATGTATATCGCAGTATGGACTGCCTCTTTCCAAAATTTGTCTGCTACTTTGCTCTCTGTCAACATAGTCCATGCCATTTCCTGCACTGTCCTGTTATTTCTTTCTACCACACCATTCAGCTAAGGTGTCCTGGCTACTGAAAACTATCTTTTAATACCATATTTTTCACAGTACTCTATAAAATCCCCTGAAATGAACTCTCCTCCTCTATCTGATCTTAAACATTTAATATTTTTTCTTGTTTGATTCTCAACTTGGTTTTTGAAAACCTTGAACATCTCAAAATCTTATGATTTGTGTTTCAAAAAAAATACCCATGTCATCCTGGAATAGTCATCTATATACAACATAAAATATTTGTCACCATTTATACTTTGCGTTCTCATGGGTCCACATAAATCAGTATGTATTAGTTCCAAAGGTTTGCTTGTGTAGTACTCCTTTTTTTTAAATGAGACTCTAGTTTGCTTCCCCTTTTGGCATGAAGCACAAATGCTATTTGATGGTTTTCTAATGGTGGGAATATCTCACTGCCTTTTTTGAGCTGATTTTTATGAGATTGTCAAAACTGATATGACCGAGCCTCTTGTGCCACAACCAATTTTCTTCTACCTGTCCAATAAAGCAAGCTCCTTCTAAAGTCTCTGAGAGAGTGTACAGGTTGCCAGATGTCCTTGATCCAGTTGCTATCAAATTTCCATAGTTTGCTTTTCTGACTTCACAACCCTGCTTCTTAAAAATCACTTCATGACCTCTATCATAAATCTGACTTACACTCAACAAGTTATGCTTCAGACCAACCACAAAAAAGACTTATTTTGACTTGATTTTTTTGTCACTAATCTTCACTGAACCTTTGCCAACTATCTTAGCTCCATCATTATTTCCAAATTTTACTGAACCACCTTCATCTTGCTGTAACTTCTCAAATTTTTGTTTGTCACCTATCATATGACTGGAGCATCCACTATCAAGTATCCATGGTGCAGATTTATTCTGTGCTTTAAATGTTGTTTGTAGGATTAGGGATTCCTTTTCTTCCTTAGATCGATCTTTTTCTTTCCACTCTGGTTTGATTATAGTTTTGGGCTCTTGTTTTGACTTTTCTTTTTCAGTAGCTTGTGCATGTTTTTTGGGAAATTTTCTATTTTGTCTCATTCCATTTGGTTGAGATTTTCTTCCCTAAGATTGATTTGATGCAAATGTACTTCGATAATTTCTTACAATGTGCCCAAACTTATGACAGTTATAACATTCTACTACATAATTCATCAAAGGTGAAAAAACATTTCTACTGGTAAAATTCCTTGGTCCTACGTTGTACTTGCAATCTGAAATCTTATGTCCATAACCATTGCATTTAAAATAGTAACCAGAAAAGAGATGATTGAACCTGGGTGATGGTCTTTGCCATGTTATCGTAGGAGTCATAAATCTTCTTCTTCTTTGATGTGTGACATTGGTGAATCCATCATTGTCAATTCTCCTTTCGTGCCTTGCATTATTGCTTTCTTTTGCATGAGTCAATTTTTCTTGATCAACCTGTTTCTTATCTTCATTCTTTGATCCATTTGATGATTCTCCTTCGACAAAGCCCAAACCAAATTTCATGCCTATATTCCTTTGGATATTTATGATCTTATCCAGCTTCATAGAACTTTCTTCACGTTTGTGATGACAACTAATTTTACGATTCATCTCTTCTATCTACATTCTTAAACCAATAGTCTCTTCTTCTAGTTTGCAACAATAATCTATTTTCATGGTTATTTGTACTTCGAGATCTTTAGATATTTTCTTGGATTCTTCTATCTATACTTTCAAACTGGTTATGATTTCATTTGCATCCTCAAGCTTTCTTGAAATTTTCTTATTCTTTTTTCTTTCTATCTTCAATACATCCAGAGCTGCAATTAGTTCCTCTTCCAAATTTACTTCTGCATTAATGTCTTCTTCATCACATTCCTGTTATTCTTTTGTTTTTTCTTCTATGAGTGCCATGAAAAGAGCTTCACCTGTTTCCTTTTCAGAATCCTCACTGCAGCTGTCTTCTAGTGAGCTGACATTCTTGAAGATGAAACTTTTCTTCTTGAAGTTGCCTTTTCTAATTTTTTTTTTTCTTCCAGTCACTTCTTTCTTGGTGCGAACCTTCACAACTTTTGTTTTTCTCATTAAGTGGACAATTAGCTGCAAAATACCCAATGCCTCCACAATTGAAACATTTAAGCGGTAACTTCCCTCTGTATTTTTCTTTTCCCCTTTTTAGTTTTTGAACAAAGTTTACTTCCATTTCATCTGATGTCTCTTCTTCCTCGAATTCTTGTTTTGATTTCATATTTTTATGGGCTTTAAAAGCAGCTTCTCTATCTATGGGTTTAGATTTTCCTATTCTCATCTCATATGCAGTCAAAGAACCATGCATCTCATCCATACTAAAAGTATTTAGATTTTTAGCTTCTTCTATAGCTAAAATTTTAGAATCAAATCTTTGAGGAAGAGATCTTAATACCTTTTTCACGATGATAGAATCTTCGATTTCCTCATCGAGTCCTCTAATCGCATTAATGACTTCATTAATTCTCAACATAAATGCCTCTATGTTCTCATTGTCATTCATCTTTAATACTTCAAACTGAGCTCGATGTGTTTGTAACTCAGCCTCCTTGATCTTAGCATCTCCTTCATGAATGCTCCTCAGTTTGTCCCATATTTCTTTTGTTGTTTTACAACTCATAATTTTTACCAGTTCACGGTCCACTAATCCACACATGATAGCATTCTTTGCTTTTGAGTTATTCTCAAATAGTTTCTTATCGACAACATCGATTGGAGAAGTGGTGGGTATTATGTATCCACTATCTACTGAATCCCAGATGTCGTATCCCAAAGCACAAAGATATGTCTGCATCCTGAGTCTCCAAAATGGGTAATTAGTTCCGTCAAACAATGGTGCTTTGTTTGATGAGAAGCCTTCACCACCTACCATTGTGTCACTTCCAAGATCACCGTAGCCAGTTAAGCTTGTTCAGGAACCTTAGCTCTGATACCAATTGTTAGTCTCACTATGACACTGAGAAGGGGGGGTGAATCAGTGTAGCTCTTTAAAACTTAAATATTCAAATCTTAAAGCCAAAATAATGAAAACTTAAAACCAAATAAAGCAAGTAATCAAAAGAGCATCACACAACACAATATGTAATGAGGTTCACCGATTTGGCTACTCCTCAAAAATGATTTTTTGGACTACCATCCAAATCTAGCCTTTGCAAAGCACAACTTTACAATCAATTTACCAGCACCCATTGGAAGGAGCACCAACCCCTGATTTATCTACACCAACAGAAAGGAGCACCAACCCCTGATTTATCTGCACCAACAAAAAGGAGCACCAACCCCTGATTTATCAGCACCAACTCGTGATGCCAAGCACCAACTTGGACTTCAATTCTGAAACTAGAAGATTGACATATAAATGCCTTCACTTTTACAAGACCCTGACTAGTCTATTGCTTTCTCAACATCACCCACAATTCACACCCTTCTCGCTCGCCTATCACACGCCTCTCGCTCTCCTCTCGCTCTCTTCGCAAGATCAAATCCGCTACACTTTAATCCCTCGCGCTTATGAAATTCTCCAAGCAACACTGCTTTTATAACCATCCTTTCTCTTTGTAACTTCAGTTGTAACTCCAGTTGTAACTTCAGTTGTAACTCCAATTGTAACTCCTTTTGTATATTTTGAGAAGGCATTTCGTCAAACACGTCACATGCAAATAATTGACACCATGTTCTCCTACTATGACTGTTCATTTTTTGTTTGCATGTCTGAATGTTCGTTTTCTTATCCCTTTTGCATGCATTTGTTTTCTCCTTCGATGACTGTACGTTTTCTCCTTCATTACTGTTCATTTTTATTTTGAGGGTTTTCTTGAGTCGTGAAAATGCGACATGTCACGATATCGCGACATTTTTGTTACTCTGCATGCCTGCCCTTCTTGAGTCGCAAAAACACATGTCACGATATCACGACACTTTTCCTTGCTCTGCCTTCCTGCCCTTTTTGAGTTACGAAAATGCGACATGTCATGATATCATGACACTTTTTCTTTCTCTGCCTGCTTGACCTTTTCGAGTCGCGAAAATGCGACATGTCGCGATATCGTGACACTTTTTCTTTCTCTTTCTTCCTGCCCTTGCCGAGTCATGAAAATGTGACATGTCGCGATATCGCGATACTTTTTCATTCTCTTCCTTCCTGCCATTTCCAAGTCACGAAAATGTGACATGTCGCGATATCGCGACACTGTTTCTTTCTCTTCCTTCCTACCCTTGTCGAGTAACGAAAATGTGACATGTCACGATATCGCGACACTTTTTCATTCTCTTCCTTCCCACCCTTTTCGAGTCGCGAAAATGCGACATGTCACGATATCGCGACACTTTTTCTTTCTCTGTATTTCTCTTTGCTTTGGACCGCGAAAATGCTACATGTCGCGATATCGCGACACTTTTTCCTCCTTGCATTTTCTCTTCGCTTTGGACCGCGAAAATGCAACATGTCGCGATATCGCGACACTTTTTTCTCTTTGCTTTTTCTCTCTCCTTGGCCCACGAAAATACATGTCGCGATATCGCGACACTTTTTCTCCTTGCTCTTTCTCTTTCCTTTGGCCCGCGAAAATACAACATGTCTCGATATTGCGACACTTTTTCTCCTTGCATTTTCTCTTCTCTTTTGGCCACGAAAATGCAACATGTCGCGATATCACGACACTTTTTTCTCCTTGCATTTTCTCTTCTCTTTTGACCGTGAAAATGCAACATGTCACGATATCGTGACACCTTTTTTCTTTGCGATGTTTTGCTTTTTCTTTGATCTTGAGCATATGGGCCACTTCGGTCTTCTTGGAAAATATGCAAAAAGGTGGGTAAACATCCTCATAAGCATTTAACATCACTCTACATACTCTGATTAACCTCTGAGATCCTGTCCACTGCTTCAACCGATCCATGTGACTATGTTGACAACAATGAAAATACTGTCGCTGCACCTTGCTCAACAATCAATGTTGATCCCACAAAGGTAGAAGTACTCCAAAATTGGCCAACTCCCTCCTTTGTCACTGATCTTAGGAGTTTTCTTGGACTTGCAAATTTCTATCGTAAGTTCATTTCTGGTTACTCTACCATTTCTCACCCCTTGCATCATCTCACGAGAGCCAAACTTAGATTTCAGTGGCTCAAGGAACATGATCAAGCCTTTAAGACCTTGAAACACAAACTGTGCACTGCACCTGTTCTTGTACTCCCCAACCTTTCTCATCCATTTGAGATAGATACAGATGCCTCACAGTTTGCGATGGGAGCAGTTTTGAAGCAAGATGGACACCCTGTGGCATATCATTTCGAGACCTTTTTAGATACCAAAAGAAACTACTCCACATATGACAAAGAGTTGTATGCTTTGGTCCAAGCCATAAAATATTGGAGACACTATCTTCTTGGGAAAGAAACAATTGTCCACATAGATCACATGCCACTCAAGTTTCTTCAGTCATAAACCAAGATTGAAGAGGCTAGACACATGAAGTGGGCCACTTACTTGCAGCAGTTCCACTTGGTCATCAAGTACACGAAAGGAACAACTAATACAGTGGCTGATTTTTTGAGTCATCCACCCATGGCCCAAACCTCGACAACAATTGTGACTACCTCCCATATTGGATTTCAGACTTGGCCACCTCTTTATGCTCTTGATACAAATTTTAGTAAGGTGCACCATCATCTTGTACACCCTTCATCTCCCAAACTCACTCCTTTTCAAGACTATCACTTGAAGGATGGACTTTTGTACAAGCTAGATAAACTTTGTGTACCACAGGAGCATAGGGTTTCTCTCATCAAAGAAGCCCACTCAACTCTTTATGGAGGTCATTTTGGGAAACAGAAAACACTCCACCACTTGCAGCGGTTCTTCTACTGGCCTCACATGTAGAGAGATGTCCTATGATTTTTGAGACAGTGTACCGTATGTTGTCGCTCCAAATCAACAAATAGGAAGTTGGGCTTGAGTGTTCCTTTGCCCATTCCTTCACGTCCTTGGGAGAGCATATCAATGGACTTGGTGAGTGGATTTCCCATGACTGTGAGATAGCATGACAGTGTTCTTGTGATTATGGACCGATTCAGTAAGATGGCCAAATTCATTCCATGCAGGAAGACTAGTACAACACCTGATTTGGCATAGTTGTTCTTTGAGATAGTGTGGCGATCCTTTGGTCTTCCCACCAGCGATCCATGTTTTGTGGGACACTTTTGGATATCCTTGTGGAAAATTTTGAGAGTTTCTCTTAATTTTTCCACTGCTTTCCACCCTCAGTCAGATGGGTAGACTAAAGTTGTGAATCGCACACTAGTACAGAGTTTGATGATATACCACCACACCTCATCGGATAAGTGGGATTTGAGTCTCACTCACATTGAGCATGCATATAATAGAGCGGTTCACAACTCCACAGCACATTCACCTTTTGAGGTTTGTCTCGGATTTCAACCACTTGCACCTTATGAGTTACCTCTTGCTTTACCCTCTCCCACCACTACACACATGGAGAAGGAGCAAGATAAGGCAACCTATTTCATACAACATTTGTAAAGCCTCTAAGCTAAGGTGACACAGATCCTACAGAGGACTCAACAGCAGTAGAGGAAAGCGATGGATCGACATGGCGTTCCTCATCCTTTTCAAGTTGGTGATAGAGTTTGGCTTCACTTAGACAAACGACATTTTTTAGAGAAGGCACATAGCAAGCTCAAGCCTCTCCGCTATGGGCCATACACCATAATTCAACAGATCTATGAGAATGCATTTCATTTGGACCTTCCTTCACATCTTGGCATCCATGATGTTGTCAATGTGGATCTTTTGAATCTATATCAGGACTCGACTTTGGATACTGCACCTGTCATCAACCATCCAACAGATGTGGCACCTAAATTTTAGCTTTCGCTTGATACAGATAGAGTTTTCAACATGAAGACTCGTCAGACTCGATAGGGTTCGACCATTTCCTACCTTGTTGCCCGTCGTGGTCAGCTTCCACACCAGGCACACTAGATATCTCACCATCAGATGGCTCGTGACCTTCTAGATTTGTTGAGAGCATTGGGATCCAATGCTTCTATGGTTGGGAGGAGTGTTGAGGATACTTAGGAACTACATTTTAGCCTAAGTCCTCCATTCATATTTATTTTTATATTTTGCACTTTGTACACGTGAAGGTATAGTATACCTCACGATTTATTGTTTTTCATAGATAGGAGGCGATTTTGATTGCCTTGGCAGATAGTACAGTGTGCATGTTATCGTGATCGAGCGTTGTCCATGTTGGGCACTTTGTTATAACGCTCTCACCTGATTACATTTTATGTATTATTATATATATGTGTACTGCATAATAAAGAATTCAGCTTGGATTTGGGTTCTGACTGGACTTGCCATATCAGAAAAGGACATGCAAATTTTTTTTGAAAAGAAAAAAAAATAAAAAAATAAAAATTAAAAATTGGAAAATAAAAAAAATGTACATGTAAAAGTAAAGATAAAAATAAAAAAGAACAGTTTATTATTAGCATTGTAATAATTCTATATCGGTGTTGGGCACTTACCAAGAAGATACCCAAGTTCAAACCTTGGGGGAAGCCTATTGTAAAGGTAGTAGTCTTATCTGAATCCTCTGAGTGCACATCAGACTGACAATGACTGTATGAATCTTAAGTATCCAATGATCCATTTCACGTTGGGCTATAAAATAACAAGGTGGAATAGGTTTAGTGGATGTAGCCCCAGTGGTTTGAACCTTGTGCTTGCCAGATACTAAAAATAGTGTCATTGTAACCAACTCTTCTATCAAGCAAAAACAATTCTATATATTGGTATATCCCCACCAATTAAATTATCCATCCATCCTTACTTGGGTTCACCATTCATCCATCATATTTGAGTGGATCATCAACCAACGAATAAGTTAAATAAATTAGATTGTTGAATTTTTTCATTATGGTTTTCAAAATTATACAATAATAAAATTCATCTATCATCATACTTAGGTGGATCATCAACCAATAAGTAAAATTGTATCTTTTACCCGAACAATTTATCTTATATCTTTTATGTAGTACTCATATATTTAAACTAATAATTAGTATTAGAGCACTAATCTCTACAATACAAACATATATTTAAACTAACAATTGGTCTTATAGCACTCGATCTCTATAATACAAACATATAAATTGGTATTAAAGCACTTTATTTCTACAATATAAACATATATTTAAACTAAAAATTAGTATTACAGCCTCTCGATTTCTACAATACAAGCATAGCAGAAGTGATACTCGAAGATGCAAAGCAAAAGACTCTCCATTCTTATACATATACCCACCAGTAAATTTTTACAATTACCAGCACTGATCAGTTTACCAGTTATTCCCTTCATTCTTATATACAAACCTGCATACAGGCTCCCCTATGTAAGCCCTGACTACGGGAGAACAAATTGATGTGCAAAGTTGCCCATCATATTGAATCCAAGTGATCAAATCTGAAATAACCGCATATGCATCGTGAATGCATAAATACATATTCGTGCTTTGCTCCCTGGCTTCAGAAGAAGCAGTGCCCAGGTGGAAGTGCCACGCCGAATTCCTGTATGCCCTTTTGATATCCTCTAGGGATGTAGCCTCCCTATCTCGATAACCTCATATAGAGTGCTACCCCCCATCCTCCTCCTCCCCATGATCATATCGGGGTGATATGGTCGTGACTACTGGCCGTCTCAAGATAAAACGATCATAGTTAGGGGTCGTATCGGGGTGAGATAGTCTCTACTGCAGAGGGAAATTTATCCCTATTTGAGTGGTGAAAACAACTGTAAATCCCAAGGGCTGCCCAAGGTGGTTCATATGACCTAAAAAGATGTCCATGTAGGTAGTCTCCTCAATATGATGTGTTTTAGGTTTCAATAGAAATTATTAGTGAAACCATCTGGTCTTGGAATTTTATTTTGAGGAAGAGAGAGCACCATTGATTCCAATTCTTCCTTTGTCACTCAAGGGTATAAATCACTTTATCCTCTTGATGAAGTGTTGATGGTATGTTCTAGAGTAAATGATCTTGAGCTTGAATATCGCTAGGTTCATGTATGAGCAGCCTTGAAAATTGATCTTGTACCAATCCTTTTATATTTTCCTTATCTATGTAAATGGTGTTGTCCTTCTCTATGGCTCTAATTGTGTTCTTATGGTAGTTTTGAATTGTTTTGAGATGGATAATTTCTATGTTCTTGTCACCTTTTTTTAGCCATACCATTTTGAATTTTAGTCTTAATTATACCTTTTCTTCATAATTTAGCTTGTATAACTCTACCAACAACTCTTTTCTTTGATCAACTTGCTAAGGGAGAGGATATGTGTCCTCTAACTCTATTTCTAATTTCTCAAGTTGTAAAATCAATTCTTTTGTTTGAATTGTATTTTTGGATAACCGATTTCTAATTTCTTTTTAAAGTCTTACAATATTTTTTCTAAAGTCTTCCTACTCTTCCCAATATAAAATTGTATTTGAAGGGGATTTGTCTTACTTCCTAACTATTTTTACCCCTCTCTAATAGAATTGGTTTGTGATCAGATATTGCACTTTGGATTATATGGCTAGTTAAATGTGGGTATATAATTACGATACTATCACTAAAACTATATCTAATATTTCTGCAATGTGATGGAATCCTTATCTTCTATTTGTCCAGGTGTACTTCCTTTTTTGTGGAATGACATCCTATAGATTTTCTTAAGCAACTATGCATTAAACCAATTCTCTATTAGGATTTTGATTCCTGTTACTCCCTGTCTTTTCCAAATATGCTAATGTGATGTTCATGTCTCCTCTTATTACTAAACTTTTTAGTTGTTCTTAGGTAATCCAATGATGTAATTGATTCCATGTCTCTCTTTTGTGATTTCGGTTGTTATGACCATAGAAAATGATAATATTTATAAGAATACCATCAAGCAGTTTAAAATTTAAAGCAAAACAATTATTGTGTTTATGTTTTGCTATGCAGTTTAATTAATGGGAATCTTATGTTGTTGTAAGCCTGCCTGATGCACCTAATAAACTTAATGCATTGTGTTCTTATTGTCTCCATATCTTATTCCATTCTAGTGTCACTATGTTATCTACCATTTTTATTCTTTTAAACATATACAAGTGGTTTATACAAGTTTACAAGATCTAATAGGTAGTTTTTCTTCAAAGGACTACCTAATCCCCTACAATTCTATGAGAGCACTATAATTTTTTATAGACCTTCTTTGGAAATTAAAAAGTAGTCCAAGTTTTATAAGGTGCAACACTATTAACCGAAGGCAAATTTTGTTCCAACAGTTTTATTCTAGATATCCTTCTCAGTTTGTTCTTATCCTAGAGTTTGGTTGGATTTTCTATCTCTTATTGTTGAGCGTTTTGTAGGGGTGCCTCATAATATGACTAACTCCACAAGTTGGGTTTCCTCAATCTCTTCTTTAGTGTCTTCATATGAGTTCTCCAATTCTTTGTAATAAGTCTCCTATTGTGTTTCTTGTGTATCATCTAAGTGTTCCTTAATAGGTTATTTCATTGTTCTTTATATTTTTTTTAAGCTTCCTTGTTAATTGGTATTTATGTCTCTTCCTCCACATCTAATGTGAGGTTGAAAATTTGTTGGAGATCTATGGATCCATTTTCCCTTGTATAGGTCCTCATTGAATTTTCAATCTACAAGGCCTTCTATTCTTTACAATTTGAAATTTTGGTTCTATTTCCTTTTTGAACTAGTTAGGCTTTGTTGGGTAATTTTGAGAGAAGTGCCCATGTTGTTGAAAAGTAAAGCATTTAATGTGGATATGCTTATAGTCCAATGGTTGGGTGTGAACCCCTTCAATAACTTTATTCCCAATTTTTTCTATAATTTCTTTCTTCAATTTTACCCTTACACATATATGGTAATTGATTACATTATTGGCCTTTGGATGGGCTCAATTAATGTGTGATCATATGTTGTTTCCTATCATTTCTATTGTGGGGTTATTCCAAAAGTGTAGAGGTAAAAAGGTAAGACAAACTCATGTTACCACTTCTTTAGGTTCCTCTCCTTAAGGATCAAATCCTATTGTCCAAGGAGTTATATGTAGAGGAATAAATCCCAAAATCTATGGACCTCCATGGAAAACTATATTTTGGTCTTTAGGAGATGAGAAGGTAACAACAAAGTACCCTCAAACAGCCATCATGAACTCATAACTAGATATTTTTGAACCATAGGTACTGCTTATCCATTTTTGTATTGCATTTAGGCTAGGCCACATGCCTATAAATTTATAGATCGATGCCTAAGCTGAAAGAACCAAGATTTGATGTTGGATGTAGGTCGAAGGCACCTCCACAATAGGTACCTCATTGAGTTTCACCACAAAGTATTCTTTTGTAGTTTTATTTAGATACTGTGGCTTAGGAACTTGAAACGGGTGGACATGGAAAAATTGAACCATATTATCCATTGTTTTTATTGAAATTTCGTTGATGGGAGAAAAGAAAAAAAATCCTTTGTCAAATTACAAGCCATATCTAGAAATAAATTAAAAAGCAAGAGTGTATATCCAATCTAGGTCCATACCTTCCATTATTGTGCTAAACCCTAGTTGTTTGTGTTTCTTCAAATATGTTTTTAAGATTATTAATAATAATTAACTTTTATAATATTTCAGTTTAAAAGAAAACTCATAACATTACCACACATTAGAAAAAAACATTAGAATTTTAAAGTGTTATTCTTAAGGTTAAATTTTAAAGTAAGAACTGCCCAGGCAACAATAATAATGGAAATTAGTTGAAAATATAAAATTTATATTTATTTTTTTAAATAAGTTGTGTGATTCTTATTGGGGACCATTTTCATTAAAATAACAAAACATTACATTGCTCTGATTACATTATTATCAAGTTAATTAAATCATATCAACTTGCATTTTTATCAAATATATTCTTCATTTGCATTTCTATTAAAGATATTTGCTATCTTCAAACTAGTAAGCTTCCACAATTAACTTCTTGATGTCATTTTTATTAAAAGATAAAATCTTACTAGTATAATTACCTTTTGAAATTTGAATTTTTCCAAGATGAAATTCAACATCGTAAATGGTTAAAATGTTTGTTATCTGATTTTCAAATCTATAAATATATTATCTATAGAAACCTTACAATTTTTTAATATCTTTTTTAGGGGTTTTATTCATGCCCCTAACATTTCAATATATCAATTTCATCATCATTTTTTGTTTTTATTTGTGGGTTAGCCCCACTTCTCGCTAACACTTATGATATTTGCTTTTGTTTTCCCATATATATATCCCTTTTAGTTTTTTTCTCTTTGTTTTTGCATCTTGGGTCTTCATATATTTTTTCACCTCCACCAACACTTTCATATTCATCAATCTCTTCAATCTTCTTACATTACTTATAGTGAATCTTATCATCTATAGATTTGTCTTGCTATGAAGGATACAAAGTGCAAGGAATAACCTCAAAAATACTTCTTCTTTATGTTGACCTAGAAACCCTAAATTTCAAGGATGCTCTTCATAGCAATTACCTTCTTAATTTTCTTTAACAACCCTAAATTGTTATGGATTTCATCCATTCTCATTTCTTTATTATGTGACTCTTGAAACCCTAAAGTGTAAGGGATAACCTCTATAACACTTCCATTTTTATTACGAAGAGAGGATTTTATACTGCTTGATAAAAATAATTGATTACATAGAATAAACTTGACCTCTTCTATTGTCTTTGTTTTAGAATTTTTCTCCACATCTTTCATTGCATCTTTAATTCCTTCTAAACTTAAACTTACACATTGTACTCTTTCATCCCTTATATCCTTCTTTGTTTCTTCTAATGGTTGATCCAAGTAAGATATGGTGGACTTTGGCATATCATGTTATAGAAATAATTTCTTTACCTCTTCTATTGGAGTGGAATAGCCTTGATCTAGTCCAACTTCTATTATAGTATGATTTCCTTGCTTTATCTTGAAATTTATTTGATATCCAAAAATTTATGTTTCCTTCTTCATAATTTTCACTTTGCAATAGCTCACCATGTGTCTAGTCTCATAATAATTGTGGCATCGAAATGCAATATTTTTGTAATCCAGTTGTTGATCTCATTCTCTTGATTCATATTTAATTGTAACGAATTGTGGAAAAGGTTTTAAAATACTCATAGCAACACATATTCATGTATATATAATATGCTTTCACTCCTTAATAGTTAGTTTCTCATTGATGAATTCACCTAAAATATTATTAATATTCTTGAAAACATCTTTATTGGTAAGTTGATATGAAAGTCTAAAATTGATGAATTCACCTAAAGTGTTATTAATATTCTTCAAAACATCCTTATTGATAATTTGACATGGAAGTCAAAAACGCCTAACTCCCACTTGAAACTTCTTAATAGTTTTTGCCTTGAAAAAAAACAAAATCAATCCATGGTCTTAAATAAATGGTATATTTACCCATAAACTATAAACCATAAACCATAAACCACCACCCATTATTTTATCCTTGAATTAATATTATTAATATAAATATTATATTGGTTAGGATAATAACAATAAGATGGAAACATTAATATAAAAATCTATCCGTAGAATATATACTTGTACTTTTTAATGATATTGTTCTTATATAAACTACACTCACACAATTCTATGTTAATAGAGATGAAATTTAGAATAATTATATACAACCATTAAGAAATTAATACTTTAATATATAGAGAAGATGTACATATTGGATAAAGTAAGCTTAATGTGGAAAAGCACATGCAAAGAGTTTTAGGAAGAAAAAAAAATTCTAAAGATAGAAAAGACATTGAAAATAAAAAATAAAAAAATTTATTAGCATTGTAATAGTTCTATATATTGGTGTATCCCTCATCAATCGAATTGTCCATCCATATTTACTTGGGTGGATCATCAACCTATGCATAGTTGGGTTAGATCGTATGGATTTTACCATTGTGGTTTTCAAAGGGGTGCAATGTTTGAAATATTAAAGATGTATTGAAAATATTGTATTGCAAGGCAGTGAGTCAATGAGTATAATTTTATATATTGCAACAACAATTTGTGTCTTTTGTATGAGTAGTTTATGCCTTATATTTTCTGTTATGCATATATATTTCCCTTCTCTGTAAACTAATAATTGGTATTAGAGCACTCGATTTTCTACAATTGGTAGAAGAGCTAGTGTTAAAGCTAAAATTTGGGGTCCCAAGCACTCGCAAAGTGGTTTAGGAGGAATGTTGGAGTAATCAGTAGAAGCAATCCTACATCTGAATCGTAGGATGGTTCAAGTAGGAGCCACAAGCTCATAGGTAGAGCAACCTCAACATATGGAGGTCCTAGATTCGAGTCCTAGTTGGTTCATACTTTTAACAGGGTATGAGAGTCAAAGTAATCAAATTGAAGAAGATAAGCAAAAGCAAAAGCTACATTGAAATAAAAAGAGTTATAGTAAGTGTATCCTCAAATCAGAAAGGGGAAGTTATTAGAATCATTCGATAAAATTTATTTGTGGTATAAGCAAGGTCCCACACATGAGAGAAGAAAGTTGAAGGTTTGATGTCGAAACAACAAAGTGAACCTTGTAAGCATTGATCTACTCTATTACACCTAACAGTGTTTGCAACTGGTTATGAATGCAGTATGGTAGGATGAGAAGTTTACCATAAATACACTTTTAGTTGATTCATGAGATCAAACCCATGTTGAAGAATAAAAGAAAATAACTAGTAGGTGTATATGCAATAACAAGTTGAAAAGAAAGTTTTCTTTAAGAAATTGAAAATTACAACATTAAGCATTAAAAGGAATAATATTAAGAAAAATAATACTTAATGTGGAAAAGGACATGCAAAAAAAGTTTTGAAAAGAAAAACAATTTTAAAAATATAAAAAAAAAAGATTGGAAAATTAAAAAAAAAATACATGCAAAAATAAATATAAAAATAAAAAAGAAAAAGTTATTATTAGTATAGTAATAATTCTATGTACATAAACGGTTACAAATAAATAATAATAATTCTATGTATTGGTGTTGGGCACTTAGACCCAGGTTCAAACCTGGACCTTGGGGAAGCCTGTTGCAAAGGGAGTAATCTGATCTGAATTCTCTGAGTATCCCGAGTATTTGATGGTCCATTTCACATCGGGCTATAAAACAATAAGGTGGAATAGGTTTAGTAGATGCAGCCCTTGAGATTTGAACCATGTGTTTGACAGCTACTAAAAATAATGTGGTTGTAACCAACTCTCCTATCAAGCAAAAAACAATTCTATATATTGATGTATCCCCACTAATTAAATTATCCATCCATCTTTACTTGGGTGCATCATAATCAATGAACGTATAAACTACATAAATTAGATAGTTGAATATTATCCTTATGATTTTCAAAATTATACAACAGTAAAAAAAAAAAAAAAAAACCATGTATCATTCTTTTACCCTAATAATCTATCTTATATCTTTTGTGTAGTACTCATATCTTTAAACTAAAGATTGGTATTAGAGCACTCCATCTCCACAATACAAACATATCTTTAAACTTACAAATGGTATTATAGCACTCGATCTCTACAATACAAACATATAAATTGGTAATATAGCACTCGATTTCTACAATACAAACATATTTCTACCCCCTGTCCTCCTCCTCCCCGCTTCCATGTGACCGAAACCAGGCGTGGCCTCTCCGCCCACAGAAGCTCGCATTGCTTTGAGCATTGCACAGCGCCCACGTCGAATATTATTACCGCTCCGGCACTTTGTGGCGGCCATGTTCCTCCATCGCAATGCCTGTGCAGAACTTGGGCTCCATAAAATTGCGGTAGGATCCATTTTTTTTTTTCTAACTTGTGCGAGAAACAAGGCTCTTGTGGCTATTTCATTGATTTTGCCAAAGAGAGATAAATATGTGTTTGGGGGAAGAGGAGTAAGAGTTACATCATGATCTCGTGGGGCGCTGCCCTAGCCCAACGATTTGCCCAAAACAGCCTTCAACCGAAGGCACGTCTATTCGGTTTACAGGAGTTCCCTGAATCTGAACCGCATTCTAGGGCTTGATGGCATATTTTAAGAGCTTGTTGCTTTGTAAAGGTCATGTTAATGGGCCCACCTGGAATGGGTTCTTCTCCTTTAGGCTTAAACAGTGTCATTCATATGTCAAACAATATAATATATAACTCTCTCTCATAAAATCTAAAATTAAAAAAAATATATATTTATATAAAAATCAACATCTACACTTAAAAATCTTGATTTGAATTAAGAAAGCCCATTAATGTTACTTGCGCCATCATGCTATATGACCAAGGGACTGGTGTAAACTATGGGTTACTCTAAATTTAAATGAATTATAGAGTTAGACTTTGAATTGTTTTATAGCATTTAGATTAAATTTAATGTTGAAAAGCTAAAGCCTAAGAGGGTGGTAAAGGCAACCATGCTCGCCCCATTAACCGAGCCAAAAACGAAACGACCTTTGAATATGCCTCAAAGAGCAACTGCAGTTGTTACTGAACAACTGCAGTTGCAGTTGTTACCCCACCCCACCCTCAAATACATCCAAGCATGACGTCTCTATAGTTTTAATACGCCTGAAAGATATGGAAGCATGACCTTTGGAATACTTAATGATTTTTTGGGTGATTGTTCTCACGTTCTCGATACAAACAAAAACGTTTAGCCTCCGTGATGACTTTGATGACTTCGAGATATTTTTTCATTAACGTCTTTTGAATGATGTGAGATTTTTTTAAAGATATATGAGAAGGTTGTTAAATCCACGTTATTTTTTTTTTTAAGTAATTGTTAAGTGTAAGATTTAAACTGTTAGCGTATATTATAAATTAGCATAGTTTGGCTATTTCATTCTTTTGTTACAAAGTTATTAACTAGTTGTTGAGTGGAATATTGTTGGAATCCACTTTTCCCGGGCTAATTGAAGCATGCTATGTAATACTTATACGATCAATACATTGTTTCGAATGT
This sequence comes from Wollemia nobilis, assembly GCA_028583015.1. NCBI lineage: Eukaryota > Viridiplantae > Streptophyta > Pinopsida > Araucariales > Araucariaceae > Wollemia > Wollemia nobilis. Next base: position 8,451,104 of record JAQPPZ010002521.1, on the reverse strand, counting down.
TGATTGTTCTAACATGGTATCAGAGCTAGTCCCGCTAGCCTCAAATTGAAGGCTCAATTCCGATCGTGCCACCTGAGAAAGCGCGTCACCCGAGGCGACGTGATGACTGGACGAGCATGCACGAATCCCGAGGTCTGAAGACCTAAGAAACTTGACTCGAAGTCCAAAGACCTGGGAAACCTATCAAAGCATACGGACTGGACATGGCCAACTCGACTCGACGTGTTTGAAACTGGGTAAAAGATGACTCGATGGACAAAATTGACTCGACCGTACTGGACAGACTCGACTGACTCGACAGACGCGACGTGGCCACCTAAGAGTGGCACATAACCTAGGCCTCACACGAATAAAGGCCTCACCGCCCTCTCGAGCAGTGTCTCCTCGAGAGGAGACACAAGGCTAAGTGTTGGTTTTAGCCTTTAAACCACACTTGCGTCTCCCTTCCCACACATGTGGGATAAATCTTGTAAATCTCGAACACCAAGGCATCACCTCTGCGATCCCGGCGTCACCTCTGCGAGGGAACACCGATTTTTCCTTACCTTCTCTGACGTTGGATCGAAATTTTGATTCTTTGGATCGACATAGCAGCCTTTTTTAGTGGATTTGGTCGGATTAAAATTCCTTTTTAGCCCTCAGATTCTCCATGAGAGCTCTAGCTCATCCTCTTTGGCCATCACAAAAGGTCGCCACCTAAGTTGCAGAGGAGGTTTGAGGAGGAGAAGCCGCCAACGGATTGATTAAGCAGATCTATTTTTTTGTTTGCCATGGAGGAGTGGCCACTAGGTGACGAGCAGTGTTCCAGTTGCTGCTGCAGAGGAGGTGTTGTTGACGCAGTAGGGCTAGCGCCAAGGACGCCACCCGAGCGACACCACTGAAAAGCCACCCGAGCGGCACCACCAGAGCGGCGCCGCTTCTAAAGAAGGGCCCGCCGTAGCAAGTTCAAATAAAGGGTCGTGCCCTTTATATCCCAATTGAGGCGGTAGCTCGGTTGGTTAGCGACAGAGCCTTGGAAGCTCGAGGTCGGGGATTCAAACCTCGTCGATCCCTAGGTATATTTTTTGTTTGTATTTTTTTTTCTAATGTTTTTTTTTTTAATATTCTTTAGTTTAATTAAAAAAAATTAATTTTTCTTTAAAAAAAGAAATTATTTTAAAAGATTTATAAATGAAATATTTATTTTTTTTAAGAAAAATCATTTAATTAAACTTTAGAATATTTTTTTAGACATTGGAAGGAAATTTTTCAAACTTAAAAAGGGGAGCATTTTTTTGCTGCATAAGGGAAGGTGGGATTTTTTTTCTCTCAAAAGCACAATTTTTTCAAAAACTGAAACAAGGGGGGAAGAGTGAGAAAAAATTTCAGCATTTCTTCAAAATTGGAAAATTGTAAAAGGTGCATTTTCGATGGAAACCGACACCTTAGTTTAATTTTTGGATGCTTTCTGATGTATGATGCACCTTCCTTTACATCTGCACTACCTCATTAAGTAAAAACAAAGCACTCCTAAGTTCCAAAAATTGAAACCCATCCGTGCAATTCACTTGCACTCAATGTTTGGTATTTATGATACCTCTGGCCCACACTTACAGGTAATGCTGTCGTGCTTTGGGCTACTGTATCTGCTGCCTAACATAGCTGCAACAACGACGTCTAAGCTTGTTCTCTATTAATCGTCAGGGAGATAAAAGTCTACCAATTTTTGCTATTTGTTTACTCCATTCCACTACCCTAATCGTTCTTGTGTTTAGACGTAAATCCTGACGAATGTTCTGATATCTGAAGTGTTTAGAAGAAGTTACGCCCCACGCATGAGGATTGACGACTTTCTATGGTAGGTGTCATCAACAAGACGATTCCCTTTCAGTATCGCCTATGTTCCACTTATCGTTTTGATCTCTAAAAATACCTATAGTCTCCCTCACGTAAAGGCGAGTATTTTTTTTTTTAAGTTAATGACTTATGCTCATCAGTTATTGAAAATTCATAATTACACACCATGGAAAAACAAGATGAATGTTATCCTTGTCATAGAAGACTTATGGGATGTTGTTTCTGGCACAACAACAATACCTTCACTAGTAGTTGGATCCACATCAGCTACACCTCCAACTGCTGATCAGATAGCATTTGACAAGAAAGACAGCAGGGCAAGAGTGCTCATCCTGCTTGTTGTTTCGGATGAATTTCAACCTCACATAGCTGACAAAGAACATGGTAAAGAGGCATGGGATGCCCTTCAAACCATTTATGATGGAAAGAATGATTCCACCATTCTTTATCTTCAATATCAACTTCACAGTTTGAGTATGAAGTAGGGTGAGAAAGTTGAGCTCTTTCTCAAAAATATTCAAAGGGAAAACAACCTCAACAGACGAAAAGATATTGCAAAATTTGTGACAAAGACACCCATGACACAAATAGGTGTTGGCACAAGAATAAGCAACCTAAGAACAAGGACCCTAACAAACCACAAAACAAGAACAAGCAACCCAAGGTGAATGTTATTGTTGAAGAATCTGACTTCGATTCTAAGTGGGCACATAAGGTGCTCATGACTACCACACCCTCAAAGCATAAGGATCCTATATGGTATGTTGATTTTGGCGCCAGTAAGCACATGACTGGCGATAAATCATGGTTTGAAACATATGATGCCAAGGAGGGCAAACCTGTCACTATTGTTAATGACAAAACCTACAAGGTTCAGGGAGAGGGTACAGTTTCAGTCACTTTTCCTGATGGTAAGTATCAGATTGAAAAATTCCTCTATGTTCTAGGATTGGCGAACAATTTGTTGTCAGTCACACCAATTCTGGATAAAGATATGGTTGTGAATTTTCGTGTTGAGGATGGCAAGAAGTATTGTTATATTACCAGGAGGGGTAAGAACATTGTAACAACTTCCTATAAGCATGGCTTATTTGCCTTAGATTCTATCTCTACTCCTCATGTTGCCATGACAACCTCTATAAAGGAGGCAACTTCCCTATGGCACAAGAGATATGGGCATCTTAGTTCTGGCTACTTACTTGAGCTAAGTATGATATGGTAAAGGGTCTTGCTTCCCTTTCTTCTACACTGCCAGTGTGCTCTGACTGCTTGGCAGGAAAGCAGCATAGAGTACCTTTTGAGAAGAGCTCTACACGAGCAAAGAAACCTCTGGAGTTAATTCACACCAATCTATGTGGTCCTTTCACACCAAACAGTTGTGGGGGAAGAGGTATTTTCAATTGTTAGTGGATGACTACTCACGAAAGATGTGGGTTTTATTTCTTCATCTAAAATCTGAAGTATTTAGTTTCTTCCAGACATTCAAGAAATATGTTGAGGAGTCAGGGACTTCTATAAAGACCCTCCACTCAGATAGAGGGGGGAGTTCACCTCTAAATAATTTTTTGCATTTTTGACTGCACATGAAATCCAGAGACAATTAACTACTGCTTACACTCCTCAAAAAAATAGAGTTGTTGAAAGGAGGAGTTGTTCCATCATAGAAATGGTTTGTTGTATGCTCACAAGAGCCCATCTAGAGCAACAATTTTGGGAAGAATTTGCTGCAATATATCTGTTGAATAGGACACCCACAAAAGCCCTAAAAGGAATAACTTCACAGGAAGCATGGAGTGGTCGAAAACCCTCCATCTCTCATCTACGTATTTTTGGATGTAAAGCCTTTAAGCACATACCGAAAGGGAAAAGGAAGAAGCTAGATGAGAAGACATTGAAATGTGTTCTTCTTGGCTATGATGAGCACTTTAAAGGTTATCATTTGATTGATCCTTTGAAAAAAAATATTCATGTCAGTAGAGATGTTGCTTTTGATGAGGCTTTCACATCACAAAATACATCTGATGTATACCTAGATCTTGTGGAATCTAAAATCGAGAGGTCTTCTTCGTCACCATAGACTAGAGGTTTTTCTTCTTCTTCAGCACAAAAGAAGAATCCAAAATGGTATACAAATACTATCAAGAACTCAAAGTTATCCACACCACCAAATTTAACTTTGGATAGACCTCGTACTCGCGGTATGGCTCGACAGGATAGAGCAGCAATAGAGAATACTAAGGTTGATGATATTTTTCAATCTTTTGAGGAGATTTCAATAGATCCAGATAGAAATAGAGACTATGAATGTGCATGATGACAGGGTATTTATGTCTTTACTGAATGAACATGAACCTACTCTTGTACAAGATTCCCTTAGTGAGCCACAATGGAAGGTTTTTATGGATGTTGAGTATAAGTCTTTGAAAAAGAACAAAACTTGGGAGCTTGTCGATCTGCCACACGAAAAGAAGCCCATTGGCTGCAAATGGGTGTTCAAAGTCAATTACAAGATAAATGGGACAATTGATAAGCATAAGGCCCACCTTGTTTAAAAGGGCTATGCACAAAAGGAAGGCATTGACTATGAGGAAAATTTTGTACCTACTGCTCGCATGACCACCATTCAAGTTCTTTGTGCTATGGCAGCACAGTTTGGGTGGAAATTTCACCAGATGGATGTCAAGAGTGCTTTCCTAAATGGTGATCTCCAAGAGGAAGTCTACATGACACAACCTGAAGGATTTGAAGTGGAAGGTCAAGAGCAAAAAGTGTGCAAATTGGTCAAGTCCTTGTATGGTTTAAAACAAGCTCCTCGAGCTTGGTATATAAAAATGGATAATCACCTCCTGTAACATGGATTTAAGAGATGTCCTTCAGATGCAAACCTCTATTTCAAGAAATAAGGTTTTGAAATAGTGTTTCTTGTACTCTATGTTGATGATCTTCTCATTACAGGGAGGTCAGAAACTATGATCTCTTCTATCAAAATATACTTGTGTAAATATTTTGAGATGACAGATCTTGGACTTCTCCATTATTGTCTTGGTTTGGAAGTGAGCCAGAAGGAGCACTACATCAAGGTGTATGCCAAGATATTGTTAGAAAAATATCACATGATTGATTGCAACCAATGGCAACTCCGATGGAATCAGGACTTCAGTTATCACGATATAACGATTCACCTCAGGTAGATGGTACTCTCTATCGATTGCTGATTGGGAGTCTCATATATTTGACTAATACTAGGCCAAATATCGTATTTGTTGTCAACTATATTTCTAGGTTCATGCAGGAACCTAAGACTACTCACTGGAAAGCAAAAAAACGTGTTCTTCACTATGTCTGTGGTATAATAGAATATGGCCTAGAATACAAGAAGAATGGCAAATTCTTCTTGCAAGGATACATGGACTCTGACTATGTCAGGTCATATGATGATCCTAAGTCAACTTCAGGATATATATTTCATCTTGGATCCGATCCTGTCTCTTGGCACAACAAGAAGAAATAGGTGGTTGTTATCTCATCTACAAAGGCAGAGTATCATGCCGCATGTGAAGTTGTGTGCGAAGTGATATGGTTGCGTCACATTTTGACAAGTATGGGTCATCCATCCAAATCTCCAATCCACTTGTTCTACGACAACCAGGGTGTTTTGAACCTTGTTAAGAATCCAATGCATCATGAAAAAACCAAGCACATTGACACACAATGCCACTTCATTCAAGATGAAATTCCAAGGCATCGAATTTAGCTTTAGTACATTCCCACCGATGCTCAGATTGCAGATTTTTTCACTAAGGAACTTGCACGTGTCAAATTTGAATTTTTTCGCAACTCTCTTTGTATTGCAAAATAATGTAATAAGGGGGGATGTTAGCGTATATTATAATTTAACATAGTTTGGTTATTTCATTCCTTTGTTACAAAGTTGTTAGCTAGTTGTTGAGCGAAATATTATTGGGATCCGCTTCTCCCGAGCTAATTGAAGCATGCTATGTAATACTTATACGATCAATACATTATTTTGAATGTTGATTGCTCTAACACAAACTACAGGTGTTGCTCCTAACAAGTTTATACTACCTCGTTGTTGATGATCCGACGTAAAGAAAACCATAACTCATTCAGGATTTGTACCATCGTCGACGGTCTGCGCACACTTAGAGGATTCAAATCAGACTACTACCTTTGTAACATGCATACCCTTAACATTTGAACCTAGGTCTCTTCTTAGTAAGTGTTTGATGTAAGATGATTAGGATAGGACGTCTCCACTATAAACCTTAACTTATTGGATAAAGATCAAGTGAATAGGACCTTGACCAAGTGTCCAAGGAATGGAACTAAGACAACCTGCTAGCAAGCACTAGACCGCTACCAACCGGCCTATGTCTTTTAGAATTTTTAATCTCGTCGAAATGCAAAGATATTTATTTTGTAACAAAAAAATTAAGAAAATTTATGCTAGCGGATTTAGATTGGTATTAAATACCATGTTTTTTAATGCATAGGCGAATTTGAAACACCATTAAGTGTTGCCACTATTAAGGTTATGCAAAGTGGTGAATCATTGTTAATTCACGAATATTAGGATTTTTAAAATTTGAAATTGATAAAGATGGGGACCCTTGACCAAGGCCCATTTGCCCAAAATTTTTGGGTTAATTTTTTTTTTGGGTCGGTTCGCCCCATGTTGATAATAATTTCTCCATTTTTGAAATCACCAACACTCCTACCTAAATCATAGACCTTTTTTTCCTTGAAATTATAAAAAAAATTATTTATCTCACCAAATTCACCTCTTACACCAATATATATACCTATCATGACAACCAGACCCATACAACTAAAACATTCATTCTCATCAAAAAATGACCTATAGCAGCAAAAAATGATACGTAAAAACTTAATATGATTGATTGCAGAGAGAAGAAAAAAAGATCAATCGAGGAAAATAACAATCAATTGCAGAGAAGTAGTGGATCAATAGAATAACTGATCAATTATAGAGGAGCAACTGATCATAAAAAGAGTCAATCGATTGCAAACTGCTCCTCTGCAACTCCTTTGCAACCAATCGACAGAAGTGTCGATAGGTTGCACCCCTACATTCGTAATCGAGTTCAGGTCGGTTGCACTTTTACATCTGACATGTACCCAGTTACACCTCTATAACCGACCTAGGGATGCAACCTATCAACACTTATGTTGATCAATTACAAAGGTGCAATTGATCGATAGAAGAGTTGATTGGGTATAGAGGAGTAGTTGATCAATAAAGAACCTTCTAGGAGGTGTAACTTTTGATCTACTGCTCTGTTTTTAATTTTTTTAAACCACTTAGCTCGACAACATCTACACTTTAAACCGATCTAAGATTTGTTTAGCACTTGGTAAAATCCTCAAAAAACCCTTAAAAGACCTCCAAAATGAGCTCTAAAGTTGCTAAAGTGTGATACTAGAGAAAAAACAAGTAGAGATCTAGTAAGGATGATGTGTAGAAACCCTTAAAGGATGTTATATCTAGACAACCTAAAATGATGGATTTGATAAATATGTTGTATTATCACAAGAATATATGAAAAATGGGTGGTAGAAAGATTTTGCAATTGATTCGTCATATTTTTATAATTTTTGGTGAGAAATAAAGGTAATTTGTCATGTCTTCTACATGATTTTGGACATGATTTACCTCAATTTCGAAATTGATTTGCCCTATTTTTTAAATAGATTTTGGGTTTGACCCCTTATGCATAACCCTACCCACTATAAACCTAGCCCATTGGGTTAAATGAAGTCAATAGGACCTCGACCCTCTATAGAATGGAACAAGGGTTAGTCCTAGCTGACTGGGTAAGACGAAGTCTATGGAACAAGGACCAACTTTAACCAATTGAATAATACGAAGTCAATGGAACCTTGACCCTCCAAAAAATGGAACCAGGGCATCCAACACTTGGCTGCTACCAACTGGCTTATCCCCTTTTGGATTCATCATGGTTTGAAACTAGGTCTCCTGAAAGAGAGCCCAAAGCTCTAATCATTTTGCTACCCCAACAAAAACTATATAACAACCTATATGTTAATGTGATGGAGTTGGATCAAAGACATTATTATTTAAATATTTATTTATTTTGTACAATATTACCTTGTTTATAGAGATGATGTGACTATCTAAGCTTTATCATTCATAAATTTTAACCTCATTTTATAGATTATACGAAAATATTTCTTATCTAAATATTTATATATTCATACTAAAATAATCTTATTTTATTCCGATTCAAACCTTAAATCTTCTTATTTTAAATTTGAAACTTCTAAAAAATTAAAAACAAAAATCAAAGGCTCAATTAAGAATATACTATTAAAATCAAGTGGCATTAGCTCAATTGGTTATAATTCCTCAACATTTAAGGAGGAGACCAAGGTTCAAATCTTGTCAAATGATACATAGATAATATCCAAGCTTTGTTGTAATATCACTATGTGGTGATGATGTAATGCGGATGGGGTCGTATCAATCCCATATAACCAATTGGAAAAAAATGAATATACTATTAAGGTTATCTTTACTCAAAAACTATGGTTATCACTATCGGTTGTGTTGGTGGTATGCACATGTAATTTTTTTTAAACACTCCTTATGAAAAATAATAAGTGCAATGTTTTATGGCTTTTATCTACTTAGAGCTTCATACATACATATACATATATATATATATATATATATATATATATATATTTATTAAAAGGAGTTATATTGATAATAAATATTGTGAAGTATAAAAAGTTTATCCAACAAGTAATTTGGAGGTAACAATATTACTATCCAAAAATAAGGATAGGCAACAAAGCAAAATAAAAATTTCTCAAAAGGGTGCCAAAGTACAAAGGGCAAGAGAAATCCAAATTGAAAGCGTTAATAATCCAAATAAAAAGTATCGAAAACTCAAAATACAATAGGCGTTAGAAATATAGAGGACACCAAAACCACTAAGAAGACCGAAAAGCCAAAAGTTCCCTAATCACCCAATGTTCCAAGGTTGTTCAGGGGTGTCAAGATCTCCAAAGGTGATAAAATCTTCAAATATTTTAGAATTTCCATCAACTTTGTTGTTTTCTTTATCTCATCTGCCATTACATCTTTGTTGAACTCTTTTCCTTGTAATTCTCATATTGTAAATTGGCAAGTGCATCTATTGTCTAGTTAAATTATCAACGAATATGGGAATATTGAACATGTATACATTTTTGAGTTGGTTCTTTCATTTTTTCCAACATGATATGGAGCTAAATTGAACTAACATTTTCTCCTTGAAGAAAGCATTTATAATGAGGAAACAATCCCTATATATCTATAGGTGTCTTATTTGTTATTCTATTGCCATATTCAATCCAATATCACATGCTAATATCTTCGTCACATTGTTGGAAGCAATTCCTAGGTTGATACAATACTTGAGTTCAAGTGTCCTATCTTCTTTGATGATCACTCCCCTGCAATTGCTATGCCTAGATTTGACTTAAACACCCCATCAAAGAACAAAGTATGGTATTGTATCTTTGATTTTGTTATTACTAATATATTCATGTTGGTTGAACATGGATCCCAATATTTTTTGGGAGCCCTTTCTTTAGGTTTATCCTTATACATATACTGGTGCAGAAAAACAATATTGGGCCTTGGAGGGACCCACTTGATGTATGTTCCTATGGTGTTTTCTATCATTTCCATCATGGCCTTATTCCACAAGTGTAGGGACAGAAAAGAAGTCAAACCCATATTACCACCTCTTTGGGTTCCTCTTCTTATGGGTTGAATATTGGTGTTCAAGGAGTTATATAGAGAGGACTCGATCCCAAAAACCATGAAACTCCATGGAATATTGTGTTTTAATATTTAGGAGATGAGGTTACAACAAAGAACCCTCGTCCAATTATCATGAACTCAAAACTAGATATTTTTGAACCCTAGGTACTACTTATACAATTTTGTATTATAGTTGGATTGGACCATATGCCTACAAATTTGTAAGTTAGTGCTTGAGTTGAAAGTGCCAAGATTGGGTGTTGGATGCAGGTCAAAGGCACCTCCATAATGGGTACCTCATTGAGCTTGGCCACAAAATATTCTTTTGTGGTTTCATACAAAGATTGTGGCTTAGGCACTCGATGAGGGTGGGCATTGAGAACCTAAACCATATTATCCTTTTTATTCTGGTCAAAAGGTAATTGAAGGGATAAAAAGCAAAAAACTACATTATCAAGCAACTTGAGAAGAGAAGCTATTGTAGTCATATCTAAAAAATGAATTGAAAAGTAATAGCAAATTTCGAATCTAGGTCCTTACCTACTATTATTTTGCTCGACCAAGGACTAAGCAGGTTTTTGCGTATGTGCGACATTGATCCCAATAAATAACTCTTTTAGACCCTTAAAATCAACAACAAACCTTCTTCACTGACGAAGATGTGAGGATTTTAATATTTGGACACAACTTCTCCAATGATAGACTAAAAAATAGATTTACCCCATGTTTCTTGGAGCCAAAAAATCACAAAAGCATCACCCTTTTAGGTGTTAAAAAAAAGGTGACCCAAAGGGATGCATATTGGAGACTTAACTTACTTATTATATTTGTCTATATATGCATTGAGTTTACTTTTTAACCATTTTTTAGATAAATTTACATAACAAAAAAAAAATATTTTATTTAAAATAATTTATTTTTCTTTTAGTTATGTGGAATTGACACGAGATTCATTCATATGATATTATTTCCACATTGATATTAAAACATGGATCTCCTCCTTAAAATTTGAGTAATACATTCGATTGAATTAATATCTTTTGATTAAAATGTTAAGGTTCACCCATAAGATTTGAAACTTGGTTAAGGGTGTAAAACTCTTAATTCCATACCAATTGCTCTAAAACTCATAGGAATTTAAAATATTATTTTTAAATTGATTGTATAAATAATTTATTTAAGATATTATATATATTTTTAAAAAGTTATATGAAATTTTTTATTTGATATGGTTTTTTAAAAAGATAACTTTTCAATTTGACTTTTCATCCAATAAAATTGTACTATGTATTGTAGTACAACTATTGGCTTGATCATAAATTTTGATCAAAATCACAACTATTGCTTTTTATCTTATTCTAGTCTAGTAATTTCTTCATTGTTAGTTACATTCATTTTTATTTTTGTTAATTTCTTCTTTTTAGTAATTTTATGTTATTAAACTCATGCTCCAATACTCCTCGAAATAGTACATGACATCATGGCTACATTAGGGGCTACCAATAATACTAGAGACTTCCTTTCTTACATAGACTAAATTGATTTGCATGTTATCAAATACAACATGAAGAATGTGCATGAGCTATTCATAGATTCATTCAAAAATAATTGATGAGAATATTAACGTGAGCTAGATCTCAAAGCATAACACCATAACATTATCAATGTGCTATTGGAGATACAAAAGATGATGTTGACCTTGACAATGATGGCATGAAGATCTCGATGAGCAATGTTAAAGTAATTATTTTGATAAATTTTACCCTATTTTGATTGAGAGAAGCATTGCTTAATCCTATTAAACCAATTACAAGGTATAAACTTATATATAGTTTTGTGTCTTGGTTCAATGGTATATCAGATCTACAATTTGTTATAGTTAAAAAGGTTAAATTCCACTCTATAGTGTATTTGATTATATTATGAATTTTATAGTACATATTTATTATTGAGATGAATCCAATGATGTAACATTATAATAATGGGTCATTTGTGCATTGATTCAAAACCCACATGTGGCCAAGAGCTCTAGAAAAAATTGAATCTACATTATGTAAACATCGCATGGTAAACAAGTGTAATGTAGAAAATATACAATACCTGCAATATGTTATCAAGGAGGTACTCTACTTATATCTAATTTATGTTGTTGTTTGTCTCCCATGAATCCATGGAGGCTTGCATGATCCCAACATGTGGGAATATTTGTTGCAATTTAAGCCTATGATATTTTTGGGTAAATACTTTGATGTGAGCAAAGGGAAAGTGTTCCCTATGTTGCCTTTTGAGGAAAGGAGAAGAGGATGCACTATGGCTATAATATTCATGGGGATTATTGTCAGCTTAGAGTGTCCTGGTCATCCGAGGTAGCTTTAGTAGGAAGCTTCATGTGTGAAGAAAACACTTGTGGGGCAACCTGCAGGTTTTTTACAAATGTTGAATCCTCATTGGATGTGATCTTTATGCACCTTTTAGACCTCTTGGACTTTGGTCTGTGCTCTACCAATGAAAGGAATATAGAAAAATAGAATAAAAATAGAATAAAGCTACAAGGGTGATACCCCAAGATCTAAATACCCCTATTTTACATGAGCGATCTTAAATAAACACATTCACCACAGTCTAATAGCTAGAAATTGAACAAATTTCTAGTTCATACCCAAAAATTTAAAATACACAACAAAAGTAGGACAAAGCAAAATTAGTCACAACTTCTAGAGTATCAAAAATTACAAAGGCATGCGATCGAAAGAGGCTCGATGTTCTTTAGACAATAGCTCAAGGTTCAAGTCCCGCTTATAAAAGTGAGAAGGGGCAAAAGGAAGAGCATATAAAGCTAGGTATTAGGCACGAGCAAGCAACTCCCAATGATTTACAATGAATTTTACATGCTTATTTATAGGTAAAATTGAGGAGCTTTCTCTCCAAAACTATGCTTAGAAGACCTGGAGTACTATCTTTATTCTATGGTCGAAATCCTTCTGTATTCAAATTTGGTCATCTTGAGATCTCTAGATTTAGGGCCATTAATATTGAAATCTTTCAGGACCTCGGATGAGTAGTTGTTGCTACCATCCCCATCACTTCTACTAGGGATTCCCTCTAGGTGATGCATGAAGGATTTTTGTGCTATTAATTATTGTTTGGTTTGAGGCTTCAAACATCATATATCTTTCGGCCCTCGTTCACTTTTTTGGAACATCTTGCCTACTAATGTAGCTGGCATGACCTCCTGTGATGAGATGACAAATAGGGATTCTACTTTTGAAGGGCGTAGGTTTATAAGGTAGGCTTACCAATGTGGTGAGCAGTCAGCTCAGTTGTTGTGTGGGCCACTATGATGGGATAAACCACATAATTCAATTTTAGTAACTTCTTTCTTCGACCAATAGTAGATGTATCTTTGATTGTTTCTTGTCCAACTCTTTACTACAACATGGTCCTTTATTTTGCACTAACTTATATTGAGGAAAGAAGCATGGGCGGGTGGATGTCATATCAAGGGCCCGTAGGCTTTGGTGACCCTTAGTTTCTTACTTTGGATGCCAAAAGAATGCCAACCATAGATAAGATATTTGATAGTTGGTGTAATCTTGATGCTTGTTAGTCTTTTTCTATGTTGTAGAGCTAGCACACACTCCTTCAATTGAAAGCGGAATGCACTCTCTAATTATTATTTTTTTGGACTCGCTTCCAAGCAAGTGTTTCTTTGAGTGAAATCGAGATGTAGAAAAAATTTCCTATAGTCTTGGAGGCTCTGCGGAGATCTTTGATCTAGTAAAGATGAAAAATCATAGACAAGTACTCAAAAATGAAACCTAGAAAAAAAAAAAGAAAAAGCAAGAAAAAGAGTAAAAGAAAAATGAATCTGAAGAAGAAATAAGGAAACTACTCTAAAGAAATCTTATTCATAAAGGCCTTCACTTCCTCTCATTCCTCTTTGGAGGGCAACCTCACTTCCTCACATTGATGGTAACATTGTTGGAGCTTTAACTGATCATCGCACGAAAATTTTGACTTGCTACAATTACAATTCAAGCTCTACTAGGAGCTTTAGCCACTTCATAAAGTTTAGTCTTTTTTCCTTCTATAGCTCCATTAGTTGTATGTACTCCTACTCAAAGAGGAGCCTATCATCGGGTGAAATTATATCTTTTACCCGAACAATTTATCTTATATCTTCTCTCTGTAGTACTCATATCTTTAAATTAAGAATTGGTATTATAGCACTCGATCTCTACAATACAAACATATCCTTAAACTAACAATTGGTATTATAGCACTCGATCTCTACAATACAAACACATCTTTTAACTAACAATTGGTATTACAGCCTCTCGATTTCTACAATACAACCATAGCGGAAGTAATACTCGAAGACGCAAAGGAAAAGACCTCATTCTTGTACATATACCCGCCAGCGCATATATACAATTATCAGCACTGATCAGTTTCCCAGTTCTTCCCTTCATTCTTATACACATACCCGCATGCAGCCTCCCCTCTGTAAGCCCTGACGGCGGGCGAAAGAATCGGGCGGTGCCCTAGCCCAACGATTTGCCCAAAACTTCCTTCAACCGGATTACAGGCACATCTATTCGGTTTACAAGAGTTCCCTGAATCTGAACCGCATTCTGGAGCTTGATGGCATATTTAAAGAGCTTGTTGCTTTGTAAAGGTCATGTTAATTGCCCCACCTGGAATGGGTTCTTCTCCTCTAGGCTTAAACAGTGTCATTCATATGTTAAACAATATAATATGTAAGTCTGTGATCTAAACATTAAAATATTTTACTCGAATAATAATCAAGATCTAAACTTAAAAATTCTGTGAATTGAATTAAGAAAGCCCATTAGTGTTACTTGGCCGCATCAGGCTATAACCAAGGGGCATGGAACTGGTGTAAACTATGGATTACTCTAAATTTAAATGAATTAGAGAGGTAGACTTTGAATTGTTATGTAGCATTTAAATTAAATTTAATGTTGAAAAGCTAAGAGGGTGGTAAGGCAATCAAGCTCGCCCCAGCCAAACAAACGAAACGACCTTTAAATATGCCTCAAAGACATCCAAGCATGACGTCTGTATGGTTTTAATACGTTTGAAAGATATGGAAGCATGACCTTTGAATACATTATGTTTTTTTGGGTGATTGTTTTCACCGTTCTCGATACAAACAAAAACATGTAGCCTCCGTGATGACATATGGGATAAATATTAATTCAACATCTAAAAAATGAAGTCAACATCTAAAAAAACATGAAGTTTTTTTATACCTTTTCCTCTTCTTGTGGATACAATTTTTTAACTGAGTAGAAGATCATCCTTTATGGTAAGATTATGCATTATTTGGGAATTCCTTTTGGGATTAATATCTCTCCTAAGGATATGTGGAACTGGGTTATGGAAAGACTTCAAAAAAAATTAATGTTTGGTCAACTTGGTGTCTTTCCTTAGTAGGAAGAATTTAAGTTGTGAGTAAAATAATGGCAGCGTCTCATGTTTATTACTCCTCTTGTTGGATGGCCCCCAAGGTAACTTATAATAAATTAACTCAGGCCACTCGTAAATTTTTATGGACTAAATAGGATGGAGAGGTTGGTATGACACCCATCTCTTGGAAACTTTGTACTCAACCTAAGGCTTTAGGAGGTAAATTAACCCAGAGCAAAATTTTGGCTGCGAAATGGGTTGCGAGAGCCATTATTGGTGATGAAAATTGGAAACACCTATTTCGGTACAGAATCTCTCTAGCTACTCACAAAGGTAAATGGAAAGAAACCCCTTGGGAGGATAAGGTTCTTAATGCACCTTATTTTATAGTTAAAGGTTCTATTCCAGTTACCTAAAACTGGAAAGCTTGGTAATCAATTTCTCATTTATTGGCTTGGAAGTCTGACTCCTTGAGACATGGTCTGAGCATCGGTCTTAACAGTCTTTGGTGGAATAAACTTATTCTCCATAACGATAAACCTTTAGCTTTATGTAATGCTATTCATGGGCTAGTTTTTTTGAAGAAAGAAATTAATAGAATTAGAGATATTCATAGCTAGTTTTCATGGTCTATTCATAGCTCCTTGTTGATTTTTCATCCTTGGACAAAGGATTTTTCGATCACTAATGATGGTCTTCCTCTATCGCTCTAGCCTTACTATCATAACCTCCCTATTGGTGAATTTGTCTATTGTGAAACGGATAAATTTTATGCCTCACACCCTCAAAAACATTTTTGTGTCAAAGTCAATCTTTCTAAAGACCTCTGGGAGACTGTTGATATCCAAGTTGGTGACTATAGGTTCAAGCAATGTGATGTTTACATAAACCTACCTAGCACATGTTACCGTTGCCAATTAGCTACCCTTAAGATAAAATATTTTCCTTTAATGGTAGATAAGATTAAATCTAAGGAGACAACTATGACTCTTGTTACTACTAGCTCTGTCCCTACTTCCAAAGGGGGACAAGATGAATGGAAGGTAGTCTAGAAGAAGGGTAAGAATAGAAAAAATGTAAACCCTATGGCTGCTCCCATCAGCTCACCTCAACCCCTTGTGTCTTTTGCACCAGTTGGGCATGGTGTGGTGACGGAGCAACATACCACACAAATGACGGTACCCAGTTCTAGGGCTTCATAGATGGTTGCTAATGTACCACCGACTAGTGCTTCCTTTATTGAAATTGTTACTTCTTCTGCTCCTACTCAGTCTTCAGATTATCCAGTTCTGCATGTCAATGGACAACCTTCCTCCAGCTTCATGGAACCTGAATGAGCTTCTATCAATGGCCGAAGATCCCGTAGTCCATCCCAGGGAGACTCCCTGGTTCACCAGGACAAAAGGTGTCAAATGAAGTTTTGAAAAGTAGGTCAAGAGCATTTTCTCAATAATATTTAAGATTCCCTTTCAAACCTTGGAGACGTTGAAGATGTAGAAGGGCATATGAGTCTTGATCGTTTTCCATGATTTTTAATCATGGAATGTCAAAGGGCTGATGAACCTAGTCCGCAAATACTTGGTCTGAGAGGAGATTGCTTTATGCTCCAGGTTTTATGGTAATCTTGACTTTCTCTATCTTCAAGAGATTAAGATTTCAAATTTTATTCTGCAATGTACTTGTCCTTTTCTTTGGGCAGGTAGTTTTTTTATACCACCAGTCATTCCCTTGGCAGAGGAGCAGTTGTCATTCTTTTGGCAGCTAAATGGAAAGATAGTTTGGTCTCGTGGGGTGTGGACCCCTCCAATCAAGCAGTTTGGATTTTACTTGAGGTTGGGGGGCTATATTTTGGCATTATTAATGTTTATGCCTCCAATGAAGCTTAGGATCACTGTAGCCTCTGGCAGTGGTGTGATTTCTCTTTACCACTTGTTGTTTGGGTTATGTGTAGAAATTTTAATATGACTGAAAAGCCTGCAAACAAGATAGGAAAACCTCCCATGCGATGGGCTACTGGAGAAAGAGAGACCCGGTACTTCATGAAAAACAAATTAGATTTTTTTTACCCCAATTCTTGTTTTTCTCCCCAATATTTTCCTAAAAATTTGTGGTATACATGGTCCAATTTCCAAGCTGGCCATGTAAGAATTCTGAGAAGGATAGATAGAGCCATGCTTTCAGATTATGTGTAGTTTTTCTTTCATAGGAGAAATGCTTCAGATCCATTTGTGGAAACCATTCTTGGTACCACTACTTTCGACCATTCACCCATCATGTTTAATGTGTTGATGAAATCCCTGCCTCAAAGACACTAAAAGTCACAATTGTTTTTCAATACTTCCTTTCTTCAACACTCTTCCATGGTCTGTCATATCTGCAGAGTCTGTAATCTAGTTCCTAGACCTACTAGAGAGTTGGGTTGGACAGAATAGTGGAATGATACCATTTTTTATACAACTGTCTTGCTCCACACTTTGGGGAAAAAGGTGGTGCAGTTCATAAGACATTCCAATGTTGTCCTTCATGATGAGCTTGCCAAAGCTTCTCTTAGGCTTGAGGCCTATCCATTTCATCCTAAACTTCAGTCTCATGTTGCCCAGTTGATGCATGAACTTAAACTTGCTAAACTTTATGAGGCTCGAGGAGCTCGAATTAAATCTCGTCTTCATTGGCTTAAATTTGGTGACAGTCACCAAATAATTTTTTCAAAGGCTTCGCCCTCCTAGGCAAACTACTCAATTCAAGGCCATTCAAGACAATGGAATAAGACTTACCGCTCTTCATGAGATGATTTATGCTTTTGTCAAGCACTATACTAATGTTTTTACCGCTCAAGCTTATTTCCCCGAGTGAAAGCAAGCACTGGCAGCTTGTATGGCAGTTGTACCAGTTAAGGTTTCAGAGTCTCAAAGAGCAGGGTGTGATAAACTTCTCTCCCTTAAATATCTGGAGGATGCATTGTCTCAAATGGCAAATGACAAAGCGCCAGGTTTGGATGGCTTTCCCTGTGAGTTCTACAAAGGTCTTTGGGACTTAGTTGGTCTTGATTTGCATAAAGTCTATCTAGAGGCTCTTCGAGTAGGCTCTTTGGGAGGAATTATTAACAAGGGCAATATCAAATTCATACCCAAGCAAGGGGACCCAAAGTTGATCACTAATTGGAGGTTTATTACTTTGTTGAATGTTAGTTACAATATCATTCCCAAAGCTTTGGCTCTTCACTATAAACCCTCTTCTTCCTTTGTTAGTCAGATCAAGGCAAATTGGCTTTATTCAAGGTAGGTACATCCTCAACAATGTTTTGGTTGTCTGGGAGGGCATGGAATGGGCTCAAATGTCAAATCAGAACATGTTTTTTATCAAGATTGATTTTGAGGAAGCTTATGATCACATTAAATGGAGATTCATTCTTGCTATGCTCAAAGCTTTAGGATTCAGGCTAGTTTTCATTCAAACAATTGCTATGCTATTCAGAGATGCTTTGGCTATTCTCAATCTAAACAATTCATAGTCTGAAGCAGTGGGCCTTTTTAGATATGTTCAGCAAGGGTGTCCTATTGCTCCCTCTTTATATGTGCTTACTGTTGAAGCCTTCGGCTATCTTTTAGCTGCTCAAGCTTCTGCAGGTCTTATTAAAGGAATTGCTCTTCCGAATGATCAAGGACAACTTATTAATGGTCACTTTGTTGATGACTCGT
The DNA here is from genome assembly GCA_028583015.1 of Wollemia nobilis. NCBI lineage: Eukaryota > Viridiplantae > Streptophyta > Pinopsida > Araucariales > Araucariaceae > Wollemia > Wollemia nobilis. The sequence goes on along the minus strand of JAQPPZ010002521.1, from coordinate 8,432,321 downwards.
TTCTTACTGTAAGGGAAGATGAGCAATCTATTTCTAATGCTTTGTCTTGTCTGAACACTTTTTGCAAAGCCTCTGGTTCTAGCATACAATGGAGGAAGACGTTCTGGTTCGGACACTATTCCTTGCCTATGCTGCCTTGGCTTCAAGGGTTTCATTGGAATTGGATCCTTCCTGGAGAAGTTTTTAAGTTTCTTGGTATTCCTTTTGCCTTTCAAGGCTCCCCTGCTCAGATTTGGAATTATGTGCTTCAAAGAGTTGAAAAGAAACTTGAATTATGGCTTACTAAGAAGCTATCATTAGCAGGTAAATTTCAGATTTGCTCTAAAGTTTTAGCTACCACTCATGTATACTACTCTTGTTGGGTTCCTTCACAAGCTTGCTATAAGAAGCTTGAGAAACTCCTTCGAGATTTTCTTTGGAATAATTCTTCTGAAACAAAGGGATTTCATAGAGTTTCTTGGGATATTTGTTGTCTTCCCAGAGAGTCTAGCGGAATGGGTTTGTTGGATTGTAGACGATAAGGTATTTCTTTGTGTGCTAAGTGGGTGATCAGGGCTTTGAGGGGAGCTGAAGCTTGGAAATTTCTGGTTTGATATTTCATTTCCTCTGGTCTTCCCTTAAAACGTAGAGCATGGAGAGGGTTGCATTTTCCTTCTCTCATTGTTGCTTTGATTTTTGTCAAGATTCCTGGCTCCTTTGTTATTAAAAGTATCTGGAAAGCCTAGCAACAACTCACTCCTTGGATACAACTTCCGTAAAGGCTTATCCATCAATTCTATGAATATTTGGTGGTCCCCCGTGTTTTTTCATCAAGGTTCTCCCTTAGCTCGAGTGCAATGGATTCATGCTTAGCGATTTTTTAAAAAGGGTATTGTTACAATAGTTGATTTATTTTCTCATCAGACCAAGGATTGGATCCCATGGAATGAGTTCAAACACACCTTTCGACTGAATGGTGCGGACAAAGATACTTATGATGTTGTTATTGCTCTCACCCCTTTTTCTATGTTGCACAAGATTGGTGTGCCCTCGTTGCGTCCTTGGTGGTCAAACTGGAGATGGCATGTTGACACTCCTTTGCTTAATTATAAGGCTTGTTTGGGGTATAAATGGTTATCTCCTCATCTTCCTATGGTGCCTAAGCTCAATCAACGTTGGGACTTATTTTCTACAAGGACTAGATGGAATTCTAGATTTCATAATGTTTGGACTGAGTATGTTGAGCCCAAGCAATCTTTTTTGTGTGGAGGTTGCTATGTCAAGGTCTCCCATTGGGGAAACGTTTGAAGTACCTTGGAATTCCTGATCCTAAATGTCCTTTTTGGTGTACGTGAGTCTTGTACTCACCTCTTTTGGCACTGCAGAAGATCCAGGCAAGCTTGGGAATGGGTTCTTTCCTTTTTTTCCCATTTACAACTACAAGAGTTTCTTCGCCCCAAGCTCTTCTTAGGGACTCTTTTACTTTGTCTCTCCCGCTTTTTGAGGTGTGGCAGATTTTTAGGATTAGCCTGCTTTTTTATATTTGGAAGGCCCATAACAGGTATACACCTTCTGTCACATTTACTCATGCGGTTAAATTAGAAGTTTTTAATAACATGTGGCTATAGATATGTACTCAAGTCAACAAAGTTGCTATGGACTTGGATCACCTGCAAGTTCTTCTGGCGCATTGGGCCAATGCTCCATGTACAGTCAACCGGATCCCCCTAGAGCGCTCTTTTCAGGAGCGTTTTCGATCTCGCTTTCGCCATCGGCCTCCGTCATATGCAAGAAGTGCTCCTGCAGACAGGCACTGGTCCTAGCCCTCGCCAGTCAGGAAGCGGCCTAATGTTGACATTGCTTGTTCGTCCTGTCAGGTTGGAGGATGGGATGATGTTCAACTAGTTTCACCTAGGCCAGTTGTTGGTTGGAGCAACGTGGGTACTGAAGACCTTAATGAGAATCACGGTGTAGAGGGATGGATTCCCATCCCATAATCACTAGCAGTTTTTGTAGGACGACTCAGTATTCCATTTGATATGCTTTCTTTGACCAATAATGATTGGTAAACTTGTGTTTTGTTGGTGACTTTGTTTCCTAACCCTTGTCAATGAGAATTAGTTTGATTTCCCATGGGGTGTGTTACTATTATTTTAATTTAATGTAAATTGTTTTAAAAAAAAATTCTCAAAATAAAAAAGAGAGAGTTATTGTAAAAATCAAGTTAATTTTATTTTTTTAAGAAAAATATATTTTATCCCTGTATCAAATCAAAGGTGACACGTGGGTCGCGGTAATATCTAAAAGATTTGTCTTATTTATAAATAACTCTATCCCCTTGGTTTTGGCTAGCATAAAGATAACTTTCCCTAATATGGGGATATTCTTCCAGATCTCTTGTAATTACATTTTTGTTTAACGTTCAAATCACGCTCATGTAATTACATTTTTTTCTAAAACATTGAGCGAATAATAAGAAACTTTTCAGGCCTTTTACATTTTGTTTTAAAACAGTGAGCGAGTAATAAGAAACTTTTCAGGCCTTTTGCAGGCTAGGCTGTCCAAATACCCTGCAAAAACATGTGAACATTCCCTTAACGCCCTCCGAAAAGCTTTGATTTTTGACACGAACATTTTCCTCTTTCCTTTCCTTCAGAGCTTACCGCATGGTGAATATACGAGCGATGTGCCGCTCTTTATCGTTCCCGACTCACACCTCCATTGACAGACAGCTGCATCTTCTAACACCAGATAACAATCGAGTCTTCTCCACGGCTCTGCTAATTACCAGCACTGCTCCGTTTCCCAACTTCTTCCCTTATTTCTATTATAAACATTTCTGTACGCAGGCGCCGGTTTGCGACCGCGGGCACCACCAGGAAACGAAATCCGGGCGCACAGCAGACGGTCATATTGTGCGCGGGCCGCGGGATCTGAAAGAATCGCGTAAGCATCGTGTATTTGCAAAAATAGCTTCGTGCTTTCTTCTTTGGCGTGAGAAGCCGTAGCGTCCGGATGATATGACATAGTGGGACCCACAACAGAGAGTGGGAGAATCTACATGGCACTTGGAGTTGTGTCTAAGGTTTAGATTTCCTATTAGTCTATTTCCTCCCATTATTTGTAAAGTGACCACTTAGAAAAATTGGGAACTGATTCTATTTGTAATTCACTAAGTGACTTAGACTAGGATTTAATCTTGACCATACATCTCAAGATGAGATGAGATCTAATATTGACCATACATATGAAGATATTAGGGTTAGAGAGATTAGGGTTTCCTTTTCAAGCATAAAAGGAGAAGGGTAAGAGAAGTGTGGGTGATATTTTGCCACATTTTACCCACTCTTCCTTAGAAAGATAATGATTTTTCAAAGATTCACCAAGTTTTGGAGCATTAGTGGTCGGGCAAAATATGGAGGCAACAACATCAGTGATTGGCAAATGCAAGCGACAAGCAGACATAACATTGTTAAAGGTGGGGCAGATGATAGAAGAGGGTGGACATTTAAGCCCTTAACTTTAGGTGGTGATAATCTAAAGACCCGCCCACCTGATGGATGGATATTTCAACTGGACATAATGGGTGGAAATATCAAATATTCCCACCCTCAAGGAAGAATGAAGCTCCCACCCATCATTGGGTGGGACTTTGGAGCACAAGAATGGGTAAAACCTTGGGAAACATCTACCCTCTTTCATAAAGTTTTCGCAGGTAGAAATAAGATGATCTAAGTGATCGCCCAGCATCTAAACTCCCATCATCACCCAAATATTCAAACAGAGGGGTATTTAATGCTACATATGCCTAGTACAAGCCATTCGTGCGTAGAAGTGATTGATTTAAAACATGTTTCCCCCAAGATAATTAATTTCAGTCATTCACCACCTAACTAAAATACTGTTGACTGTTTGACGGGGTAGAGTAGATAAGAATTAATGATCTGGACAGAGATAACAAAGGGATCAAGGGCTCAAATCAATATGGATGCATCTATCTCCTTCTAAAATATTACCACCATCTCGAGGAGTAGCATACTAGCTAAGCACTTATCTTCTCCAGTGTTGTTCTCTCACCTTCCACCATTAATGCTTGTAATTTAAATTTATTATAGAATATTTATAAATAGTGGAATGTTGGTCATTCCCAAGGGCGACTCTTTGGCCATTATAATTCTCATGTAATACTTTTATTGTTGTGTGAATACAAGAATACTATTGTCTGGTTTCCAATCTTGTTCTTATATTTTTTACTAAGTGTGAATTCTTATTTCTACTATTGTTGCTTGAGTGTTTCTTATTTAATTATGCTAAACTAGATTTCATGGGGATCACTGGGTAGTTTCTAGAATTCGAGTTTACAATTGGGCTAGGGTTTATTTTTGCACTAGTTATTTGGACAAGGGTGCTCTAATTCTAAACTTTGGATTTCATGCACCCGCCCAATAGACCTGAAATTCACTTTCATCTTGTCGTGTTGATCATTGAGTGGAACTTGGTTGGGTAACCTGTTAAGTGGCATCCTTGTGTTCACCAATGACGATAATGAAGATGCATGTGTCTTGATGTGGCCATATCCTATTCTTGTGAAATTTGGCTATGACCTCCCTTTTATTTTTTTCCTTCCTCCCTTTTCCCCTTCCTTGTTAGGCGGCGTAGGTAGCCAAGACCACCATTTAGGAACCGATTTTCTTCGAAGATCAATTGCCTCGCCTCGGGCCTGCAGTCGTTCGATGTTGGTGCAGGTTCGCCCCTACCCTTGATGCTGGATTTTTGACTAATAGTTTTTTACAACTCTATTGGGGAACTCATTGAGTTTCCATGTTTTAGGAAATAAGAGGTTGGTGATACTCTGATTTGCTCATATCTTATCAAAATCACTTAGTGACTTCGATTAAATGGTACATCTAGATCATGAGATTAGTTTCCTTTCTGTGCTGAAAGATCCAAATATCTCGAAGGACTCAAAGTTTTATGAGTAACCTTGACCTCACTAGCGGTGAAAGTATGTTCATCTGGTGACTCCGACTCTAACTTCAACACAAGAACCAAGATTCCTAAAGACTGGTGCCAAGATGGCTCAACTGTGTTACCCCTAGTGGGATGACCTTGGTCCACTAAACCTCCAATGTTGACATGAAATTCCCAAGGGTGCCCTAAAAATATTGACCTAATACAATGGCACCATGGGAATTGCATGAGAGCACCTTGAAGATGTTTTCGTAATAACACCCCTCCACGGTATTATCCATGAAGACGTCATGATCAGGATTCTGATCTTGTCTCTAGAAGGGAGGGCATTGTTGTGGTACTGATCCCTTGGGTGAAAACCCATCTACTCATGGGTGGATTTGGTGGGAGCTCTTGTTGACACATTCGACGACTCTATGGATCCCTTCCAACTCTTGATGCACCTCTCATTCATTCAGAGGGCCTCTTTTGAATCTATCATAGATTTTAATATTTGATTTGAAAGGAGCTGGAAGAGGATCCCCCTGAATACCAGCCATCCCCCACCTAGGCTCACTTGTACTACATTCGAGCTCTTAGTTCGGATATCAATCTCCTCTTGTATCAATCTAGGGAAAGGAGATTCCCTTAAATATTTTAGGAGACCATGTGGGTTAAGTGACTCCTACTTCAAGAAGGAAGAATATCTTCAGGAGACTCTATCCTACCACTTTTTGCTATTACTGATCTCTTTTTCAATGTATAGCATGGTTATGCATAAGGGGTAGTACCGAAAAAGTATTTATCAAATCGGGGTGAATCAACGTGAAAACTGTATAAAATTTGGGGCAAATTTTTCATATTTTCGAAGAAAATTTTTCAAAACATGGCGATTTTTTCTTTTTTTCCCACTAAAATTATCATAAGGCGTGTGATAGAAGGCGAGTGGCATAAGGTGAGTGGCAGAAGGGGACTGACAGAAGGTGAGAGGCAGAAGGTGACTGGCAGAAGGCGAGTGGCATAAGGCGACTGACAGAAGGTGAGTGGCAGAAGGCGATTGGAATATGGTGAGTGGTAGAAGGCAACTAGCAGTAGGCGAGTGGCAGAAGGCGAGTGGTAGAAGGTGAGTGGCAGAAGGTGACTAGTAGAAGGCAACTGGTAGAAGGCGACTGGTATATGGCGAGTGGCAGAAGGTGACTGATAGTAGGCGAGTGGCAGAAGGCGAGTGGCAAAAGGTGATTGATCGAAGGTGATCGATAGAAGGCGACTGGTAGAAAGCAACTGGTAGAAGACAACCGATGGATGGCGAGTGGTAGAAGGCGACTGGTAGATGGTGAGTGGCACAAGGTGACTGGCAGATGTCATGTGGCATGTGGCGATTGGCATATGTCATGTGGTATGTGGCGACTGGGATGTCATGTGGCATGTGGCGACTGGTAGATGGCGAGTGGCACAAGGTGACCACCATAATTTATCAATTAGATGATGCCACGTGTCCTCCCTTCTGCCACGTGTCATTCATCTGTTAACTTTCACCATGCAAAAATCTATAAATTCATTTGCAGGGTCATTTTTTCCTCTTCCACAACGTTTTCCAGAGCAATTTTAAACCTTTTTCCAGTATTTTCAGGGCGTTTTCCACAACGGTTTCCAAGCATTTTCAGAGCATTTTGGTAGTGTTTTTAGAGCGTTTTGGCAGCGTTTTCAGAGCGTTTTGGCACCATTTTGGCATCATTTTTAGAGCATTCTAGAAGCATTTTTAGAAGGTTTTGGCAGCATTTCTAGAAGGTTTTGGCAGTGTTTTTCAGAGCATTTCTGAGTGTTTTCCTGCTTCTTTTCAGAGATGGCTAGTTGTTCCTCTCCTCTTCCCTCTAAAGTGCATTTCAAGTACATCTTCTGCCCCAATCTCAAGAGCATTTTCAACACTCTTGATAGAGATTCCCAATGGGTTTACACTGTTGGACTTGTTGGTGTGTTGAAGATGCCACAGTTGAACATTAACGTTCAGTTGATGCAACAGATCATTTCTTGTTACAACCATGATGTGTCCATTATTTCGATGCGTTTGGATAACAAGGACATTGTTTTTTTGGTTAAACCCTCCGATGTGCAACGACTAACAGGGCTACCATTTTTGGATGGTGTACTGGTGAACAACCAGTACGCCTTAACCGACGATGATAAATCCACCCTAGGAACCGTTTACTCTATTCATTCTGACAATCTGAAAGGTATAATTTGAAAATTTATTTTTTATTTAACATTAAAAATTATTCTGCTGTAGTTTCATTTCTCTAAAAATGTTCTCCTTGTTGTACTTTTTGTTTTCTAATAATGTTGTCTCTTTTTTCAGTTAATTCTTCTAAGTCCAAAAGGGGCTTAAACATTTCGAATGTTGGAGATAAATTTCTACATGCTTGCATTGAATTTTTTCAGGCAAGGCTTATTTTTTAGGGGCGACCTACAGAAATGCCTTTTTGGGCACTTTCTTTATTGCTTCATTGTATTGGTGGTGGTAGATTTGACTGGTCCACGCACATTTCCAACCGCCTGAAACACGACCTTTTGAGTGCCCAAAAAATTCAATCTTCTGCTTATATAGTGACTACCAACAATTTTATTCTTTGTTTATTTCAAGAAGCTTATTTCAACCTTCAACAAAGCAGTCCTCCCACTGCATTGCACCCCAATTTGTTGTCTATTGGCATGTCTGATGATGAGATACAGGTAAACATATTTGTTGAAATATCTTTGTTTTTTTTTCATTCTATCTTTTTATTCTCTAATTTTGTTTTATTCTCTAATTTTGTTTTGAAAACAGAGAAGAGCATCTCAGTCTTCAAGTAAAAGGGATGCCACATTTAGGATTCAGGAAGTATCGATTGATTCTGACATGCAGTCGCAGATCATCACCAATAACTCCCACCAAACGTGCGAGGTCTCATGGTGATCGGATTCAGCATACACCTGCGACACCTTTTATTGGAGAAACAGTTACTATCGACGTCGAAGAGGTTACCTCCAACCCACAAGGTAACCTTACTCTTCATTGTTCAAAAATATTTTTTTAAATGATTTATTTTAATGACTTAAAATTATGTTTTTTAATGTGTTTTACGTATTTTTTAGACAAAGGGCAAATGGTTGAAACATCAATGGTTGTAGAGTCTGGGTCTGGTATGTATGGTTTAAATAAATATTTTTTAATGCTATTGTTATTTACACAAGATTAATTTTATGTTTTTGTGTGAAATTTAACAGAGGGACCTGCTAGATTCAAAAGGCTAAAAAAAGGATGGCTCCACCATCTGATCAGCCATGACCACAACCACAACCATAGTGTCCATCCATAAGGTTCCACTGTCTATCCATTCAATGCAAGTTTCTGTCCATCCACAACAGGTTCCACCTATGAGGAACCAATCACGCATGCGTGGTAAAGTGTTCCTCACACCACCACCTCATCAAGCAAGAAGTGCTACAGAGACACAAAATGTGTCATCATCTAATGTTTCTATTGTACCGATATTAACCTTGGAGAATTTTTCAAATGTTGAGAGTGCATCTCAAATGCCCTCGGGAACTCTAGAATGTGACTTTCTTTATCAGGGTATGAATCCTAAAAATTACCCTTTAAAGGCAAGTGATATTCTTGAGGATGAAGAGGGCATTGATGGAGAAGAGGATGTCAATGTAGATGCCATCGAAGTTTCCCCCTCCGCCCCACAACAAGTCACCACCCTTAGTGTTACAGAAGATGATATCCTAAACTTTTTTGAAAATGTGTTATTAGCCGATAGATGTAAAGTTGTAGTTCATAATACTCTTCTTTCGGATATTGATAAATTGAAAGAATGGGAATATCGGGCCAAGGTTTTGATTAAAGCCATCAATGGCCGATATAAGAATTTTTCAAAAAGAAAAGAGTTGTTTTTAAAGATTGAGAATGAGCCCCAAAAGCTCGATGCCTTGCTACATAAAGTTGAATCTGGCACTATGGAGGCCGAGTCTACATACAGAGATGAAATTATGGCCATTGTTTTGAATCATTTGGAAAACCTCAATGCAGAAGCCCAAGCATATTTCAATGAATGGGCACTAGATCAAAATAAAGTAGCAGTTGCAGAAACAACACGACTTACAACTGATGTAAGTTTTACATCTAACTATTTTTTTTTGTTAAATATGTTTTGTTTATAAATATTAACCTTTTTTCATTTCTGTTTTGTAGTCTAATTTCCAGCACCTAAAGCAACAAGTCGGTGCCATGAAAATTTTGATCAAGACTGCCAAAATTAGCATTAATAATGCTATTGAATTGAAGAAGAGGTTACAATAGACGGTTAGAGAAAATAATTTGCTGAAGAGGATTATCAGAGATGGGGGCTTGGATGTCGAGGCTAAACTGAAAGAAAATGAGAAGGATCTGAATGCACCTTTCAAAGAAGATCCAATGAAGGAAGAGGGTGCCTTGTTATCGGGGATCAACACTACAACAGAAAGTTTGGTTAGGGTCGGGGCATTAGAAGAAAAGGATATTGAGGTAGATGTGGGTGGACCTTCAAGAAACATTGGAAAAGAATAGAAGTTTGTTGTGTTGCATTTGAAGTGAAACAAAAACTCTTTATATTTTTATAAATTATTAAGACTGGTATTTTTAAAAAATTGAAATCAATGATAGAGGCAATTTTTGAAAAATTTGTATTATCATTTTGAAATTTTATTTTTAATTATTGTTATGTTTTAATTTGAAGTGGAAGAAATAATGTTTGATATGTTTTGTAAATTGCGAATGAATGGTATCCTTTTTGAAAATTGAAATCAATGAATGAGACTATTTCCGAAAAATGTGTTATCTATTGGAAATTTTGTTTTGAATGTTGTTATGTTATTATTATATGTTTTAATGTATTAAGTAACTTGAAGTGGAAGAAATAATGTTTGATAGTTTTTGTAAATTGCTGAACGAATGGTATCTTCTTTAAAAATTGAATTCAATGAAAGAGACTATTTTGTTTTAATTATTACTATGTTTTGATTATTTATGATGATGTAGAAGTTTGTTGTTTTTAATTTGAAGTGGAAGAAATAATGTTTGATATATTTTGTAAATTGTGAATGAATGGTAAATTTTTTGAAAGAGAACATTTCCAAAAAAATGTGTTATCTCTAGGAAACTTTGTTTTGAATGTTGTTATGTTTTGATTGTTTTTGTTGATATATTAAGTAATTTTGAAGTATGTGGATGCAGTAAGATGTTCTTTTATGTTATATGAATTAATTTGAAATGACAAAAAATGCAGTATAGACATTTACTTTCACAAGTTGCCTATAACGATTTATACATTACAAATCTACAAGAAAAATAGAAACTTTAGACTAATACTTCAATAACAAGGCTATTGTAAAATGATATATAAAATATCCAGTAACACATTTCAGATAATCCAATAATCAAATCATGTGTAATCAAAGAATATGTGTAACACATGTGTAATCAAATAATACATAATCAAATCAGAGGGCTATGCTATACATAGTATCCAATGGCATCCATTCATTCTGATATGTGAAATCAAATCAAATGATAATATGTGAAATCAAATCAAAATTTCAAATAATAATATGTGAACTCAAACATTCTAATATGTGAAATCAAATCAAATGATAATATGTGAAATCAAATCAAATAATAATATGTGAACTCAAATCAAATCAAATGAAAGCATCCTTTCATTCTGATATGTGAAATCAAATCAAATGATAATATGTGAAATCAAATCAAATAATAATATGTGAACTCAAATCAAATCAAATGAAAGCATCCTTTCATTCTGATATGTGAAATCAAATCAAATGATAATATGTGAAATCAAATCAAATTATAATATGTGAACTCAAATCAAATCAAATGAATGCATCCTTGCATCATAGTGCTGGAAGCTGGAACAAACTCTTTTTAGATTGTACAAAATGTTCTGCACTCATTCCCAAAAATTTTGTCATCACAATCTGACCAGTGTTACTATCATCCTCATCATCATCAATATTCGTTACACCTCTTCTCTCTGCCAAAGAATTCCAATGTGACATTGCTCTTTCATAAGGAAACTCCTCCACCTCATAGGTCGACACATATAATCTCAAACAATTCTTCAAATTTTTGTCCAACCTATTCCGAACTTTAGATTTTACATATGATAGTGCACTGAACACCCTTTCATCTTCCATGGATCCCAAAATCATCATTTGACATAATTCATATAAATGAAAATATTCACTCATAGTATGTTGTAAGATAGTACTTGGTTGTAATAATCTCCACAAACGTGAAATAGAACCTGCTTCATGACGGTTAGAGAGCTATGAAACTTGAGTAGACATTGTTGTTCCAAAATAGTTTGATTGTTTCATCAAAAGATCTCTGTTGAGAATGCCATTGATTTCAATACCATTGACTACAACACTTTTACTGAAATGGCCAACAAGACTCGCCCATGTATTTGAGAAACAAAGAATTTATATTCTGGTATTCATTACAAGGATCCCAAAACATCGGATTAACCACACCCATAGCCTCTAGCAATTCATCTCTTTGAAAATGGTCTCTTATTTCTTTTGTCAATGATTCTGCTATTTGTTTCAGTTTAAGTTTTGTATCGTCTACAACTACATGAAATCTGTTGTAGGTTATGGGCATTTGCTCAACTTCATTTGTAGCTATATCCATTTGCACACCATAACAATATAAAGGTATTTCCTTTCCATGGACATTAATACATAGATGATCGTTTATATTGAACTTCAAAAAACTCTGAGGACCATTCACATTTGTTAATGCTCTCCAACTCTCAAACATGGGATCCATAAAATTTTGACCAGATGCGTACATCATATCAATATGCATGCAAATTTGTATTCTCACCCTGATGAAATCCACAATATAAATTGATCTTTCTTGTGCAATTTTGATCAAAGTATTCATTTTTTCCAACATTGGAAGAATTCCACACAATGTGAGAAGAGTTTCAAAGTCACTCATTCGAAAAAGTAAATCTTTTGCCTTATCAACTGCCCTACGATTTGCATACATAAACCCTATCAAGGATTGATATTCTTTGAAAACTCTTAATGTCGGTTGATACATCGAAATCCACCTAGTATCCACATATTTCAACAGTTTTTTACCTTCGGTAAGTCCTAGTGCAAACTTTTGAAACTCTAAAAATATTTTTGGACTACGTGAAAAATATTCATGAATTTCATGGACAAGCTCTTCCACTCTCGCAACATTTGTAAATGTATCCACAATTTTGTATGCAAGATTCATTCTATGAGCCATGCAATGAATAGGGATCAAATATGGGGCAACCGATGTTTGTAGTCTAACACAAAGACCATTCCTGTGTCCTTGCATTGTAGCAACACCATCAGCTCCTACACATATTAACTTAGTGGCTATTTCAATTTCATTCATTCCTGCTTCTTCTTTTAAACTAGTTACAACAACATTGTAAATGTTTTCTGCATTACAATTTTCCACCATTTTGTGTATTCCAAGTAAATGAGGTTGCCTTAAATGATTTTCCAATGTGTAAACATGCATGCAAATCCAAGATGTATTGTCAACAACAGTCACCTCATCAATTGAAAGTGAAATGAATTTTGCCTTTTTTACTTTCTCTCTGAGGTCATCCTGCTCAACCAATGAGAGACATTTTGCCATTTCCCAACCACTTCGATCTGACCAATGGGCGCTGGGTAAGTTCTGCACATCAGCTAGTCGAAATAGAGATTTATAATTCATGAAATCAGACATAGGTCTACCCATCTTAAGAATAGAGAACACAACAACAAACTGCAAACTTTTTGAAGCTAAAGTTAACTTATTCATTTTTCGAAATTGGGCTTGAATCGTTGCACCTTTCTCAACCAATGTTTGCTTTTGTTTCATTTCTTTATCATATTCTTGCGCATTTCTTATATGTGCGCACTCTGATGCATCCTTCCACCTATAAGTTTTTGGTGTTGGTGGATCACCTTCTTTTGTTTTGATATAAACCTTTCCACAATGTTTTTCTACTGTATCTTTCTTAAGTTGTAATCTATGCTCCTTTCCGTGTTTCCAACTGCAAATTACGCATCTCAATTCTGTTATAGCATCACTACTATTCTCTGGCAGCACTAGCTCAATAAATGGAAATTTTGATATCCAATCAAGCTGAAATGATCTGTTAATTGTCCACCTAGATAACCTTGCACGTTTATTTTTTTTATGAAGATTCTCCGAAAGTAGGGACTGCATAAGAACTATTAGTTTCTTTTCCACTTGGCATGTTAGATTCAAGAATCTCTTCATGTTGTTGTTCGATTTGATTGAGAATATTTTCATCTGTGGACTGTTCATTAACTTGGATATGTGGAAGTGGAGGCATACCAGGGTTAACAATGTTTTCTGTAGAGATAATACTAGTGTCAATAGTAGGTTCATTATCACTATGGCATTTAAAAGCATACCTTCTACAGATAAAAATGGACAAAGCCATCAACCAAAAAGCACACTTCTTTATGAATGAAGACATTATATTTAAAATTAACAAAGTAAAAAAATTAACTGGTGAGTAAAGGTGTTCATACCTTCAGTTTGTGCAGATGTTGATGGTTGACTGGGTTTAGAAATATTATGAAAGTATTTGAGGATACTCCTTTTATTGGAAGACTGGCCTCCCTTCTTTCCACTGCCTGTAGTTGACATTTTACTTGTATGAATAGAAGAATAACATGAAGAAAGAACATCATTATTAAAAATGAAAATAACTGGTATAAAAAAGACTACTGCTAGAGACAGTAGAATATCTATCCCAAGAATATCATTCGCAAGCAGAATAAACCTCCTTATTGAGTGTCCATGAATAAAATGTTAAATGAAATTTAATGGTAAAAGAAACATACCGATAAATTTAGTCACCTTATGCCACTCACCTTCTACCAGTCGCCTTATGCCAGTCGCCTTTTTCCAGTCGCCTTATACCAGTCGCTTTATGCCACTTGCCTTTAGCCAATTGCCTTTAGACACTCGCCTTATGCTAGTCGCCTTATGCCACTCGCCTTATGTCACTCACCTTATGTCAATTGTATTTTGCCACTCGCCTTATGCTAGTCGTCTTATGTCAATCGCCTTATATCGGTCACCTTATGCCAGTCGCCTTCTGCCAGTCTCCTTATGTCGGTCGCATTAGTCGATCGCCTTCTGCCAGTTGCCTTTTGCTAGTCGCTTTATGTCAGTCGCCTTATGCCACTCGCCTTATGCCACTCGTATTATGTCGGTCGCCTTCTGCCAATCGCATTCTGCTTTGTATCACTCGCTATCCAAAAAAAATGTTGTAATTGTATGGGAGTCGTTGTCAGGGTTAGCTATATATATAGGGGTACAAGGGGTGATTTGGGCGGGATATTTCTTATTTTTAATAAATTTAGGGCAAAAATTAGGCGGGAAACCTTATGACAACGGGGCGAATTTACCCTTAAAAAAATTTGATCCCAAAATTTTTGGGCGAACGGGCCGACGTCTATGGCCCCAAAATTCGTAAAATTAACATTTTGAAAATCCCAATATTCACGCTAAATTACGAAATTCGCCACTATGCAAAACCCTGATGTATAGTACCTACCATGGAAACCACCTAGTATATTCCATTTGATACACTATCCTACCACATTTTGCTACTACTGATCCCTTTTTGACTGTATAGTACCTACCATGGAAGCCACCTAGTATATTCCATTTGATACATTTTTTTGATCAATAATGATTGGTAAACTTGTGTTTTGTTGGCGACTTTGTTTCCTGACCCACCCTTGTCAATGAGGGTTAGTTTGATTCCCCATAGGATGTGTTAACCCACCCACTCAATAGTTTGATTCCCCATAGGATGTGTTAACCCACCCACTTTTTTTATTGTAAAGACTGTTATCTTAATGTAAATAGTTTTTTCATTAAAAAAATCTCAAAATCTAAAAGAGTAAAAACCAACTAATTTTTTTTTTTAAAGAAAAATATATTTTATTCATGTATCAAATCAAAGGTGACACGTCGGTCACTGGTGACTGTGTTGACGTGTAATATCTAACAGATTTGTCTTATTTATACCTCTATCCTATTGGGTTTGGCTAGCATAAAGATAACTTCCCATGATATGGGAGGTCTCGATATTCTTCCAGATCTCTTGTAATTACATTTTGTTTAATGTTCAAATCACGCTCATGTAATTACATTTTGTTCTAAAACATTTTGCTTTAAATTTTACAATCATCTCATATATATTATTCCTCTTAGTGGTTGCCTAATCAGACTCAGTATAGAAGATTGGAAGCTTGTATTAAGAATTTTTTATGGTCTAATTTAGATGGCTCCAGAAAAGTCCCTCTTGTTGCTTGGAAGTATTGTACTGTTCCCAAGACTGAAGGTGGTCTAGGCTTAATAGATATTCAGTTGCAAGGTAAGGTTTTAGCCTCTAAATGGATAATACGATGTTTAGATGGAGATGCTTGTTGGCAGACGATGCTACGATATCAAAATCGATCTTGTATGAATGTGGATGGATTTCGTAATCATTTTAGCCTTGAAGATATTGTGGGTCATCCAGGAAAGTTTAAAATCAGGGGCAGTGTTTTGGTTAGGAGGATCTGGGAAGCTTGGAAATTTGTTTCTAAAATCTTATCTTGGAATTTTTAGGATGCTAGTAGTGGTTGGACCCTTTCCTCACGAGCAATTTGTCTTTGGAAGGCTAATGGTGTTTTTGCTTCTGATTTGCCTGATCTTCACTGCAAGAGGTTGAGTAAAAAAGGTATTTTCAGGTGAAAAAATTTATGGGATATTAATACTGATCAATGGATTCCTTGACATCATTTGAAGAATAAGTTCAAGTTGCAATCAGCAAATAAGTTGGTTGTTCAGCTATTGCAGGGTCTTCTTCCTTCTGCTCAACTATATAAGCTTACAAATGGTCTGCCTGGTCCTATTTGGGGAGATTGGAGGTGGAATTTTGGGCAGCCTATTTGGTGTTTTAAGTCCTCTAAGATTTATCAGTCTTTGATTCCTCCATTTTCTTTGGGTGATATTTTGAATTCTAGATGGGATATTTTATGTTCTCAAAAAAAAAATGGAAGAAGAGGTTGGCTGGAGTGTGGCGATTTCGTGTTTCTATGCAACTGAAATTTTTTGCCTGGTTGATTATTATGCAAGGTCTTCAAACTAAGGCTAGGCTTGCGAAGTGGCTCCTTTCTTCTAACAGTTGTTCTAATTGTGGAAGAAGTGAAACTGTCAAGCATATTTTTTGGGATTGTCCAAGGGCTAGGCTGGTTTGGGAAGGTGCTGAATGGATTTATGGATCAGTGCTACAGGGGCAGTTGGGCTGGAAAATGGTGATTTTTGGGGATCAACTAAAGTGTGCAATTTATCGACGGATTTGCTGACATATTATTCGACTTTCCATACTTTTCACAATGTGGAAAGATAGATGCAGTTTGGTTTTCACTAATGAGAGCTCAATTGTGAGTGCCACCATTAGTAGAGCTCGTGCTTTGCTTGCTGATCAACTTCAAGTTTTCAGATTTGATATTTTGAAGGATTGCACTAAGGTTAACAGGGCACTTAGATCAGACTGCTTACTGCTTTTGTAAACTGCTGTAATATTGGTTTCTCTGTTGTCTGCCTTTAATGTACTCTGCTATCGATTATTTAATATGAAGTATTCTTACAACCAAAAAAAAAACATTGAGCGAGTAATAAGAAACTTTTGAGGCCTTTTGCAGGCTAGGCTGTCTAAGTACCCTGCAAAAACATGTGAACATTCCCTTAACGTCCTCCGAAAAGTTTTGATTTTTGACACGAACGTTTTCCTCTTTCCTTTCTTTCAGAGCTTACAGCATGGTGAATATGGGATCAATGTCCCGCTCTTTATCGTTCCCGACTCACACCTCCATTGACAGCTGCATCTT
Organism: Wollemia nobilis; assembly: GCA_028583015.1. Classification (NCBI taxonomy): domain Eukaryota; kingdom Viridiplantae; phylum Streptophyta; class Pinopsida; order Araucariales; family Araucariaceae; genus Wollemia; species Wollemia nobilis. Next base: position 8,415,392 of record JAQPPZ010002521.1, on the reverse strand, counting down.
CTAACACCAGATAACAATCGAGTCTTCTCCACGGCTCTGCTAATTACCAGCACTGCTCCGTTTCCCAACTTCTTCCCTTATTTCTATTATAAACATTTCTGTACGCAGGCGCCGGTTTGCGACCGCGGGCACCACCTGGAAACGAAATCCAGGCGCACAGCAGACGGTCATATTGGGCGCGGGCCGCGGGATCTGAAAGAATCGCGTAAGCATCGTGTATTTGCAAAAATAGCTTCGTGCTTTCTTCTTTGGCGTGAGAAGCCGTAGCGTCCGGGTGAAAGCGGCGCGCCAGATTTCTGTACGCCCTCTTGATGTCCTCCGCAGGGGCGCACCGCCCTATTCCCAGCACCTTGTAGAGAGTGCTAGCCCTCGTCCCCTTTGCTTCCATGTGACCGGGGCCGGTCGCGGCCTCCGTGCTCGCGGAGGCCCGTATTGCCCTGAGCTTAAGCGGCCGGCCATATGCGATATTATTATTGCTCCTGCAGTTTCTGGCGGGTGTGGTGCTCCATCGGCTTATTGCCAAGGGCGAAGACTGTGCAGAATTTGTACGCGATAAAATTGCCATGGAATTCATGTTCGAATGGTGTGTTTTTCTTGTTGAAGGACGATTTCCGAGAGGGGAATAAATACAGGTTGAAAGGAGAGCTGTCTCGGCCAACATATTGTGGGGCGACGAACCATTGCCGGCCCAATGGTTTGGGCAAAAACTGCCGGAACGCCCTCCATAGGGGTTTTTTAAAACGACAAATGGTATTCGGCGAATCTGAACTGCATTGTGGTCGCTGGAATTTTACAGTGGGCTCTCACTTTTCAGGGCAGTTTTGGTGGCCCCCTGCTACCATGAAAATGAATTATTCGGATGCTTTTTTATATATATATTTTGCGTCAGTAACACCCGATGACTCCACGTTGAATATGAATTCAGACGTCGTCATTGTAAATTAATAATTATATTTTCAAAAGTTCATTTGAGTTGAGTTTGAGCAGTTAAAAATGAATAATTTTATGGAGAAGGTTTATGCTTAAATTTTAGTCGTATATAGTCCAATATAAATGTTTGACCTCAATACTAATCATACTTTAATGATAATATAAGTTTAAGGGACTTGCAGTATAATCCTATCACATTATAAACAAAACTGTGTGTTGATATTATTTTAAACCAAAGTTTGTGTTATCCATCTTACTTATATTATAAGACATATACTAATCTCCTTGAGCTTATATGGTTGTACTTATTTTTAAACATATACTAAAAAGCATATGATAGTTCCTTTGCGTTTATATTGGAATAAAAGGATAACTGTAATTGGGATCAAACATTCATCATTCTATGTTTACTTGTACTTGTTTTTATGGTAGATGAATCGTCTTAGATGAACTAGATAAAAATATTTTAGAAACTATAACAAAGTTAATAATTTAGGTGGTAGGGTAAGTTGTTTTGTCTAGTAGTAATTGGGCATGCGAGCAATATTACATCCCATATGTTAGCTTTTTGAATAATCTTAGGTGTTTATATCTTATATTTTCTTTAAGACAAAGATCTTAATTAATAGTTAAGAAGTAGACTCTACCTTGTTGTCTGCTTGTTTAAGCTTGTTTAAGAGATGAGGACTTCAAGGGGAGAACAAATGACAATGAAAGCTTATACATTTTACATTAGTATTTATGACATGTTTATAGGCACATGTACCTAAGGGAGGATAATTTTCCACATACACCAAGGTCCAAACACCAAATATATACAAAAACATGTAAAATAATATGACATGAGACAGTAGATAATATGACAGAGTTAAACAATCACTAGAAGTATTTCAAAACATGAGCATGGTGCTAATGTTGTTCCTCAATTGTAAAATGTGTCAAATAAAGAGGGTTCTATGAGTGCTAATGTTGTTCCTCAATTAGGTTTTTGAACTAAATTACAAGACCTATCAAAAAGCATGAGGGACACCTTTGAGACAATTTTTAGTTGTTGTCCTAGATCTCATCTCAAGATGAGATGAGATCTAATCTTGACCATACATATGAAGATATTAGGGTTAGAGAGATTAGGGTTTCTTTTTCAAGCATAAAAGGAGAAGGGTAAGAGAAGTGTGGGTTATATTTTACCACCTTTTACCCACTCTTCCTTAGAAAGATAATGATTTTTCAAAGATTCGCCAAGTTTTGGAGCATTAGTGGTCGAGAAAAATATGGAGGCAACAACATCAGTGGTTGGCAAATGCAAGCGACAAGCAGGCATAACATTGTTAAAGGTGGGGCAAATGATAGAAGAGGGTGGACATTTAAGCCCCTAACTTTAGGTGGTGATAATCTAAAGACCCGCCCACCTAATAGATGGATATTTCAACTGGACAGAAGGGGTGGAAATATCAAATATCCCCACCCACAAGGAATAATGAAGCTCCCACCCATCATTGGGTGGGACTTTGGAGCACAAGAATAGGTAAAACCTTAGAAAATATCTGCCCTCTTTCATAAAGTTCTCGCGGGCAGAAATAAGGTGATCTAAATGATCGCCTAACATCTAAACTCCCATCATCACCCAAAAATTCAAACAAAGGGGTTTTAATGCTACATATACCCAGTACAAGCCATTCATGCGTAGAAGTTATTAATTTAAAACATGTTTCCCCCAAGATAATTAATTTCAATCATTCACCACCTAACTGAAATACCGTTGACTGTTTGAAGGGGTAGAGTAGATAAGAATTAATGATCTAGACAAAGATAACAAAGGGATCAAGGGCTCAGATCAATATGGATGCATCTATCTCCTTCTAGAATATTATCACCATCTCGAGTAGCATACTAGCTAAGCACTTATCTTCTCCAGTGTTGTTCTCTCACCTTCCACCATTAATGCTTGTAATTTAAATTTATTATAGAATATCTATAAATAGTGGAATGTTGGTCATTTCCAAGGGCGACTCTTTGGCCATTATAATTCTCATGTAATACTTTTATTGTTTTGTGAATACAAGAATACTATTGTCTGGTTTCCAATATTGTTCTTATATTATTTACTAAGTGTGAATTCTTATTTCTACTATTGTTGCTCGAGTGTTTCTCATTTAATTTTGCTAAATTAGATTTCGTGGGGATCACTGGGTAGTTTCTGGAATTCGGGTTTACAATTGGGCTAGGGTTTATTTTTGCACTAGTTTTTTGGACAAGGGTGCTCTAATTCTGAACTTTAGATTTCATGCACCCACCCAATAGACCTGGAATTCACTTTCATCTTGTCGTGTTGATCATTGAGTGGAACTTGGTTGGGTAACCTGTTAAGTAGTATCCTTGTGTTCACCAATGACGATAATGAAGATGCATGTGTCTTGATGTGGTCATATCCTGTTCTTGTGAGATTTGGCTATGACATCCCTTTTATTTTCTTTCCTTCCTCCCTTTTCCCCCTCCTTGTTAGGCGATGTAGGTAGCCAAGACCACAGTTTATGAACCAAATTTCTTCAAAGATCAATTGCCTCACCTCGGCCTTGTAGTCGTTCGATGTTGGTGTAGGTTCGCCCCTACCATTGATGTTGAATTTCTAACCAATAGTTTTTGGAAACTCTATTGGGGAACTCATTGAGTTTCCATGTTTTAGGAAATCAGAGGTTGGTGATACTTTGATTTGCTCATATCTTCTCAAAATCACCTAGTGAATTCGATTAAATGGTACATCTAGATCATGAGATTAGTTGCCTTTCTATGCTAAAAGATCCAAACATCTCGGAGGACTCAAAGTTTGATGAGCAACCTTGACCTCACTAGTGATGAAAGAATGTTCATCTAGGGACTCCGACTCTAACTTCAACACAAGAACCAAGATTCCTGAAGACTGGTGCCAAGATGGCTCAACTGTGTTACCCCTAGTGGGATGACCTTGGTCCACTAAACCTCCAATGTTGGCATGAAATTCCCAAGGGTTCCCTAAAAATCTTGACCAAATACAATGGCACCATGGGAATTGCATGAGAGCACCTTGAAGATGTTTTTGTACTAACACCCCTCCACAGTATTATCCATGAAGACGTCATGATTAGGATTTTGATCTTGTCTCTAGAAGGGAGGGCATTGTTGTGGTACTGATCCCTTGGATGAAAAACCATCTACTCATGGGTGGATTTGGTGGGAGCTCTTGTTGACACATTCGACGACTCTATGGATACCTTCCAACTCTTGATGCACCTCTCATTCATTCAGAGGGTCCCTTTCGAATCTATCATATATTTCAATATTTGATTTGAAAGGAGCTGGAAGAGGATCCCCCTGAATACCAACCATACCCCACCCAGGCTCACTTGTACTACATTCGAGCTCTTAGTTCGGATATCAATATTCTCTTGTAGGAGGCCATGTGGGTTGAGCGACTCCTACTTCAAGCAGGAAGAATATCTTCAGGAGACTCTATCCTACCACTTTTTGCTACTACTGATCCCTTTCTGACTATATATCATGGTTACGAATAAGGGGTAGTATCGAAAAAGTATTTATCAAATCGAGGTGAATTAATGTGAAAACTGTATAAACTTTGGGGTGAATTTTTCATATTTTCGAAGAAAATGTTTCAAAACATGGTGATTTTTTTCCCACTAAAATTATCGTAAGGTGTGTGACAGAAGGCGAGTTGCAGAAGGCGAGTGGCATAAGGTGACTGATAGAAGGCGAGAGGCAGAAGGCGAGAGGTAGAAGGCGACTGACAAAAGGTGAGTGGCAGAAGGTTACTGACAGAAGGTGACTGGAAGATGGTGAGTGGCAAAATGTGACTAGCAATAGGCGAGTGGCAGAAGGCGAGTGGCAGAAGACGACTGGAAGAATGTGATTGATAGATGGTGAGTGGTAGAAGGTGACTAACAGTAGGTGAGTGGCAGAAGGCGACTAATCAAAAGTAGCTAGTAGAAGGCAACTGACAAAAGGCGACTCACAAAAGGCGATTGGCAGAAGGCAACTAACAGATAGCGAGTGGCAGAAGGCGACTGGAAGATTGCGAGTGGCACAAGGTGACTGGCAGATGTCATGTGGCATATGGTGACTGGCAGATATCATGTGGCATATGGTGACTAGCAGATGGCGAGTGGCAAAATGTGACAACCATAATTTGTCAATTATATGATGCCATGTGTCCTCCCTTCTGCCACGTGTCGTTCATCTGTTAACTTTCGCCATGCAGAAATCTATAAATTCATTTGCAAGGTCATTTTTTTCCTCTTCCACAACATTTTCTAGAGCAATTTTAAACCTTTTTCCAGTATTTTTAGGGCATTTTCCATAGCGGTTTCCAAGCATTTTCAGAGCGTTTTGGCAGTGTTTTCAAAGCATTTTGGTAGCATTTTTAGAGCATTTTGACAACGTTTTTGGCACCGTCTTGGCATCATTTTTAAAGCATTCTAGAAGTATTTTTAGAAGGTTTTGGAAGCATTTCCAAAAGGTTTTGGCAGTGTTTTTTAGAGAATTTCTGAGTGTTTTCCTGCTTCTTTTAAGAGATGGCTAGTTGTTCCTTTCCTCTTCCCTCTAAAGTGTATTTCAAGTACATATTTTGGCCCAATTTCAAGAGCATTTTCAACACTCCTAATAGAGATTCCCAATGGGTTTACACTATTGGACTTGCTAGTGTGTTGAAGATGCCACAATTGAACATTAACGTTCAGTTTATGCAATAAATCATTTCATATAAAAATGTTTCATTCTACTATGGTGGATTGGATTGTATGCCAACTGAATTGTACTGATGTTGTCACAATAAATCCTGGCCAGACCACTTTGCTGCTCTCTAATCTCTTCCAAAACTTTTCTTAGCCACAAGGCTTGAGTACTAGCATAGGTGACTGCTATATACTCAGATTCTATAGAAGATAAAGCTACCATAGTTTGCTTTTTGGAACTCCATGTTATTAATCCTGACCCAAGACTAAAACAATTTCCTAAAGTTAATTTTTTGTCATCAATGTTGCTACCCCAATCACTATCATTGAAGCCTACAAGCTTGATAGTGTTACATTTATGGTACTGGATTCCAAAATCCAATGTACCCTTCACATATATGAGAATTCTCTTAGCTACTTGCAAATGCAGCTCAAATGGGCTAGCCATAAATCGAGAGACAAGAGAAACAACATACTGAATGTTAGGTCTGGTGTTGGTGAGAAACATCAAACTCCCAACCATGCTCCTAAAAGTGGTCACGTCAACTTTTGGTGCTCCATCATCTTTACTTAATTGGATCCCATGTCCATCTGGAGTTGCAACTGGTTTGCAATGCTCCATAACAAAATTCTTGATCATGTCCCGAGAATACTTATGTTGACAGATGAAGATCCCTGTATCTGACTGATGAACCTCAATTCCAAGGAAGTAGTTCATTAAGCCAAGATCCTTCATCTCAAACTGCTTCATCATGGAGTGCTTGAACTCCATATTTCCTTTTTCATTAATATCCATGAATATGAAATCATCCACATATAAGCAGACTATGAGGATGTCGTTACTTTGCTTTAGGTAGTAAAGTGTGGGTTCATTTTTGCTTATGGTGAACCCAAAATCTTTGAAGTAACCATCAATGCGTGAGTACCAAGCTCGCGGTGCCTGTTTGAGGCCATAAAGTGCCTTTTTTAGTATGTAAACAAGGTACTCCTTACATTGCTCTTGAAATCCTTGAGGTTGCTCAACATACACTTCCTATGTCAAGTACCCATTGAGAAAGGCACTCTTCACATCCATGTGTTGGATTTTCCAACCCTTATGAGCAGCTAAAGCAAGAACTGTTTTGATGGTCTCCTATCTGGCTATAGGAGAAAATTTCTACTCATAATAAATACCATACTTATGTGTAAATCCTTTTGCTACCAATCTTGATTTATGTCTTTCAATGCTTCCATCAACATTGAATTTTGTCTTGAAGACCCATTTACATCCAACACACTTCTTTCCTTTAGGAAGCTTTACTAGCTCTCAAGTATCATTGTTTTTATAGAGGTTATCTCCTCTTTCATGGCATCTTGCCAAATTTTCTGAGTACATGCCTTATCATAACTAGAAGGTTCAAGCCACGCACTAGTTAACAAAGCATAGTTAACTACATCTCCCCGAGGTTCAAGCTGGGAGTCATCATCACCATACAAATGCATATTTTCAAGTCTTTGTAAAACAAAACTCATCTCACTAGCTTGACTTCTAGTATATCTTCTTGAAATTTTTTTATCCAACATCTAATAAGATGGATGATGTTGGAGAGTTCTCTTACCTTTGGATGGAGAATCATTATCCATTGGTAAGGAACTGACTGACCTTTGTGGAGAAGGACTTGGTGAAGAAGTTGATGAACTGGAAGTCGAATGTCTGCTTGGGCTTGGAGGGGGAGTATCCTTACCTTTCTTTGGTGCCACCTGTTGTACTTGTGAAGAACCTACATCATGAGATTCAACATCACTAAATATTTGGTGATAACCCCACTTTCCCCATTCATCAAAAATAACTTCCCTGGAAAGTACAATCTTTCTAGTCCTGGGATTGTAGAGTCTGTAAGCTTTTGTGGTCTCACAATACCCTACAAAAATACATGCTTGACTCTTGGGATCAATCTTCTTCCTCTGCTCATCAGGAATGTGTGCATAAGCAAGTGAACCAAACACTTTGAAATGTTTGACATTTGGTTTCTTACCATACCATGCTTGGTAAGGAGTTTTCCCTTTCAAACTTGAAGTAGGGCTCCTATTCAAAATATACACACTGGTCCTAGATACATCTTCCCAATACATGTTGTTCAAATGCTTCGTTCGAAGCATATATCTTGCCATATCTACAATGGTGGGGTTCTTTCTCTCAGCCACACCATTCTGCTGTGGAGTGTAGGCAACAATGAACTGCCTCTTAATTCCATGTTCTTTACAAAAATTAAAAAATTTATTAGAGGAGTATTCTCCTCCCTTATCTGATCTGAGATGCTTAACATAATATCCACTCTCATTTTCAACTCTTGTTTTAAAATCTATGAAACAGTCAAATGCTTCATCCTTATGCTTCATAAAATATATCCAACACATTCTTGTAAAATCATCAATGAAAAGAAAAAAGTAAGAGTTGTTACCAATGCTCTTAGTCTGCATTGGACCATAGATGTTTGAATGCACTAGCTAGAGTGGATAACTGGCCCACCATGCTTACCCTTGAGGAAATTTGGACCTAGTATGCTTTCCCAAGGCACAACCTTCATAAACTTCCTTATTGTCCTGAACTTTAGGAAGTCCAGTCACCATTGCTTGAGAAGTAAGCATATTCAAACTAGTTGAATTTAGATGACCGTATCTCAAGTGCCACAACACACTTGGATTTGAAATAGCAACATTTGCTATTTTATCTCCCCCTGGCTGACCAAACTTTAAAGGGAATAATCTGTTCTTTGTCATTGGAACTTGAGTAATGATTCTATCACTATTACTTTTATCAAAAATGGTACATTTACCCTCATCAAATAGCAACTTGTAGTTTTTCTCCAACATCTGACCAACACTCAAAATATTGTGTTGAAGATGAGGGGTGTAATAAATATCATTTACCTATTTAACACCCTCTTTTGTTGGAACCTCCATGGCTCCAATACCTTCAACTACCAATGACTTTTCGTCTCCCAACTTGATGCTTGATTTGTAGGAAGAGTCCAGGGTAGCAAAGATTTCTTATTTGCCACTCATATGATTTGAAAACCCAGTGTCCAAGATCCATGTGTCATTTAAGTTCTGATCTAACTGGCCATATGAGAGAAAGAGATTTGAGGTCCCTTCCTCTTCTCAAAAATTGCCATACTGACTGCTTTGGCTGCTGTTGCTCCCTTGTGATGGTTTTGACCAGAAGTCATGAGCATAATGGCCAAGTTTGCCACAATTGTAGCAAACTTGCTTTGACTTGTCACTTCCTTGTCCTCGGCTTGGATGCTTTCCTCTATTCTGTTGTCAACCCTTATTTTGACCTCCACCTCTGTTTGAAGATCCTCCTCTGCTTGGGGTTCCACCTCGCTGACTGTTCTTGCCTCTTCCTCTATGTTGACCTCTACCACGACATCTTCCTCTTCCTTCTTGTGAAGCGAAGGCTTTGTCATCTCCTCCATGACTAGTGGAAGGAGAGTCATGTAATCTCTCTTCGTGTGAAAGAAGAGAACCAATTAGTGCTTCGAAAGAAAGAGTGGTCAAATATTTTGACTCTTCTATAATGATTGCAACATGATTCCATTTAGGAAGAAGTGTTCGCAAAACTTTCTTCACTACAACCTCAGGTTTAACCTCTTCACCTAGAGTGACCATTTTATCTACTACGACTTTGACTCGCACGTAGTAGTCTCTTACTTTCTCATTCCACTGCATTATGAGATTTTCAAAATCTCTCTTTAGTGTTTGAAGTCTGATCTGTTTTACCTGATCACTACCTTGAAAGCTTTCCTTCAAAGCTTTCCAAGCATCTTGTGCAGTTACATAGGATGCTATCCTAGGGAAGATACTCTTATCTAGGGCTGCTTGTATATGGTATAGGGCAGAGGAGTTATTTTTTTGGGCTTCTTTTCTAGCTTTTTTATCAGCAACACTCAAAGTAGACCATTCAACAGGAGTGGGTTCTACATAACCCTCTTCAACAACATCCCATAGACCTTTGCCTATTAACAAAGTTTTCATCTTTATTGACCAGTATTCATAATCACTACCATTGAATTATGGAATTGGGAGACTTGTGTTTGAGGCCATTTCTACTGCTAGAAAGTAAATTTTTATTTGACTAAAAAAAATGAATTACAAAGCAATTACTGGTTCAAATAAAATCTAGACTTCTTAATTTTCTCACTGATTTCACGTTCCTCTTGTTGTGGATCACCCAATATTGGAGGCCCAAAATTGTCTGCAATGGAATTCTCGTCGTCACTGATGATGATGATTTCAATAACTGGTGTTGGTTCGGGCTCTACTGGCTTAGGATCCATCGGCTAAGGCTTTGGCTCTGGAGAGCATGGGGTATAGCTCTCACTGGCCTGTTCTTCAGGCTCAAATGCAACTAAGTCAGACTTCTCCACTCATTGTCCAAAAATATTATCCTCTGAGTCAGCCTCGTATCCATAATCGGGCTTCCTCTGGTGGGCTATCACTGAATTCTATAGTTGACTGAATACCACATGTATTTCGTCTCATCGAAATCGCTCATCAAAAGACTCAGCAGATTCTTTCCTCAGTAGAGAGCATAGGGTCTGGTAACATTCGGTTGATCGGATCATCTACTCATCATGGCAAAAATTTAGCTGAGTTGCATATATCAATTTCCATGCATAAAATTTTTAATCTCCAGGAAAAACAATTTTCCTTTCCACAAAGTTTAAAGATTTTCAATTTTTTTTTTATAAAGTCTTTAAAAAAATTTAATAATTTTTTATATCTTTAATTATTCTTTAAAAAAATTATATTTTTAAAAATAATTAAAAAATATAATGAAAACTATTAAATTAATAAAAAAAACTTTAATAAATAAAAAAAATGAAAAAATTTTAATAAAACTTTTTTTTTTTTTGGAGCGGAGGAGAGATCGAACCCGAACCCGTGATCTCCCGATCACCACTAGGCGCTTCAACCACTATGCCGCCCTGCAATTTTGAAATCTAATCTCTTGTGCGTGCTCTTTAAACCTTTACAACATGCAAATAAAAATAATAATAAAGTGCTTCAAAAAGGACTCGACGAGTTTCGAACCCGAGATCGCCCTTATACCATGCAGTCAACTTCACCGTGCACACTACGTGCTTGCTTAGGACTAATAACAAAGCGACTATTATTTAAAATGCAAGCACATTGAAAATTAAAAAAAAACAATTCTTCGTTTATCCCACATGCAGTGGGAGATAGGTGCGCGAGGTGTTTTATAACGTGAAGGCTTGCGTTATCAACTGATTGCCTTCGGGCAATCAAACAACCAAAATTTTGCCCTTATTGACGAATCACTCTCCACCACATGGCGTCCACGCGTGCCACATCAACACCTCAACTTGCCAGCTCACTGTCGACTCAGCATTCCTCCTTGCCTGCCATGTGTCCATGTCCAACGAACCTCATGTCGCCACGTATCAACTCAGCTCTCTGCCATGTGTTCGCCATGTCACTGCCAACTCAGTCATCCTCTTTGCCATGTCAGCACTCTGTGCTGGTTGCCACCTCAACTCCTTGGTCTGTGCATCCTCCAGTCAGTGCTCCTCTGTCTATCTCGTTCCATGTGCCCATCTTCAAGATCTGCACGCCACCGTCCATATCGAATCTCCTCGATCCGCATGCCTGCACACTGGTCGCCTTGGCTCTGCGTCCTGATAACTTTTTTCCATGTTCCTCATGTACCTTAGGCTCTGCACATACTTGAACTCTAACTGCTACTACCTCGAAAATCGGGCTCTACTACCTCAAAAATCAGGCCACCCACTGACTGGCTCTGATACCAGTGAGGGTCAGAGAATCCGATGGACATAAAAATAACACAAATTTTAATAAATTCAAAGCCTCCTTTCGATTATTCTAATGTGCAACATTACAGTGTATTTATAGGAGATGAGGAGGGTCGAGGAAAGGATGACGAATAAGGTGGAGAGATAAGGGGAAATAGGGAAACGTGGAGGGATAAGGCGGGAATGTAGGAGAGAAGGGAGGTGGGAAAAACGGAGGAGAAGTTTCAAATAAAAAAAAATCATGCCAACATTCTCAACTTGCCGACAATTTACACATGGTTTCACACTGAGGCCAGAAATCTGGATATTTCTAGGCCACTAAAGTTGAAACCCTGTTCACACTTGTAACATCAAACTCCTACTTGTTAACTTCATTTTTTGTTTTTTAAAAATATTTTAAAGAAAATATCAACATTATTTATAAGATACTTACTCCACACAATATTCAATTTTTATTTTGAATTGTCATACAAAAAAAAATAAAAATAAAAAATTATAAAAAAAATATATATTTTAATATATATTTTTTATGTTTTTATATTATTATTTAAATTATAAAAATATTAAAAAAAATTGATATTTTTATATAATTTTATAAATAAATTATATTTATTACTTAATACACATAAAAAATATTAATACACATTGATATTTGATATTCTTGAGTTGTTTTCTTCTACTCCACTCTACAATCTACAACCCTCAATCTTCAATGGAGATATCCAATCTCCAATCTTCTCCGAGACTCTACTTCCTTGAGTCTCTTATTCCTTTAATGAGGTCTTCTTTCTTGGACCTCCTTCTTGATAAGCAATCTTCAATGTGGTTTCTTTAGCCTCCTCCTTTCTCTCTCTACAATATGTAGGTTTGCAACTCTTATAATGGGATTTTTTTCCTTAGGCCTTTAAATCTTCAATCTCCAACTTGTTGCTTTAGGTATTGGATTGATTTCAAAGAAGATATTATTCCTAGCTCTTTGTAGGAAGCTTCTCAACTTTTTTTGAATCTCCTTTTTCTGTAGCAAAGTATTAGAGAAAGTGTAATGGAAAAACTCTAAATCTTGAGATAATGAATCTTCAATAGTTGATTTTTTAATTTAGTGGAATCAATGTTGAGTCCTAGTCTTCATAAGGTTTTTTGCAACTCTGTGGAAAGACTCCTGCAAAATATATATATTTTTTAAATGAGATTTCCTATCTCCTCTCAATCTCTCTTGTGGCTCTCCCTATTTCTTATCGATCTACCGTGTGCTCTGATACCACTATTAGATTTTGATGATATATATTAAAAGAAATGCAACCACAAGATGTAAAATAAGCAAGCAATAACTTAGAAATATGTCATTAATGAGATATTCATTTTTTATGTTTATTGCACTAGATCTATTTTGATATTATATGTCTTTATTTTTTATTATTACTATAATAGAGATAAACTATGCAACAAAAATCACTCCATAGGAAAAATAAATGCTTAGAGATATGTGGTATAAGGAATTCATAAAGTGGATTGAAAAACATATATTTACCCAAAAATATACAATTAAATAATTAAGATGATATTTGTTATTATGATCTTTTATATATATAATTTCTATGTACATGTAAATGTATTCATATTGTATAGACAAATGTATTATCATTAATTGATTTTTTTGCATATTTATTTTTTAATCTAATGCATCCATTAATCTTTTATTATATATTAAGATCTTTTTCTTAAGTATATATAATATTTTCATTAATCTAAGATATAAATTTATAATTAATTATAATTGTATATAATTAATTGTATAATTAACAATTATTATATTCAATAACAAAAAAACATGTCGATTAATATTTTTCTTTATATAATTAAAAATAATTATATTTAACAATAATAATAATAAGTATACAAATTAATATTTTAAAAATCCATCTTTCTAATACCACTATAAAATTGGTGCTTATATGGTACCATGATGATGCTATATGCAAGTGCCAGTATGGGATTATGGTGGTGGTCTTAGGTATTTACAATGACAGGAAAAGTGCTCGAATAGAGTTGTTGTAGTTATATATATATATATATATATATATATATATATATATATATATATATAATTTTTTTTTTTATAAAAAAATCATAATTCTAATAACTTTTTTTATTGGTAAGAATTATAACTGGTTGTATTTTTCAACTTTTATTCACTAAATTTTTTAACATAACTGACAAAAAGTGAAACACCTTTCAAGTCTATTCATAAATAAAACTTAACACACCTTCCAATTCTATAAAACCCGAATAAAAAGTAACACAATTCCATAAGACCCGAGGAAGAACCGTGGTCTTACAATATAGTATTATAAGTGACACTTCATTGTCAAAAATTAATAGTGATTCAAACTCCTACTTATTAATTTAGATTTTTTTTTTTTTATAAATATTTTAAAGAAAATATCAAGATACTTACTCCACACAATATTCAATTTTTATTTTCAATTGTCATACCAAAAAAAATAAAAATAAATTATTTTAATATATTTTTTTATTATTTAAATTATAAAAATATTAAAAACATTAATATTTTTATATAATTTTATAAATAAATTATATTTATTACTTAATACACATAAAAATATTAAAATAATAAATTTATGTATTTATACAAAATAAACCCTAAACTCCAAGATGTAGATTAATATTTATTTTATTTAAAAAAATAAAAATATGCAATTAATAAAACCATTTAATGATGGAACAAAGAAAATATTTATATTATTGTTAAAAATATTACCTTCATAGTTCGTGAGGGTTAGATGGATTGGTAAGATTTTGGGTACTTATCAAAAGGAGACCTAGGTTCAATGGATTGGTAAGATTTTGGGTACTTATCAAAATGAGACCTAGGTTCAAACTTGGCAGGCATGCCCACTTTGTGCTAAAGGTAGTAGTCTGTTCTGAATCTGCACCAAACTGATGATGGTCCCCATCTCACGTTGGTTAACCTTAAGATAAATTTGGTGGTTAAAAAAATAATACCTTTATTAAATTATTATTGTATTTAAACCTGAGGACCTTTAAATTCTCTTTTCCCTTCCTATGGTTTGATTTTTCAAACATATGGTTCTTAGGGTTTGATTTTTCAAACATATGCTCTTTATTGTTTGATTTTCCAACATATGGTCAACAATTTATTTTTATTACTAAATAAAGTGACAAGTAACCTTCCCTTCTTACTACATCAGATAAATGTGTGAAGACAACCTGGAGGACTCGACTTTATTCTTACATGGTGATTGGTAGTCATTATTTTAATAATTCATAAGTGCAGGGTTTAAAATCAAAGAATTGTTTTAACAAATTTATTTATGTAAATGCAGTGTGATAGGGACTACCTATTAACATAAGACCCATTCAAAATAATTGACTCAAAAAATTAAAAACAAACTACTACTTGACTTTCTTCCAAAGATACTCTCACATTTTATTTTAGAAGAATGCTAGATATATAAGGATAATTTTCACTCTCATCACTGAGGCAAGCCTGCTGCACTCATTCACATGATGTTCCATTGATTACCAGCACTGATCAGTTTCCCGATTCCTTCCCTTAAACCTGTATGCACCCTCCCTTTCGTAGTCTCCGCCATTGGTAAACTGAATCGAGCAGCACAGCCGACGGTCATATTGCGAACGGGCCTTCGGATCCGAAAGAACCGCATACGCATCGTGTATGCGCAAAAACATGGTCGTGCTCTCCTCTTTGGCGTGGGGAGAAGCGGCGTCCGGGTGAAACCTCCGCGCCAGGCTTCTGTACGCCCTTTTGATATCCTCCGCGCCCGCACCTCGCTCGATCCCCAGCACCTCGTACAGATTCACAGCCCTCATATGACCGCAATCTGGCGTCTCCTCTTTCCGCGAAGAAGCCGCCATTGCTTTCAGCTTCACACGCCGCCCACAAGGAGCATTGTAATTTCCCCGGCGTATGTTGCTCCATCGGCTTATTGCCAGGGACGAGGTCTCTGCCGAACTTGGCCACGCTAAAATTGCAATAGAATTCATGTTTGGCTTGGTAATTGAAACGCTGTTGTGGACACGAATTTGATATTACAAATGAGATAAATATATGAATGGATAGACATACGTTTTATCAATAAAGAAGAGAGTGGTGGGCGAGAATGGGGCGCTGCTATTGCCAAACGGTTTATCCAAAACTGTCTTCTGCTCAACTGGCTTGCCTCTTTTTTATAGGTTAGACAGAGTGGTGTTGTGAATCTTGAGGTTATTCCGTTATTGGTTGGCGTATTTGAAGGGGCTACTGCTTTGTGAGGGTCAAGTGAAGTCAGTGGGTCTAACTTTGACGAGAAATAGGCCTTTGACCATTGGAATACCTCTTCTATGGGGTTTGGTAATGTTCGTTGGAACGGTTATTGTAGCGTTATGATTTGGCTGATTTGTATTGGTTGAAAAAGATAGGAGATTGGTAGTGGTTTAGTGTTTGTGGGGTTATTTTGACTTGTTTTTTTTAATACATAGAAGAATCTACAACTATTTTTCTTTCTTGAATAACTGGTCATAAGGTCAATGTTATGATCTCCATCCTAATACTTGATGTAACAGTTCTTGTAAAACGTGGGTGGTACCCATGTTATTATTTTGTAATGTTTTGTTATAGTTTTGGATTAAGAAGAGCCTATGTCAAATGACGCTTTTTTATGTAATCATTTTTTCAAGAATGTAACTCATTATAAGTAGGAGATTCTAGTCCGGGTGATATTTTGCATGTAAGCCAACCTTAGGAGTCAGGTGCTACAAAAATTTCTTAAATCTGCAAGAGACAATATTGTATGTAGTTTTTTGCATAATTGAAAGAAGTATTGAAGGAGGTTACTCCCTCGAAGAGGCTTGCGATTCAGTGCTATTGTAAGATTGATCTTTTTTTGCAATTTACTTTTGTATTGTGCATGTTATTTCCAAACGTGTTGTGAGCATGTGTGTTTATTTTCAATTATTTGTGTGTGTTATTTTTAATATTAGGTTCTTAACAAGTGGTATCAAAGCGTTTTCCAGGGCTTTTTTCTACTACGACTGCAACGAATTCTGCCAATTTGGCTATTAGGTATAATATTTTCGAGTTTAATTTTTTCATTTGCAAGTTTTCCTTATTAAAAAAATATATTACATATCCAGAAAAAGGCCAATTTTTTTTTAATTGTATTTTTTTATATTAGTTGAGTAGGTTAGAAACTCAATGCCGGGGGTTTTAAAATATCACGAAGGAGCTGTCGTTATTGGCTAAGCTAGATAGCCCATGAAACGTCTAGTGAAGTGAGGGGCGATCAAGCTCTAATACCCAGGCCTCAAACAACACTCGCTCACGTAATTGACCTCCCACACATCTTCGGGTGTATCAGGAGACCATCTAGGATTTAACAAAATTTTATTCCTATGAAGCTTTTTTTACCTTGTATTGTCCATAGTGCACGGGACATTCCTAGAAGACTACCCTCCCGTATTGTCAGAGAGGCATATAGTGTGCTCAAGGGTATGTGTGGAATCCTCCTTGAGTAGTGGCCTAAAATATTGATTCAAGCACTATCATTTTTCACTGCGGTATAACAAAGGGCCTATGGATATTACATACACCCTTGCCTAGAGTACCCTGGTTCTGTTTAAACTTGCAAACAAGGTTTGTTCTTCAAGTCTTATGTTTTGCTTAACCTGCAACCAAAAGCCCAAACCTATTATTGTATCCTACACAAAAGTTGAGCATACAAAGAAGATATCCCTATTCCAAAATTCTTGCATGCACAATAGGCAATACAAACTCCTAGAAGAATAACAGGCAAACAGAAATTATCAGTCTAAAACAGGGGGTTAGAGTCAGTTACCGTCAATTTTTTTTTGTTAGTAACAGTGAATATAGGGTGGTCAGGATAGGTAATATTTGTGACAGTAAGAAACGAACAAGGAAAAGAATAGTTTCAGGAATTAGTCAGTGGTCAGATAGTCCGAAAAGGGAACATAACAGTATCAGTAATCAGAACATACAGGACATAGATAGTTGGCAAAGTTCTAGTAACTAATCTCCAAAGGTAAACCCGACCTCACTAGTAAAAAAAATAAAATAATCTAAAATAGGGATATCTCTTCACTCAAAGCTCAGATTGACTAAAAAATTTAGCAGATAATTCTATGTTCTATTCTAGACAAAATTGTCCTTGGCAGCCCTTGGTCAAATTTTACACCGATTTTCCAAAATTGGCAATTTTTTATTTTTCTTGTTAAGGCCATAACTTCTCAACGATCAATCAAATTGATCCAAAATTTTGGGAATAGAAGCTACTTGTTATTCTGCACCAAAGACCCTCAAGGACTCACTTGTAAAATGTTAAGTCCAAATTGAAGAAATTACCCTAACATCGACTTGCAACCAACTAGGAGATCACAAAAAGTCAAAGAAGACAATATATCTTCTCATTGAGCTCTTAGATCAAATGGCCACAAAAGTGGACCCTATCCTAAAATCAGTGTTGCAACCCATTCCCCAAATTAATTTTTGGACCCTTACTAAAAATTGTAACTCTTAAAAGCTACCTATCTATTTTTAGTAATGTAGGCCTAAAATTTTTGCACTCCTTTCCTCTAGGCTGATGGATCCGTGCCTCAGAGGGGAATGGGAAAATAGTAGAGCTACACCTCGAAAGAGAGGCACTTAATTGTGCCTTCTTGTGGTGATTTTTTGACGAATTAAGGGTTCACCAGGAAACTTTTAGCGGTAGTTTCCATACCTAGGCTTGGAAGATGTTTGATGTGTTCTTTTTATAAATCATTCTCATACACCTAAGTTTGGCCTTTATGCAACTAAACTATCTATATGCAATTTTGATTTAATGAAGACAACGAGACAGTGGATACAAAATAAAATACAATGCCTAAAATTAGGATTATAAGAAATTATAAACCTTACTTGAGCCGGATGTTTGATGAAGATTCTGAGGCTTGTAGCAGGACAAAATCACCTCTGTTTCTGATAGAATCACCTCTGTTCTAGACAGAATCACTCGTGTTCCAGATAAAATCACCTCCGATTTAACAAAATCATAGGCGATTATGTCGCAATCCTGCAGCAAAATAGTTGACAACAAATAGAGGACAAAAAACAATGTTTCTTGCAAATTATAACAGTTTCTCGTACTCCAAGTCACATATATGTTTTAATTTCTATATGCAAATGGATATGAAATGACATGAGAACACTATGATGACAATTCAACCTAGTATGCTATGGATTTGTGCGATTATGATCCTGATTTCATGATGCAATTAACTGGAATGATGGTGAACACCAAGATGCAATATCTAAATCTAAGTAATAAATTAAATGGACATGATGCAATGCATAGACAAAAAAAATTGGGAAAGAAATGCAAACAATGATTTGAATCCTTGCCCCTAGTTGATCTGAAGACAGGATCACCTACTCTCTGACGAAATCGCCTACTCTCTGATGAAATCACCTGTCACTTCTATCGAAATCGCCTATCATTTCTATCGATCGCTAGGTGATTATGATGGTATTTCGGGTGATTATAACTGAGACCTGCAATGACAAAATGAAAATAGGGATGTCAGGAGGTGGAATTGCATAGCAAATTGATGCGAGGGATCCTCAAGGGAGTTCAGAACAATCTCAGGGATCAGAGTCCAACTAGCCAAGGGGAGAAAGGGAAAGGGTCCTAGATTAAATAGGTCAAGGAGAGATTTGAGGAAGTTGGGAGGTTAGACTAAACATGGAGGAGGTTTTGATCCCTCCTATGTTTGCCACCTTCAATCTGTTCGCCAACAACCCTGATCCGAACGATGGCTAAACCAGGTAAGAGGTTTTAAAACAAATTTTGTCTTTTAGCAAATTTGTTAAAATAATAATTTGGGAATCGTTAGGCGATTTTGTTGACCGTTGGGCGATTTTGCCCAACGGTCAAACAATTTTTGGTTTATTGGCATGAAAAATGAGGAGATTGTTTTCTCACCATTTTAGCCGACTTTTGGGTAAATTTTGAATAATTTTAATAATTTTTATGATGTTTAGGTAAATTAAATGTGTCAATTTTACCCTACTACATTTTGCCCCCTCTTTAGCGATCTTTTGAAAAAAGGTCGTTAAAGATGAAATGGCATATTTTTTGAGGTAGAAGAAAAAAATTGGACGCATTTATAGTTCATAGCTCAATATTTACTATTTTAATAGTTTATTACGTTGCCCCCTTCGAGTTTTACATTAATTTCATTGAATTAGTGAGAAACTCGAAAAGCTTTTATATTGACTTAAATAGTAAAAAGGGTAGGAAAAGTTTATTTCATTTTTACTTTTTACTAGCTGGAAAAAGAAACTTGCTCTGGAGAGACCAATGGCGGAAGTGACTCATCGGGCTGATTTAGTATGGTGAGGGGTGAAGGTAAGCTTTTATTTGGCATTTATTTGGATTTTCACTTTGAATTTTTGTATTTTAAACTTGAAATTTTATTTTTTTATGATTTTTAGATTAGGTTTCTTTTTTCGGATCTATTTTGGAAAATCCTAGGGTTTTGCAAAATTGCTTCAAATTGGAGGATATTTAGATTTTGATGAAAATTGATTATGATCAAAAGAGGGATTCTATCAAAATTTGGATGATTTTGATAAGGATCGATGATGATTTTAATATATAAGATTTTGATGGTATGATTTTATGTGTGGTTTTATGCACAAGGTACTCTAAAAAGTAGGGAATGGAGATATGATGGACTCCAGGCAGATTTGGGAGCCTTGAGTGCAGAGGAGATGACCACCTTGGAAATGGTTGGTCTTAGGCATGTGGTAGAAATGCCATATATTCCTATAGATATGGCGCTATTGATGGCACTTAGAGTGATGGTATCCAGGCTCTTCCTATTTTTGATTTCCCATAGGGGAGATGGCTCCCACACTTGAGGACGTGTGGAGGATTCTATAGGTACCTATCAGGGGTAGGGTGATTACCTCCTTCGTAGTCGAGACCAATAGAGGTTAGGGGCTTCTAATCTTGCATTGGGATCAATAGGAGTGTTTGTCACTACTTTGAGATAGATATGGGGATCTCACCTTTGACATTAGTGCTTTCTATAGTAGTGGGTGGACTACTCCTTTGTCATAAAAGTAGTTGCAAGTTGCCTTGGTTGTGGAGGTGGTGGGATATGAGGGATCATCAGATCTGATTTGCATGGGGTCCTTTCATTCTTTGCAGGCTCTATAGGACCTTGTATAAGGTCATTTATAGGGATGGAGTTCCTAGTTCTCACATCATTCTTAGGTTGGTGTTGGGAACATATTGCTATTAGGAGACTAAGGGTTGCCATGGCTAAAAGGTGGGTAGGCCAGGTTATTATTGATTGAGGGTTGGGAGATGAGGAGGCTTGACTTGGATGATGTTCAATTTGATGATCTATAGGATATTCTATTACCTGGAGGTCATGGAGAGATCATCCAGGGTGGGCAGAGGATAGAGAGGAGTTGGCTCATGTGAGACGAGTTATTTGGTTGTGGATGCATGCTGGAGAGATGGAGTTGCATCGGGTGGATAGAGTTTTGAGGTAATTTGGGATTCAACAGGGAATCCCTACTACTAGATATTTCTATTTTGCTTGGACTATATGAGATTTGACATCGATTAGCGATGCTCCTGATATGTAAAGGTTTTTAGATTGATATCTCGATGATGAGCCAGTGGTCACAACAGAGGGAGATGATGCAGGAGTTACAGATGATTACCTTTGGTATGCATCCATTCACCTCATCGATTGACTCTATGGAGAGGACCAATTCATAGAGATGTAGAGAGGGTACTACGACATCATCATGTGGCTAGTGAGCAGAGTAGCATGGGATCTGCACCATAGGGTAGAGGAGTTAGGACTAGGGGTGGCTTCACATGTGGTCGAGGTAGGATACCAGATCCTCCTAGGAGGGGGGATGAGGACCAGAGGTGGGAATTTCTCATGTCCACTTGGAGCTCCATGGGTTGAGAGGAGAGAGGATGAGAGACAGATGTATCCTCCTCAACAGGAGAGACTGATTCCCTGAAAGGGGTGGATATGGAGTTGGGGAGAGAGTGAGATGGTCTATGGGGTGAGGTGGCATGACTAGAGAAAGAGAATTCCTCCTAGAAGACTAAGATCGAGTCTCTGGAAGTAGAGTTAGCCTAGGCTAGGACACAGTTATAGCAAAGGGTTGAGGCTTAGGGAGTTGTAGCTCCTGTTACTACGTCTTCTGGGGTGAGTGTAGTGTAGCTGATGTATTGGCTAGGGCTTCTAGATGAGCTACTTTTTATCAGGCTCTATATTTTGTAGTAGTTCTTATGGATCAGAGGTAGCCACTTCCTACGATGTATGAGCCTCCGACTCATTTGAGTTACTTGAGATCACACTTGACTACTAGGACTGCTACTACTATTGGAGCAGGAGTTCGAGCCCCTTGACCTCTTGGTGGAGATGATGATGCTCAGAGTGCTATATGATCTACTTAGTTTTATTTTGATGACTGAGTATGTTGATGATAGATATTGTGGCATATCAGTCGATCCTTTTTGTATATGTACTTTTGATGATGATATATATAGCTATCTTTTGTCTTTCATGTGTTTTTGATGGTGTTTTATTTAATTTTGCATTTTAATTTTTGGATACTAATGATGTCTTTAATCATGCCTTTTAAAATAAGAATAAAATGATGTAAAATGATTTGGTGTGTTTTGAGAATATGTTTTGGAACATGTGAGTGTTGGAATGATGACAAGGTTAAATAGATTTTAGCAATATACCTCGAAGGATGTTATGTTGTTATGTGACTGTTGGTGGAGTTCAATGCTCACTAAGTCATGAAGCTAATCCTGTTTGTGAGGAGTATTTTGAAATTGCTAAAATGATTGTTTGCTTAAGAAAGATCTTAAGGCTTTTGATGATAAAATGAAGTATGTTTGTTTTGGAACAAAATATGTGATAAATATTTTGTGAAATTTATTTGATCAGGCATGAAAAATTTGATGGGGAGGATTTTTTCTAAAAAAGAAAATTTATAATTTTTAAGAAAAAAGTCACCTCCAAAAAAATCAAGATGAAAATGCAGGATGCTATATAATTTTTGTTTGTTTTTAAAATGCAAAATTAATGTTTGATAGATCATTATATCACATGTACAAAAGTTTTTATAATTTTGTAAAGAAATGTACACATTTATTTTGAGGTATGAAAAATTAGAAGGATGACTTGCGCTAAACAAGGAATTCCTAATTGCTTAAGAATAATGTCATCATCGTGAAAGTTAAAAAAATGAAGATGCAAGATGATATAAATTTTGTTTTTAGAAATGTTGGATAGGAAATTTGAACTATTTAAACTATTTTGGACATAAAAATTAGAAATATGGTTTTCGCTAAGCAAGGAATTCCTAATTGCTTAGGAATAATGCCATCGTCATGAAAATAAAATGCAAGATGAATAATTTTTTTTTTTTTTTTAAGATGAATAATGATAAAAGAATTGATGATATTTATCTAATAAAATTCCAAAGAAATATTTTAATTTATTTCAAAGACAAATTCAAATTTATCTAGAACCAATGTGTGTGAAGTGCATTCATTATCTATTTTGATCTTATCATAATGATACAAAATCTCTCGAATAACAAATGTGTGTGCTTTGCAAAATTCATTTACCGATTCTGAGTAAGAAAATGATATAGCAAACTTAAATGAACCAATGTGTGTGCATGTGAAGTATTCTTTAACCATGATTTTGTGCATGCATAGGGACTGAACTACTATGCAAATCAAACCACCAAAAGCTAGCTATTCCATAAGCGAACATTGGTCTGTACAAAAGAAGGTCGCTAATGTGACAGACATATCACCACGTGAAAAGGAATTACCCAATGTCAAGCAAGTTGGGCACAAATCGCCTGTTATGGGGCTTACCTCATGATTTTCGAATAACTGAGAAATTCCAGGGATTCAAGTTCCATACTCCTTCTTTTCTTCATATTTATAAGGTAGGGATTTCTTGCCCATTTCTGAACAAGGGGATTTTATTGCTTTGGAACATTTTTCTTTGATTTTTCTCTCTTTCTCTTTTCTCTCATTTTCTTTTGTTTTCTTTTTATTTTTCTCTCTTTTCTTCTTTTTCTTTTTCTTTTTTTTTCTTTTTCTCTCAGGATACTTGCCCAGATTAGACGTGGGGCAAGGGATTTATTTGGGTAGGAAGGAACTTGTCCTTTTGCCAATTTCTCAGTATTCTAGACCATGCACATGATAGGATAGCAGGGGAAACCTTTTGCTTAAGGTTTTAAGATTCACTATGTAGTATCATTTTTTGAAATTTGCAACAAATCATTTTAATGTGTAAAAGTGTGTTCTTGGTTCCAAAAAGTAGCAAAATCATTTACAAACTCAGAATTTATTTAGTGAAGTAATAGTGTTCTTTGATATAGGAGAGATTTATAATCAAAACAACAAAAATCAAAATTATTAATTTTAGCAAAATTTTTGGTGCATGGTTCAGGATAACTTTTGAATTTTATCTGAGATAATATAAAATATTACTCATAATTTTAGTAGATAATAATGCAGAGATATAAATAAAACAATGTTGTAGAAATATTTTTGGAGATTTTTGGATTTTGTGATTTTTTTGGTTGTTTTGATAAATTTTTGAAATGCATGAAAAATTATTTACAACTATTTATAGTGATGAGACTTTTGGATCTATGCATAATATCTTTTTAGGTGCATGATATTCATGGGTTCCTTGAGATATTTTCCATCCAAGGTAGCCAATATGTATGCACCTGATCCAAATTTGGCAGTGATGATGTATGGTCCAAGCCAATTGGGCTCGAATTTACCTTTAAGGTCTTTTGTTGCATTTGTATTTTTTTATTTTCTTTTAAGACTAAATCTCCAACTTCAAATGATCTGTTATGGACTTTCTTAGCATATGATATTTTAAGTTTGTCTTGGTAGGCACGAAGATGTTCTAAAGCATGAATGCGCTTTTCATCTAGAAGTTCTAACTGACTTAATCTGCCAGCATGATATTCATCTCCAACTTCCGCATCTTGAAGTAAAAGAGCTAAAGAAGGAACTTCTAATTCGAATGGAAAAACAACTTCAGCACCATAAACCAAGATAAAAGGAGATGCGCCCATAGGAGTACGAACACTAGTTCGATAAGCCCACAAGGCAGGATATAATTGTATATGCCAGTCACGACCTATTTTATTAACCAATATTTTTAGTATTTTGATTAATGTTTTATTGGATGCTTCAGCTTGGCCATTTCCTTGTGGATAATAAGGAGTAGACCATCTATGTTGAATTTTATATTTTTGACACAATTTTTTAATGTCTTTGTTCTTAAAGCAAGTACCATTGTCAGAGATGAGATTAGATGGAATTCCAAATCTACAAATGATTTGATTAAAGATAAATTTAGAGACTTGGACTCCTATGCAAGAAGCTAAAGGCATGGCTTCCACCCACTTTGTAAAATATTCTGTTGCAGTTATTATAAATTTATGACCATCAGATGAGACAGGATTAATTTTACCAATAATGTCTAAACCCCATTTAGAGAAGGGCCAAGGAGAAGCTATGGTTTGGAGTTCCTGAGCAGGAGCATGGACAAGGTCAGCATGTCTTTGACATTTGTCATAATGACGCACATAATCATTGGCATATTTTTCCATGGAAGGCCAAAAATAACCCATTCTAAGGAGCTTTTTAGCAATGGCGCCTCCACTAAAGTGTCCTCCGTAGGATCCATCATGGGCTTCACTTAAGGCTTTCTTAGATTCTTCTAGGTTTAGACATCTTAACAAAATACCCTCAAAGGATCTTCTGTATAAAGTATTACCAACAACTATGAAGTGGACAACTCGCTTACGTAATAACCTACGTTGGTTTCTATCTAATCCTTCAGGGAAAGTCCCATTTTGTAGGAAATTAAATATATCTATATACCAAGGTTCTGGGGTAATCTCATTAATCAAAAATACATCCAATGGTTCTAAGCAAGATTTAGAAGAAGCGGGTTCTTGGAGTTTGTGAATAATGATAGTAGCATATTCATCATCCAACTCCAAAGGCAATAAAGAGGCAGTTGCAACCATAGCATCGACAACATGGTTGCTAGTTCTAGGAATGGCTTCTAAAGTCACTTTTTCAAACAATGAAATAAGCTTAACCACATATTCTTTATAAGGTCACAATTTCTCATCTCGTGTTTGATAAAATTCATTAATTTGATTTATCATGAGTTGAGAATCTCCAAAAACCAACAAAATCTTGATTTTTAAGGCTAAAGCGGCTCGTAATCCAAGGATTAGGGCCTCGTATTCTATAGTGTTATTAGTACAAGCAAACTGTAATTTAAAATATAATGGTATTAGGTGCTTCTGAGGAGATATTAATATGATTCCTGCACCTGCACCGCTCATACATCTAGCTCCATCAAAAAACAATGTCCAAGTTTTTGAATGATCCTCTTCTAAATTAAGGCATTCATCAGGAAATTCAATGTTCATGGGTTGAGTAGATTCTATAGGAGCAACAACTAACTGATCCGCTATAACTTGGCCTTTTATAGATTTTTGGCTGATAAATGTGAGTTCAAACTCACTAAGAGCAAGAACCCACTTAGTTGTGCATCCTGATAAGTATGGTCTACTCATTAAATACCTTAGTGGATCAGATTTTGCAATGACATATGTTTTCTGGCTAAGCATATAATGACGTAATTTTTGCACAGAAAACACAACTGCTAAACAAAGTTTTTCCAATGGAGTGTATCTTGTTTCATAACTTATCAAAGTTCTACTTATGTAATATGTGGCTCGTTCTTTCTTTTCATCATCTATTTGAGCTAACATAGCTCCAAGTGCGAGTTTCGACGCAGAAATATACAAAATGAAAGGACGGTCTGGTTTGGGTGGAACAAGCACTGGAGGGTTGAGAAGATATTGTTTGATACTATCAAAAGCTTCTTGACATTCCTTATCCCATTGAAAGGAAGTATTTTTCTTGAGTAATTTAAGAAAAGGTTCTGTTCTATCTGCTAGTTTATCAATGAAATGATGAATAGCCTATAACTTTCCTTGTAAACTTCTTAATTCTGATATGTTCTTAGGTGGTGGCATATCATGGATAGCCTTAATATTTAAAGGATCTATCTCTATACCTCACATAGAAATAATGACTCCTAATAATTTTCTAGATTTTACTCCAAACACACATTTATCTGGATTTAAACGTATAAGATATTCTCTTAATCTATCGAACACTTTTCTTAAATATTTAATATGATCCTCTTCTTTATTAGAATGAGCAATGATATCATCAACATAATCATGTAAAATATCATACATCATATCATGAAAAATATATGTCATAGCTCTTTGATATGTTGCACCAGCATTCTTTAAACCAAAGGGCATGACTTTCCAACAAAAAGTTCCCCAGGGTGTTATAAAGGTTGTTTTAGCTTGGTCTTCAGGAGCTATTCTAATTTGGTTGTATCCTAAAAAACCATCCATAAGAGACAACATCCCACTCCCAGCTGTGAAATCTATGATTTGATCCATATTAGGGAGAGGAAAGTCATCTTTAGGGCATGCAACGTTGATATCTCTAAAATCTGTGCAAACCCTAATTTTGGTAGCTTCTTTCTTGGTGACTGGGACAACATTAGATATCCATTCTGCATAATCGATAGCTTGTATGAATGTGACATTTAAAAGCTTTTCTAGTTCACTTTTAACTAGTAATGCTACTTTTGGATGCATTTTTCTAAGTTTTTGTTTTACAGGTTTAGCATCCGGGCGCACTACTAAATGGTGAACAACTACAGAAGGATCTAATCCTGGCATATCCGCATATGTCCAAGCAAAGACATCGGAATATTCTATAAGAAATTCAATATATAATTTTTGTTTTTCTTCACTTAGCTCAGATCCAATCTTGACCATGCGAGGATTTTCTTCTGTTCCAATGTTAATTTTTATAAAATTTTCTACAACAATATTCAGTTCTCTTTCAAAATTAGGAGGTGCAGGTGACACCCCCATTTCTTGTAATTCTTCTAAAGTGCACTTAGCTAACTCTTCTTGTGGATCAGTTGATTCTATATGAGCTATACATGACATTGATCCATCAAAGAAGAACTTATTTTGAAAAATTTCCTCAATGGATATATCATGGCAAATATCTCCTTCTAAACATTCATCCATGGAAGCAATCATTTCTGGATAAGCCATAGTTAACATATTACAAGTATGTACCTTTTTAGAGAGCTCTTTTTGATCCATATATTCTTGATATGTTATAATATGGTCATCATATTTATATGGGAATGGTTCTATTTTTGTAGGAATATACCCAAGACCACATCGAACCGGCCAATCCATGACTTCTAAAGGTTCTTTTATCCCATTTTCATGGGGTCCTAAACCTTTACCTCTATAACCCATATTATACATCATTGGTTTTGATTTTTCATATTCATTAGAAAAATAGCATCTAGCAAATCCTTCTTGATCAATGTTAATATGTAGAATTGAAAATTTTCCCCAATCATATCCCGCATATACAAATGCGCAGCTTCCAATATGGCAAATGCTCCCTTTCTTAGGCAAACCTAATGTTCGGGGAGATGGTGGTAACTTGGATAATACCAACGAATCTTGTGTAGCAAAATTAACCTCTTATGTAGTTGCAAGGACTGAGGATAAATCCGGTAATACTTCATCTAAAATGGCATATGAAGTAGATGGTTTATCTTCCTTAGTTGTTTCTTTAGATGCTATAAATTTAAACATTGTAGGTTCAGGTGGTAATTCTGGCACTATAGACTTAGGAAATGGATTAGGTATATTTTTAGCAGGTGATGATGATAATGATGTAGAATTTACTATTGTTGGTGATTTAGAGTGTGTTTTGGATGATGTTGATTTAGAAGGTGATTTAGATTTAGAATATTTTGAGGATGGAGATGTACTAGGATGAACAACAGACATAGCAGGACAAAATGGAACCCCTACAGGTTCTACCACAACACACATATCAAAAGGCCTAGGATCACCATGAATAGTGACTAATTGATTTTTAAATTCAAACTTAACACATTGATGTAGTGTGGAGGGTACTGCTCTCATTGCATTGATCCAAGGTCGACCTAAAAGAATGTTGTACGATGCAAAACAAGGTACAACAAACACAGTCATATCCAAAATCCTTGGGCCAACTTGCAATGGGATTTTCATGACTCCACATGTTTCTTGGGTTTCATCATTAAATGCTTTAATAATCATTTCAGTATTTTTCATATCTTCTTTCTTGAATCCAAATATTTGAAAGAAATCGTATGTACATATGTTTAATGAAGATCCATTGTCAATTAGAACTCTCTTAACTCCTACATCTCCAATCATTGTTGTAATGTACAAAGGATTATCTCCAAACATACTTTGAGGAGGTATATCCTTGTCTTTGAAATCTATGAAATTTGTTTCATCCAAAGTGACAACATTTACTACAACGTTAGGTTCAATATCTTCGGGTACCATCATTTTGCTTAGAGTTTTCATTAGTTCTTCTCTATGCATGGAAGAAGTTCTTAAAAGGTCTAGAAGAGAAATTCTAGCTGTAATGGTAGCTAATTGTTCATTGATATCATAAGGTGATCTTTGTTGTGAACCTAACACATTATTTCCCTTGGTAGGAGCTTTTAATACAAATGGGGTTGCTTTCTCACTTTGATCTTGAGAATTTTGGTTTTGTGCTTGTTGTCTTGTGACAACTCCAATGGTACCTATAAAGTTACTATGTCGTGGGTTACCAAAATGGGGTCTAGTACTTTCTGCTTGTTCATTTGTAAGCCATTGTTGAGATGATGGTCTAGTAGTTACCCTTCTTGGAAATGGTTCTTCCGGAACTGATAAATCCGTAATAGGTGTGACAGGATCTGATTCATATTCTGAACTATTTGAATCAATTTCTGCTTCACTACCTGTTTCACTTTCTTCATCACTTTCTAAAGGTGTAATTTGGCATCTTTTCAAGGGTCTCATAGTAACTTGAGATTCTGTAGTTATACATGATGTTTGCAAGTTTTTATGGGGTAGAAAACCACTTATAGTTCCTACATATCGAGTTGGATGAGGAACATTATGGTGTTCTACTTGGTTTACAACTTCTTTACCATGCTTTGGTAAAGGATGTTGAAAAATATCCAAACTTTGATTTGCATTTTGATTTTGAGGTTTCTGTGTGTTATTTTGAGCATCTCTTGGTGCAAATTTTTCTACTTCCATTTTTCCATTATCAATTAAGTCTTGTATCATATGTTTTAATCATTTACAAGAGTTGGTTGAATGACCATCCGTTCTATGAAAATTACAGTGTAAATCAGCTCTGAATCCAGCTACAGTTGTATCAGGTTGTCTTATCTCAGGCAATCGTATCAATCCTTGTTCTAATAATTGAGGTAAAACCATATGTAAAGGTTGATTTAATCTTGTAAATTCCCTTGGTGGTTTATCAGGAGCCTTCAATACAAACTTCTTTATGGCTTCTGTAAGATTAACATTTGAATTATTTCTACTATCAGTAACTCCGTCACCCACTACTTGTTTGTTTTTGTATTGATTTTTAGCAGCTTTATCTTCATCTTTCTTCTTAAATTGACCTCTTCTAATGAGGGCATCTTCTACCCTCCTTGCTAGATCAATGGCTTGGTCAAAGGTTGTTACTGTAGCAGTAGAAAGTTCATAAGATAATTGTTCTTGCAGATTACCTATAAATATATCCAACATTTCTCGATGAGGTAACGCAAAGTGTAATTTGCCTAGAAGTTGTCTCCATCTTGTCAAGAATTCAGCAAAGCTTTCATATTTTCCTTGCTTCAAGTTGTATAAATATTTAATGGTCACATGCCTTTCTATATAGGCACTAAACTGGTGCACAAATGTCTCTGTTGTTTCCTCAAAATTCCTTAAAGAATTATTTGGTAATTGGTAATACCATTCTAGGGCCATACCTCCCAGAATTTTAGGGAACATCTTTAGCAATAACAAGTCATCATGTGAAACATCATGACATGCTATTCTAAACATGCGAAGATGCTCTATAGGATCTTCAGTTCCCTTATATATCGGGAAGACAGGCATGGGAAAATGCTTAGGATAAGGTTGTGCTACAACTATGGGATCCAGAGGTTGACTGCACATTTCTTTATAGCTATAAGAGGGACGGTATGGATCAATTTGATCTAGGTGAGAAGCTAGTTGTTTAACTATAGCTTCGAGCCCTTGTTGTTGTGGTCCACCAAATTGGTTTGGTTGCATCATACTATTGTGGCTTTGATAATAAGGTGTTGTTGTTGTGTGAAGATTTCCAACTGGAATACTGTTGTGTAAAGTTTTTGTAGGTACTACATTTTGTTGAGTGTTTTGTTGATAGTTGGTATATTGTTTTTGTTTAGCTTTTTGTTGTTGATTTGATATTTTTTTATTTAGAGCTTGAGAGATAATAGAAGCAAATGGTGCTTTCTGTTGTTTAAAGTTTACCTTAGTGTTGCTAATAGCCATATTAGATGATTGCATTTTTGGTTTTGGAACATTTTGATTCAAAGGTATCATTTTTTGAGTAGATGGTCCTGCTTGATCATCCTCTTGGTCTATTGAAGGCATATAAGGCAATGGATTTGTATGTATTCAAAAAGCGTTTGCTAAGGCTACTTCCATAGATCCTTCTCCTGTATTATCCATGTGTACTGCTTGACCAAATTCCTCTATATGATCTTTCATGAATTGAGTAAAACTTGCAAGAGATTCAAATTTTAAATGTCCCTTTTCATCTAAAATGGGTTCATTAGGGTCTCGTGTTTCTTCTTCCCCATTATCACCTTCATCTTCTGAAGGTGTGTCTTCTTCAATGAGTGGTCTATCTTCATCATTTCCTTGTTCTTGGTCTTCCATATTATCATTGTCTACTTGTTTACCACTTCTTAATATAGGCATTTTATCTTAAAAATAAATTTGTTTTTGCAGATATATATTTTATATATATGTGCTAGGTTTTGAGGTATATATGTTATATATATACCTAACTAAATAAACAAAATACTATGATTAGTTTTTTGGTTTTTTTTTTGTTATATGACAACAATAAAGCAAACACACTTATATAATATTACGCCTTAATTTTCTTCAAAAATTCTATATATATCGTTAATAGGTTCAAGTTGATCTGGTGTCATGTAATGTTCTTCTTCGAATTGGAAATGTTCTTTTAGAAATCTTACAAAGTGTGCTAGTGTAATACAATCAACTTCTAAGTTTGACGTGTAAAAGTATAACTCGTGACAATATTCTCTATAAATCATAGCTCTAGGAACACTATTAAATCTTCTTCTATCATCTAAAACAACTTCCTGATTTTCTACTCGTGATAAGAACTTATGTACTACTATGGCATTTTCAAGATATTCCTCAAAAGGATAAAGTTTTGTAGAAATTAAGGCTCTTTTTTCGGCTAACCACCTATCACATGCTCTCTGGAGGTCAAAGTAGGAAGGTGCATTATAAGGATCCAGGATTCTAGATAGGTCAAACCTTAGAATTTGCTTAAGTTCGATTTTTCTAGCTTCTATGATATCTAATCTTTCCCAAAGTTCATTCCAGGGTATGGTCCAAGTATTTGAGAAATTTCTTGTTTTGCTAATAATAGTTCAACATCTATAAGCACAACTCTTCTACAATTGTAATCTACCATCTATGGAATGTAAAGTTATGCATTTTAACTAATGTTTTTGTTTGATTTTTGTTTTGTTTTTGAAATCAGAAGAAATGCCTATGTATTTCACGTCGGGTTCACCAAAGAATGTAGGCCTAAAATTTTTGCACTCCTTTCCTCTAGGCTGATGGATCCACGCCTCAGAGGGGAATGGGAAAATAGTAGAGCTACACCTCGAAAGAGAGGCACTTAATTGTGCCTTCTTGTGGTGATTTTTTGACGAATTAAGGGTTCACCAGGAAACTTTTAGCGACAGTTTCCATACCTAGGTTTGGAAGATGTTTGATGTGTTATTTTTATAAAATCATTCACATACACCTAATTTTGGCCTTTATGCAACTAAACTATCTATATGCAATTTTGATTTAATGAAGATAGTAGATAGTGGATACAGAATAAAATGCAATGCCTAAAACTAGGGCTAAAAGAAATTATAAACCTTACTTGACCCGGATGTTTGATGAAGATTCTGAGGCTTGTAGCAGGATAAAATCACCTCTATTTCTGATAGAATCACCTCTATTCTAGATAGAATCACCTGTGTTCTAGATAAAATCACCTTCGATTTAACAAAATCATAGGCGATTATGTCGCAATCCTACAACAAAATAGTTGATAGCAAATAGAGGACATAAAACAATGTTTCTTGCAAATTATAATAGTTTCTCGTACTCCAAGTCACATATATGTTTTAATTTCTATATGCAAATGGATATGAAATGACATGAGAACACTATGATGACAATTCAACCTAGTATGCTATGGATTTGTGCGATTATGATCCTGATTTCATGATGCAATTAATTGAAATGATGGTGAACACCAAGATGCAATATCTAAATCTGAGTAATAAATTAAATGGACATGATGCAATGCATAGACAAATAAAATTGGGAAAGAAATGCAAACAATGATTTGAATCCTTGCCCCTAGCTGATCTGAAGACAGGATCGCCTACTCTCTGACGAAATCGCCTACTCTCTGACGAAATCGCCTGTCACTTCTGTCAAAATCGCCTGTCATTTCTGTCGATCGCTAGGCGATTATGATGGTATTTCGGGTGATTATAACTGAGACCTGCAATAACAAAAGTGAAAATAGGGATGTTGGGAGGTGGAATTGCGTAACAAATTGATGCGAGGGATCCTCAAGGGAGTTTAAAACAATCTCAGGGATCAGAGTCCAACCAGCCAGGGGGAGAAAGGGAAAGGGGCCTAGATTAAATAGGTCAAGGAGGGATTTGAGGAAGTTGGGAGGTTAGACTAAACATGGAGGAGGTTTTGATCCCTCCTATGTTTGCCACCTTCAATCTGTTCGCCAACAACCCTGATCCGAACGATGGCTAAACCAGGTAAGAGGTTTTAAAACAAATTTTGTCTTTTAGCAAATTTGTTAAAATTCTGTTTTGGGACAAAATCGCCTGGCGATTTTGTCGATCGTCAGGCGATTTTGTTGACCGTTGGGCGATTTTGCCCAACGGTCAAACAACTTTTGGTTTATTGGCATGAAAAACGAGGAGATTGTTTTCTCACCGTTTTAGCCGACTTTTGGGTAAATTTTGAATAATTTTTAATAATTTTTATGATGTTTAGGTAAATTAAATGTGTCAATTTTACCCTACTACAAGTAGGTCCCACAAAAAGCATCCAAACCTTCAATTATGGCTGAGGGAACTCACCAAAAATTAGCGAAGAGGGAACTTCAAACAAAAGTGGACAATATGGGTAACCAAATCTGGTCTAGGCTTAACAAAAGCATACAGGAAATACAATCACAAATCCAATATTTCCAAGAATCTATAAATGATCTCATCCATGCACAAAAAACAATGAAGGTTGAATTGGAAAGTATAGCCTCTACTGATTTCATAGCTCCACATTACCAAGGGAAAATTGGTACAAGCCACCACCAATGAGCTATACCACACCACAATGGGATGAGGTTACCAAAATTAGACTTTCTCAAGTTTGATGGAAAAGATCTTGAGGGGTAGATTTGTAAAGCAGAACAATATTTCACTCTTCATAATGTTTATCATTTCCTATGGTTGACCATTACTTTTTTTAATTTTGAATCAGATGCACTCCATTGGTTTTTGTGTCTTAGAAAGGCTAAATGTGACCTTTCATGGTCTAAATTTGGTCAACGTCTACTCACTCGCTTTGGTCCTAGCAAGTTTGAAGATTTTATAGGAACCCTTTTTAAACTCAAACAAAATTCAACAGTTCGAGAATACCAAACAAAGTTTGAAAAACTTACCAATCGAACAACAAGACTAAGTGTTGATTCATTCCAGAGTTGTTTTATGGGTGGATTGAAGGATGACATCAAGGTTGAGGTTAAATTTTTGTGACCTCAATCACTATCACAAGCCATACAATTGGCCAAATTGGTAGAGGAAAAATTTAAGGCTCTTGGTCGAACTTCTAAATTTCCTCCATCTAAGTCATCTTTTTTGAACAAGCCAATGCCAAGTTCAACTAATAAATCTCCACCTATAAAAAAATTGAGTCATGAGGAGATGGAGCATAGGAAGGCACAAGGATTATGTTACAATTGTGATGAAAAATATACTCGATGGCATAGGTGTGTGCAACAAAAATTATACTTGCTAGATATGGACAAAGTTTCCACTTTAGCTCTTTTGAGGATGAGGAGGATCCTCAAGAGATAGAAATGGCAGATCAATTAATCGATCAGGAGGAATCCCAACCAGAAATTTATGTACATGCTCTAGCAAGAATAGCCACACCCCAAACCATGAAGGTGATTGGCCATTTCAAGGGACAACAGGTCATCATTTTGATTGACTCTAGTAGCACACATAATTTTATTGATCCACATATTGCCAAACAAGGAAACTGTTACATTACCACATGCAATTCCTTTGAAGTTATGATTGCTAATGGTGGCACCCTACCATGTAAAGGAAAATTTCGTAATGTTAAGCTAAAAATTGGGGACTATAATCTCAAGTCTGACATGTTTGCTTTACCCTTAGGAGAGTGTGATATGGTTCTAGGAGCACAATGGTTATGAATGTTAGGACCAGTCCTATGGAATTTTGTATAATTATGGATGAAATTTAGTACGGATGGGAAGGAATATATCTTTCGTGACACAAAGGTAGGAGTAGTTCAATTTATTTATTTTCATAAGATGGAAATTTTTTTAAATAAATCTTCCCATGGCATGGTAGCTCAACTTTTTGCTATCACCACTCCCGAGCAAGGGGAGTCTAGTCAGCCACAACAATTACAACATATATTAAACATGTATTCTCATGTCTTTGAGGAACCCAAGGGACTTCCTCAGCACTCACATGATCATGTAATACAACTTGTTCCTGGTAGTTTACCTCTTAATATTCGCCCATACCGGTATGCCTATGCTCAAAAAACTAAAATTGAGAAAATTATATATGAACTTTGAGATTTTGGAATTATTCGTTCAAGTGTTATCCCCTATTCTTCACCAGTTTTGTTAGTCAAAAATAAGGATGGCACTTGGCGCTTGTGTGTAGATTATCGAGATCTTAATAAAATTACCATCAACGATACATTTCCTATTCCTATTATTGATGAACTCTTAGATGAGTTGCATGGGGCTCAATATTTTTCCAAGTTGGATTTACGATCGGGTTATCATCAAATCCGTATTAAGAATGAAGATATTCCCAAAACAACCTTTAGAAATCATGAAGGGCATTATGAATTTTTGGTTATGCCTTTTGGTTTAACCAATGCGCCTTCTACCTTCCAGAGTTTGATAAATACTATTTTTTGCCCTCATCTTATTCGTATAGTTGTCTTTTGAAATTTGAATTTTGTTAAAATCAAATTCAACACTGCCAATGGCTAAACTATTTGTTATCCAATAATTATATCTATATATATTACCTATAATAATATGATTATTTTATAATACATTTTTTGGGATCTTATTCATACCTTAAAAATTCCAATATATCAATTTCATCATTATTTGTAGGTTAGCCCCACTTCTTGTTAACACCTGTGATATTTACTTTCGTTTTCCCATTATAATATGCCTTTGAGTTTTTTTTCCTTATTGAGTCTTCCTCTTTTTTTCATTCCCACCAACACTTTCATATTTATTAATCTCTTCAATATTCTTACACTGCTTATAGTGAGACTTTTCATCTATATGTTTGTTTTTCTCTAAAGGATTCAAAGTGAAAGGAATAACCTTAAAAGCATTTTTTTTTTTTTTGGGGGGGGGGGCCAAATTTTTTTTTTTTTTTTTGGGGGGGGGGTTTGGGCCCCGGGGGTGCCCCCCCTCCCCCCCACCGGGAAGACTTTCTTCTTTATGTTGTCCATGTTGTCTTGGAAACCCTACGAGTGCAAGGATGATCCTCCATAGCAATTACCTTCTTATGTTGCCCTAAAAACCCTAAATTACTACAAATTTCCTCAATCCTCATTTCATTATTATGTTGCTCTAGAAACAATAAAGTGCAAGGGCTAATATTTAAATTACTTTTATTTTTATTACTAGGAGAGAATTTTATACTACTTGAGGAAAATGAAAATAATACCTCTTTTGTTATCTTTATCTTAGAATTTTCTTCCACATATTTCTTTATACCTTTAATTCCTTTTGAACTTAAACTTGCATATTATACTTGAGTTTAAGTGTCCCATCTTCTTTCATGATTACTCCCCCTGTAGCTACTATGTCCAAATTTGACTTATATGCCCCATCAAAGAACAAAGCAAGATATTGTATCTTTAGTGGCATTATTACTAATACATTCATGTTGGTTGAGATGAAATATTGAAGTTTTAACTTGATAATTAGATTTAATTCTTTCACATTCAAGATTTGTTGATTCTACTTATGTTTGAAGGTGGCTTTCAAATTAGTCACTAGGTCTCTAATTATTCTTTTAGTGAGAAATTTTGTTTTTCCAATTTACCTTCAAATATCAACTTCTTTTTGACCTTCCAAATATTCCAAACAACAAAGAATGGAATGGCTTTCCAAAGAGATTTGATTAAAGGCTTCCCCTTTAGTCCCCATTTATATTTTTATTGTCAATTAACTAGATAGTCTTCCATGTCCTAAGTTCCTAACAAGGAAGATCCAAAACAATGAGCTATCTTTAAGTAGATGAGAATGGTGGAGTTACACTTAAAGCATAATTGGGGCATAGTGTCATTGCGCTTCATTCATCTAGAATACACATAATGACCAATAATATTCCTTTTTTATAAGTTGTCACCTGTGAGAATTTTGTTATGCAAAACTAACCAAGAAAATACTTGAATCCTTAGTGGCAGTTTTAGATTCCAAATTGTTGTCAATATTTTATTGGGAACTCCATCCAATTGCATCTATGTACCCATTTGAACTATATATTCACCTGATTTATTGATGTCTCCCCAAATAAGTTGATCCAAACTTTTGTCTCAATATTTTCATGTTATTG
The DNA here is from genome assembly GCA_028583015.1 of Wollemia nobilis. Lineage (NCBI taxonomy): Eukaryota > Viridiplantae > Streptophyta > Pinopsida > Araucariales > Araucariaceae > Wollemia > Wollemia nobilis. Next base: position 8,377,627 of record JAQPPZ010002521.1, on the reverse strand, counting down.
TACTTTTTTTGAATTGATCATATTCTAATATTAGGGAAAATATGAATGGGGGATATCTCCATTCTACTATGTTGTTATGCCAACACAAAAATTCATTAAGCTTTGATATCTTCGAATGTTTTAGCTCTTCTTTGACATCTGAACTACAAATACTTTTTTTTTATTTGTGGAAAACATCCCAAAAGGGATGCCACTTTCGGGTAAGACCCAAGGAGGCGAGGGTATCCATTCCGCCAAAAATGCCCAGGACTCGGACCTGGCCTACCACCTTTGACATACTCAAGGAGCAAACAAACACACAAAACCAATTTAAAAATAAGTAAATAACAACAAAAATAATAAAATAAAATAAAAAACATGCTCCTTGAGTGTGTCAAAAACAAAAGCACAACCAAACACGCACAATAAGATAAAAGAAACCACAACACAAACCACATAGAAAAACACAAGAACCACATAACAAAACACAAACAAGACAAAAACAACGAGAACACTACAAAGACATAACCCAAAAAAAACATGAAAAATAAACACAACCAAAACCTAAAAAATTAAAAAATTAAATAAAAATAAAAATAAAAAACAACCAACAACAGACAATAAACAAAAACAAAAAACATAGAAAACACTCACACATAAAAACACGAAATAACACAAACAAAGAGAAACCCAAGAACAAGAACGAAAAAAACACAAGAACAATAACAAAAAACATAAAAAAAAAACAAAACAACAAAAACACAAGAACAACAAAAAACAACACAAAGAACACAAAAACAAAACAAAATAAAAAACCCACCCACCTTAAAAAACTAAAAAAAAAAAAAAAAAAAAAAAAATAAAAAATGAACAAAACAATGACCTATCTAGACCAGAAGACTATTAAGGCAAGAATCAACAGAGGAAACAAAATAAAGAATAGAATGAGCTAGGGAACTAAAAAAACTGAATGAACCAAAGAGAAGCAAAAAAAAAACAAGAAGAAACTAGGTACCTTCGAAACTGGAGCCATCCAAAGAAATGATAGAAAGAAGAGCTTCCCTAATTTGAGAAGCCCACCATATAGGAGGGTGGCCATAACAAGTAAGATCACCTTTGTCCAAAGCCCAATTAGCTAAAGCATCAACACTCTTGTTTTGATCTCTGACCACATGATTGTAATCAACTTTCAAAAATCCCATCCGGATTAACTGAATCTTCTCAATAATTCTTTTATTCTCCAATCCACCTTATGATTCTTAGAAGGATTCTTCAAGAGATTAATCATAAGTTGAGAATTAGACTCAACTAACACCTTTTCCCATCCAACCTTAGTAGCCTCCTGAAGACCTCTGAGGATACCATACCCCTCGGCAAGGTTATTGGAAAGAATACCCAAATTCTCAGCAAAAGTAAAAACCAGGGAGCCATCTGAAAGTCTACCAATTCCTCCCACATTGGCTTTTCCAGGGTTCCCTCTAGAGGCTCCATCGGTATTGACTTTTCCAAAATCCTTAGGAGGAGGTTGCCAATTTCTATTCCTATCCATCTTACTAATACTCACATTCCCTTTAAGTTGGTTGCCCTTAGAAGGTTTAATCTTCAATATTTGCATCACTTGATCCCATATTTGGTGGGAGTTTTGGGGGTGATTAAGGAGATGATGGACTGATTCAACTAAGTTGGCTATGGTCTTTTGCCAAATATAGTGAATATCCTTCCTATCTTGATTAAAAATTTGGTTGTTCCTTTCATTCCAAATATTCCAAAGAAGAATGGTAGAACCCATCCAAACTAAGTGCCTAATAAAATGATCAACACCCTCTTGATTAGGCCAATCCCTCCAAAGTTGTTCAAAAGTAAAAAAATTGGACCACTGTAAGCCAAGTAAAGTGGCCATTCTCCTCCATAGCTCGGAGGCTAAAGTACACTCAATAAAAATATGGTTGATATTTTCTACATTCTCTTCACACATTTCACATCTAAAAGGGCCATGAAAACCACGCTTCATAAGTTGCTCACCAGTAAGCACCCTACGATGCAATAAAAGCCAATTAAAGAACCTCACCTTAGGCCAGAGCTTTTGAGCCCACAATCGAGAAAATATGTCAGAAGAATGGTTGGGATTATTATGGCATAAGGTCAAATAACCTTGAGCAATTGAATACTCACCCTTAGTAGTGTTGTTCCATCCAAAACAATCTTTTTCATGGGACCAAGAGAGGGATCTCATATGAAGGATGCCTTGGATATCTTGTCTTTGCCTTTCTGGGATTTGAATAGGCCAGTCCTCAATAGGGATCCAATATCTACCAACCTTTGAATTACCGGTATGGTACCGAGGATAATTAGCCACCTTTATCCAATTAGCTCGGTGAAGCTCCTCCATCCAAGGCCTCCAATCGGGAGCGAGTTATCAAAGGCTTGTGACCATCCCAAGAATCTATCCAAAAATTTGCATGTTGAACATTATGAATGATCCAAAATAATTTTTCTTTATCAAATCCTCACCAGTCTTAAGAGCGCTAAAATGGGAGAACCTTTGGTAGGAAGTTGATAGCGAACAAGGTCTTCAGGACTTTTGTTCTCGGCATATTTAGCACGGAGATTATTGGCCCAAAGAGCATTGGGGTTATGCAACATCCTCCAATATAATTTAGCAGCTAAAGCTTTGTTGTTATTAATTGAAGACCGTAATCCTAACCCCCTTCACTCTTAGGAAGACATAAAGTATCCCATTTCACCAAGGCCCATTTTCTTTTCTCCTTAGTACCACTCCAAAGGAAACGATGACTGATTTGATCCAATTCTCGAAGAACAGCCTTTGGGATATTCAAAATGGAAGAAACATAAATAGGAATAGCTTGAAGGACTGATTTTACCAAGGTGATTCTACCCCTAGAAGAAAGCCACTTGTTGGTCCACTTTCCAATTTTCTTCTTGACTTTGTCCAACAACCAATTCCAATATTTATTTTTCTGCCTTTGAATATTTATGGGAATACCTAAATAAGTGATTGGAAGAGAGGTCTTCTTATATCTTAGTTTATCCAAGACCATGGATTCCTGTCTAGCGAGCGGTGAAAGAAAATAACTTTAGATTTGTCTTCATTGATCAAGCTGCCTAGTAGCCTTAGAAAAATAGCTAATGATTTGCTTAATATTAGAAGCTTCCTTAGCTATAGCTTTACCTAAAAGAGTAGAGTCATCCACAAATTGAAGATGAGAGATAGGTCTAGCTCCATGAGCAATGGTAACTCCCTCAAGGGTTTTGTTTTCCCTCTTTTTGGTTATAGTCCTACCCAAGCATTCAGCAAGAATGATGAATAAATAAGGGGATAGCGGGTCACCTTGCCTAATACCTCTGGAAGATAGGAAATACTGAGAAGGCCTGCCATTGATAAGAACTAAGTAGGAAACTAAAGAGATACATCCCATAATCCAATCCATCCAATCCTTAGAGAAACCAAATTGCCTCAAAACTTTGATAAGGAAGTGCCAATCCACTCTGTCATAAGCTTTGGATAAGTCTAACCGAATGAACATGGAAGGAGAATTTTGCATATCCATGGAATGGATGGCTTCCTGAGCAAGAACTATCTCATCTACTATTTGACGTCCTTCCACATAACCCCCTTGCTCTGGGAAATAATCTTATGCAAAAGAGGCTTCAACCTTTCTGCCATGATTTTAGTAATGATTTTGAGAAGAACATTACATAAAGCAATAGGTCTAAAAGTTGAGATATGATCAACCTCTTGAGCTTTTGGAACAAGAGTAATATAAGTTTTATTGATAACCTTCAAAATTTCTTTGGCTTTCCTGGCTTCTTCCACCACCTCTAATAAATCAACATGAAGGATATCCCAGAACTCTTGGTAGAACTCAATAGGAAAACCATTAGGACATGGGGTTTTCCCTTTTTGCATTTTAAAAACTACTTGTTGAAGCTCATTGATAGTAACGGAGCAGGTCAAAATAGAGTTCTCCTCGAAGTGATAAGAGAAGGGATTGCTTGAAGAACATTATGTTGTGAAGCTGAGTCAAGAGGAGTAGCAACAAAAATATTGGAAAAGTAATCAACAACAATAGAGTTCATGCCATCCCAAGTATAAACAACATCTCCAGAATCTGATTTTAAGGAAGAAATAAAGTTGTGAGATCTTCGAGCTAGAAGAGATTTGTGGAAGAAATTTGTGTTTCGATCTCCTTCTTTGAGCCATTGAATTCTAGATTTTTGCTTCCATAAGATTTCTTCTCTTTTTTCCCATTCCTCTAAGTTGTGAGTTTAATTTCATCTGCACTTCTCTTCTCTGTGAGGCCATCTAAATGGATTTTCTTATTCAAATTTTCAAGATGAGCAATAACTTCATGTTTTTTTATGAACATCCCCAAACTCTTTCAGTTCCAAGTCTTGATTTTGGATTTAATGTATTGCAGTCTTTTGGCAAAACAGAACATCTTAGTCCCATGCCTAGGTTTACCTTCCTTCCACCATTGTTGCACATGAGGTCTGAAGGAAATGTCTCTAAGCCACATTAATTGAAAATGAAAAGGAGAGAAACTCACATTGGTTTTCCACATTTCCACCATGGTGGCCAATGATCCGAACCAACATTATTAAGAGTCTTCACTTTAGGAATGTGACCATGGATTAAGAAATTTTCAGAGAGCAAAAACCTATCCAATCTCTCCATTATACAAGCTAAGCCTTGCCTTCTGTTAGACCAAGTCATAAGGCCATTATACGGTTGGATATCCATAAGATGGAGGTTTGCAATATATTCGCTCATGAGGTCGGTGCTTTTGTCCAAATTTCTATTTCCCCCCTTTTCTCATCCAGAGAGAGGATGGTATTGAAATCTCCTCCGATCAAGATCCAAGCTTTAGGAAAATGAGAGATAATATGAGTAATATCCTTCCACTTGTCTTCTTTTTCCTCCAAAGAAGTCGGAGCATAAAAGATAATGCAGAGCATAATCTGGTTGGAATGTCTACTTTGAATAGCTATAGCCAACAAACCCCAACTGCCAACCATATGGTGAATAACTACCTCTTTTGGATCCCAAAGACAAGCAATGCCACCCGAAGTCCCTTGGATTAAGTCCATATCCTCCATTGACATCTTTGTTTCTTGAAGGAAAACAAGATGTGGATGATTTACTGAATCATTCTTCTAATTTCATTTTGTTTTGAAAGACTCCCTTTGAGTCCTCTAATATTCCAAGTGATGATCTTCATTAATACCAGGGCTAAAAAAGTTGGGAAGGGCATTAATCTTACCTTCCTCTACAAGCTTTTCACCTTCTTTTACCATATGATATTGATTGGTCTTGCGACCTACTTTTTGATTAGAATCCATCTTCAATTTTTTTTCCTGTTTCTTGACTTATTCCAATTGAATCTGAGATGGCTTCTAACCTTGAAGAATGCTCGTACACAGCCAAAATTTTACTAGATGGTTCAACGGAGTCTATATTGGGACCTGCATTATTTGAAGTTTTGACATTTGAAATATTGTTTTTCTTGTGTAAATTTTCTCCTTTTTTTTTCTTTGAAAACCTTTGATTTGTTGGTTTGTCTCTGAGTTCTTCCCTTCATATTTAAATTGTGTTTCTAAGATTTTAGTTTCCATTATTTCCTCTTCCTCACTTGGGACATCATTTGTGGAAAGGATTTCAAACATATTAGCGAGATGACTTTGATTGATCCTTCATAACTGGTTTTTTTAGTGTTCTTCTTCTTAGGTATTTGGAAACCTCTTGAGTTTATATCTTCTTTCTTTTGATCAGGAATTTTATTTGGGCAAGCATTGGCCAAATGACCATATTCATGGCAAATTCTACAATGAAAAGGAATGTTCTCATAGTCCACTACTTGCTCCCAAGTGTCTTCCCCAAATTGTAATGTGATATTTTTAGGTAGGGGTTTGTCAAAATCCATTAAAACACAAATCCGAGCATAAATAATATGTTCAAAATTTTGAGTACAATCAGTAAGTCATCATAAAAGTTCCTAAAGAGTTTCCAATTGAAGAAAAAATAGTAGGATTCCAAAATTCAATAGGGAGGCCAAAGAGTCTAACCCACACGGGAGCTATAGAAGGCATCTCTTCTTCGACTTTAAATTTAGTATGCCGGGGCTTCATGAAAAGCCCTGCCCTTCCAAAAAACCAAGGACCCCCTTGAAAAGTTTTCTCTCTATCTTCATTATTAGCAAATAAAACAAGAAAATAACCATTTGGATAAATAGAGATTTGTAACTCACCTTTAGTTTTCCAGCTTTTTGCAGTCGAGACTTTGAAAGCAGATAGACTCGGACGAAAACCCATGAACCGACAAATTAGTCCTCTTTTTTCCAAATCTTCAATGCCGATCTGAATGTTACCCATATCAAGCTTAACAATAGGAGTTCCATCAGTTGCTTTAAGACATCTGACTCCATTTTCCTGGGATCAATCTTAGGCATTCTTAGAGGTTTATGGGAAGCCCTAATATTGATATTAGCATTGGGTTGAGGCTGTCCACCATGAAGGGCATCCCTAAAATTCATTTTGGGACTGAGTCTTCAAAATTCTTACCCTTGATAGGGGTTTTCATGGTAGAATTATTTTGTGGGTGCACCTTAGCACCAGATTCACTTGAGATATGAGCCATTTTTTGATCAATTGCTTGAAACTTGTTTCGTGATCTCTTTAATCCTTGCCCTAGACGTCGTGGAAAGGTATGGTTTTCACTTTTCTTTTGTGCAACAAATTGGAAGCCGTTGTCACTCAAGTTCATGGTATGATCTATTGAAAGACAAATTTCTAACCCATCTTGTATCCCCTGCAACATTTCTTGCTAAAATATTGAGCATAAACCACAAAAATATTGGCCGCTAGGGCCCGAAGGCCCTAAAAACCAACCTCTGGAGCTGCTTGCACTCAACCTAGATGAAACCCTCGCATAGCCGCTTGCCAAATATGTCGTTCACACATAGGGATGCGCTAGGATCTGTGTTGCTCCAAATGATATGAAAATTGGTGGAGACGTTCTAGGGTTTTTCAGGCATCTACCCTCAAAATTTTAGCTCAATCCGAGTCCGGATGAGTGAGATATGGCCGAAACGAGTTCGGCAGTTTGGGCAGTCCTACGAAAAACGTCTCCAGCAAAGGAGGTTTTTCGGGTATTGGATCATTCTATAAGTCAATTTGAGATCCATCTTCTCGAAGATAGGAGATCTTGTTTAGGATCAATTGTTTGGCTTCCATAATATGTTTCCATATTAGAGAGGCTCAAGATCTTGTGTTCAAATTTCTTATTACGTGAATTCCTATTGTTTAGTCTACATATTTATATTTCAAAATCCTTTTCCATGGGAAGTTTGGAGGCTAAGATAGATGTCATAAAAATTTTGCTCCTAGTGCCTTGCTCATGATTTTTGCTCATATTATTCCTAGTCCCCCTTGATCCATTCATGTAGCAACTAAATCCCAACCGACTAAGTGGAACTTCTTTTCTTCATTTGTCTACCTCCTTACAAAAGGAAATACCATCAAGTGCTTGTAGAACACTTTTTGGAGCATAGTAAGATGGAAGTTGATTTATTGGAAGCATAGATAAGACTGATGTGATTAAAATATTCTTCTTTCTAAAATCAATCATCCATGACTATATTCTTGTAGTCACTTCTATAGCTTCTCAATAATTGACATCCAATTATTTCTTGGTTTTATGTGGAAACCCATTGGAACCCCTAAGTATCTAAAATATTGATCTTGTCCTTTCCTAAATCCAATAAATTGGGAAAAACCTCTATTTTTTGATGGCATTGTATTAATTGGATACAATTGACTTTTATTGCAATTGATTAAAGCACCTAAATTTGCTTTGAAGCAAGTTAGACAACTCTTGAATTTTTCTATATTATACTTGGTTGCTTCTCTTAACAATATAGTGTCACCAACAAATTAGGTATGCATGATAGGTCTAATACCTTGGAAAATTGTGATTTCTTGTAACTCCCTTGCACTTCTCATATTGCTAAGAGCTCTTCCTACCATTTTTGCTAGTAATTTATAGAGGTTTGGGGATAATGGGCAGCCTTGATGAAGTACCCTAAAATATTTAAAGAAAGAAAAAGCTTATTTTTTGATAAAAGGGGAGATCTAGGAGCTTTGATACACACTCCAATCCATTGCACCAATTGTGTCGAGAATCAAAACTTAGTTAGAACACTTCCTAGGAACTATAGGTTGACTCAATCAAAAACATTTTCATATCCAAAATGATAGCAATATTATTTGATTTAACGTTGGAGCATGAGTGGAGTGTCTCATAATAATATTATCATAGATTTGATTTCTTGAGATAAAGCCTCCTTGCTCTTCTTAAATCAACTTACTAAGAAACTTCTTGATCTGGTTAGCAATAATCTTTGTCATAATTTTATGAGCAATTACATAGAGAAATTAGTCTGAATCTATTAAGAGTAGTAGAATTTTTTGCTTTGGTAATTAGAGTAAGAAATTTTTAGTTAATGGTTCCAAAGAGCATACCTTTCTTTCTGACATCTTCAATATGTTGGAAATTTTGAGCTATTCTAGTTGTCATTGATGTCAAGGTGAAATATCATCATTGTTGCCCAAGTGAACAAAGGGAGTCATCAATTGCATGGAACACATCTTCGTTGGCACCAAAAACAATGCAAAAGGTTGTGAAATATGTGGACAAAATATCATCTTATGAGGGTTAGTGGTAAACCCATCATGGAAGATCAAATCAATTTTATTAAGTCCTCCAAGAATTTAAAGGACCCATGTTGGTAGAAAGGCATAAAATGGAATGCATGATTAAAATCCATGGATGGATTTAATAAGCCAAAGTTTATATTTATAAATATAATTTATAAAGGTTAAATCTTTAGATTTAACTTTATAAATAATAAATGATGGGCTGATGTCATCACATCAAAGCCCCACTCATAAAGGTTTTAATTATTGTCGACGTCGAATAAATCGAAGCACTGACATTCGAAGTCAAATATGACTTCATGTATAAAAGGAGGCCATAAAGACCTTTGAAAATAATATTCCTTAATCGATTTTAATTTTTGCTCTTGAGATTATTATGAATTTCGGAGGGTCTACGTGGAAGAAGATGAAACACCATTTTTCGTCTAAAGGCATAAGCAAAAAGTTGAGGGACTTGGAGGTTCCAAGCAAGGTGGACACGGGGTCCATTGGCAGTGCACGTGGTTTTAAGGCGCTTGTGGGGAAGAGGAATCGCATTCGAATCCTATTGAGGTGTGCGAAGGGTGAAAAGTTTTGGTTGTTATTTTTTGAAAGGCACCATTCGAAGTTTGATAGTGCACGAAGCCCTTTCTTTGTTTCAAACGTATGTGGGGCGCACGTGGTCATCGAACCTGCGACTAGGGAATTCGCGGAGGTGTTGGTGAGGGGTTCAAAACCCACCAAGTGCAAAGGTATTTTTTATTTATTTTAATTAAATGCCTAAGGTTTTTTATTAATGCATGTTAGGAGTAATAAGCGTTTTTAAAGGTTTTAAAAGGCAATTAATGAAATAAATGATAAGGAGGAATAAGGAGTGTTAGAAAATTATTATTAAAGGGGTTTATTTTTATTACGTGATATTATTTAAGGATTTGTTATTAGGAGTAATAAGGAGATTGTGTGGAGGCTTAATTTATATAGTGATATATTAAGCCTATTGAGCATTAATTTCTTTTAAAGGGTTTTTCTTTTAAAGAAGACTATGATGAATGTTATTTTTGAGTTGGATTAATAAGGTGTATTATGGATCATCATTTTGTATAGTGTTATTATTAAAGTCTTCTAACCCTTATTGAGATTGATAATAGTAATTGTGAGTATGGCAGATTTGTTAGATCAACTCCTTGTAAAAAAAAAAGGTATGGGCAAATTCTTCCTTGGTTGAGTTGGTTGATTGGATTTCTTGAAAATTAAGTGTGGAGTGAAAATCATTTGATTAGGGTTTCCTTTTCAAAAGTGTTTGAGTTAATTCTTCAAGGTTTTCTGGAACTAAGAGTTGTGATTAAAACCTTGCTTTATTAGCATTGTTGTTGAAGCCATTGGATTGTGCAAAGAACTTGAACTTGAGTTAGAAAAGAACATGAGTATCATTGTTATGTGAAGATTGATTTATGAGAATTGTTGTTGAAGTAAGTTTTTGTTCAAAGAACTTTAACTAGGATTTGAAAAGAGCATGAGTATCATTGTTATGTGAGATTTATTGTTGAGCATTTTTGGAAACATTTTGAGTTGATGTTTACATACTTGGACTAGGGTTTGTAAGCAAGGGTTGTTTCTTGAGTGATTGGTTGAGTAAATTTGGTTGAGCCTAGTCAAGTGGGTGTATGAAGTGATTGTTAAAGTTCCATAAAACAAACTATTATTAATTATGATTTGAGTAGAGAAAGTGTTTGAGCATTGAGTTGAAACATATTGGGTCTCTAACAATTCTCCTTATGTTTCTAAGAGAGTGATTGAAAGTGATTGAGCATAATGATGAATATAGAGAATATTGAGTCTCTAAAAATTCTCTTTATGTTTCTATGATATTGGACAAGTTCTGAGTGAGCTCGTTGAGCAGATTTGAATAAGTTATGTGTGGACTTATTGAGCATATTGGGTAAGTTCTGTGTGGACTTGTTGAGCAGATTTGAGCAAGTTCTGAGTGAGCTTGTTGAGAGGATTTGAATAAGTTCTATGTGGACTTGTTGGGGAGATTGGAAAAGTTCTGTGTGGACTTATTGAGCATATTTGAGCAAGTTTTGTGTGGACTTGTTGAGAAAATTTGTGGATAGGTTTATACCAAACCTGAGATAGAGATTGAGCAGATTTGTGCTAGACCGACTGGACTATATTTAGTGTAGATTTTAGTGAGCTTGTTGAGCAGATTTGTGCTAGACCAACTGGACTGTGTTTAGCATAGATTTGAGTGAGCTTTGAGCATACGTGTGCTAGATCAACAGGACCATGTTTAGTGCAGAGTTTAGCAAATTTATGCTAGACCAAATGGACTATGTTTAGTGCAGATTTGAGTGAGCTTGATTGAGAAGATTTGTGCTAGACCGATTGTACCAAGTTTAGTGTAAAGATTGAGAATAATTATTCTAGAATGACTATACCGAGTTTAGTGCAGTTTGAGACAGAGCTTTGGAGGTGACATAGTAAAGAGGATAGAGTCTCTAGTGGATAGATATTCATCAGCCAGAACATTAAGGATAGGTATTTTGAGTGAGGACAAGAGTCTTCAAGTGGAGAGAGATCCACCAGTCAGTGCAGTGGAGGAAGTATCTTCTAGAGGATCACCAACTAGAGCAGAGGAGTTCTCCTATGGATAGAGATCCACAAACTAGATTTAGGTGATCAATATATCCTTTGGATAGAGGTCCATAAACATTGTAATCAAGAAAGGATTTCCAAGAGATTAATTGAGAAAGTTTTAGTAAAATATTTTCTTCGTGGAGTAGCCTGTATTGGGTGAACCATGTAAATTATGACGTCTCTATTGTGTGTGGTGTTGTGTACATTGATTTGATTACTGTTGTTGATATTGCTATATTTACATTGCATATATTGGTTTGAGAGAAAAAGTAAAAAGTGGTCTTATATTGGTCACCCCCCTCTCAGTATAAACTTGTGTTCTTCAATTGGTATCAGAGTGGGTTACTTCAGAAGAGTTTTATTGCTTGAAGGAAAAGAGGTCAAGAACACAATGGATCAAAAGGATCAAAGGGATGGGTCCTCAAATAATACATCACCAGTCTTTGATGGAAGTGACTTCTTGTATTGGTGTATGCTGATGAGATTTCATATGATGGTACTTGGCAATGAAGTTTGGGATGTAGTGGAACTTGGATATGATCCAACAATCAATCCTCATATAGATAAGGAAGGTAAGCTTCTAATGCATGAAAATTCAAGAGCTATGAATGCAATTATAAAAGGGTTGCATATATTAGAATCTATGAATCTTATGGATTGTAAAACAACAAAAGAAATGTGGGAACTATTGCATAACATATATGAAGGAGATAAATGTGTCAGGAAAGCTAAGATCAGAAATCTCAAAGGAGAATTTGAAAACTTAAGAATACAAAATGATGAAAATATGTATGACTATCTCAATAAGATTTATGAACTTGTACATGATATGAGAGGACTTGGAATGAAGGTCTATGAATCTGATGCTTGTGATAAGATCATGAGAACTCTTCCAAAAAGGTACAATGAAAAGGTCTTTGCTATAGAAACATTAATTGATAGTGATTTTCTGACAAAAAATTCTTTGCTTGGCATGCTTACAACCTTTGAGATAAGAACGGGGGGGGGGGGGGGGGGGGGGGGGGGGGGGGGGGGGGGGGGGGGGGGGGGGGGGGCCCCCCCCCCCCCCCCCCCCCCCCCCCCCCCCCCCCCCCCCCCCCCCGCGGGGGGGGGGGGGGGGGGGGGGGGGGGGGGGGGGGGGGGCGGGGGGGGCGGGGCGCGCGCGGGCGGCCGCCGGGGCCCCCGCCGCCCCCCCCCCCGCGCCCGCCCCCCCCCCCCCCCCCCCCCCCCCCCCCCCCCCCCCCCCCCCCCCCCCCCCCCCCCCCCCCCCCCCCCCCCCCCCCCCCCCGCCCCCCCCCCCCCGCCCGCCCCCCCCCCCCCCCCCCCGGGGGGGGGGCGCGGCCCCGGCCCCCCCCGGGCCCCCGCCGGCCCCGGCGGCCCCGGGGGGGCGCGCCCCGCCCCCCCCCCCGCCCCCCCCCCGCCCCCCCCCCCCCCCCCGGGCCCCCCCCCCCCCCCCCCCCCCCCCCCCCCCCCCCCCCCCCGCCCCCCCCGCCCCCCGCGGCCCCCCCCCCCCCCGCCCGCCCCCCGCCCCCCCCCCCGGGGCGCCCCGCCCCCCCCCGCCCCCCCCGCCCCCGCCCGCCCCGCGCCCCCCCCCCCGCGCCCGGCGGCCGCCCCCCCCCGCCCCCGCCCCCCCCCCCCCCCCCCCCCCCCCCCCCCCCCCCCCCCCCCCCCCCCCCCCCCCCCCCCCCGCCCCCCCGCGCCCCCCCCCCCCCCCGCCGCCGCGGCGCGGCCCCGCGGGGCGCCCCCCCCCGGGGGCGCCGCGCCCGCCCCCCCCCCCCCCCCCCCCCCCCCCCCCCCCCCCCCCCCCCCCCCCCCCCCCCCCCCCCCCCCCCCCCCCCCGCCCGGCCCGGGCGCGGGGGGCGCCCCCCCCCCGCCACCCCCCCCCCCCCCCCCCGGCGCGGGGGGGGGGCGCGGGGGCGGCCGCCCCGCCCCCCCCCCCGCCCCCCCCCCCGCCCGCCCCGCCGGCCGGCGGGGGCGGGCCGGCGCCCCCCCCCCCCCCCCCGGCCGCGCCCCCCCCCCGCCCGCCGCGCCGCCCGCCCCCCCCCCCCCCCCCCCCCCCCCCCCGGCGGCGCGGCGCGGCGCGCGCGCCGGCCGCCCCCGCCCCCCCCGCCGCCGGCGGGGGGCGGGGGGGGGCGCGGGGGCCGCCCCCCCCCCCCCCCCCAAAAAAAAAAAAAAAAAAAAAAAAAAAAAAAAAAAAAAAAAAAAAAAAAAAAAACCCCCCCGCCCCCCCCCCCCCCCCCCCCCGCGGCGGCCCGCGGGCGGCCCCCCCCCCCCGGCGCGGCGGGGGGCGGGGCGCGCCCCGCGGCGGCGGGCCCGGCCGCCGCGCCCGCGCGGGCGGGCGGGCGGCGGGGGGGGGGGGGGGGGGGGGGCGGGGGGGGCGGGGCGGGCGGGGGGGGGGGGGGGGGGGGGGGGGGGGGGGGGGGGGGGGGGGGGCGGGCGGGGGGGGGGGGGCGCCCCGGCGCGCCGCGGCCGCGGGCGCGGGCGGCGGGGGGGGCGGCCCGGCGCGCGGCGGCGGCGGCGGCGGGGGGGGGGGGGGCGGGGGGGGGGGGGGGGGGGGGGGCCGGCGCGGGGGGCGGGGCGGGGGGGGGGCCGGGCGCGCGCGCGGGGCGCGGCGGGCGCGGGGGCGGCGGCCCGCGGCGGCGCCCGCCGGCCGGCGGCGCCCGGGGCGGGGCGCGGCGCCGCGCGCGCCCCCCCGGCGCGCCCCGCGCGCGGCGGGCCCCGGCGCGGCCGCCCGCCCCCCCCCGCCCCCGCCCGCCCCCGCCCCCCCCCCCCCCCCCCCCCCCGCCCCCCCCCCCCCGCCCCGCCCGCCCCCCCGCCCGCCGGCGCCGCCCGCCCCCGCGCGCCCGCGCCCCCGCCCGCCGGCCCGCGCGCGCCGGGCGGCGGGCGCGGGGGGGGCGGGCGCCGCGCGGCCCCCCCGCCCGCCCCCCCCCCCCGCGCCGCGGCCCGCGCGGCGCGCCCGCCGCCGCGCGCGGCCGGCCCCGGCGCGCGCGGCGGGGGCGGGGGGAAGGGGGGGGGGGGGGGGGGGGGGGGGGGGGGGGGGGGGGGGGGGGGGGGGGGGGGGGGGGGGGGGGGGGGGGGGGGGGGGGGGGGGGGGGGGGGGGGGGGGGGGGGGGGGGGGGGGGGGGGGGGGGGGGGGGGGGGGGGGGGGGGGGGGGGGGGGGGGGGGGGGGGGAAAAGATCATATCCCTCCAAAGGAGGCTGCATTCAAAGCAAACAAGGAAACAAAGGGTAAGAAGTCATAATCAAGCAATGAGTCTTCTAGTGATGAAGAAGCCAATTATGGTAGAAGAGATAAAGGTTCTATAAGACCCATAGATCTAATATCTGTTAAGTGTTTCAATTATGAAAAGTATGGATATTTTGCAACAGATTGTAAAGAACCAAAGAACAACAATGGTGAAGAAAAATAGGATCATAGGTATAGGGAATCAGAAAGATATAGGCATCAAAATAAAAGCAAGGATGGACAAAACTAACAAGGAAAGAAGTTATTCCAAAGACAAAAAAAGAGCTACTATGTGGATAATGCAAGTAAGTATTCAAATGATAATGATGCTAGTTATTCAGATAATGATAGAGATTAAGTCCTATTTATGATTAAAGAAAAAGAACCAGTTAAGAAAAAGACTCCAGTTATTCTCAAGTGTTTTAGATGTGGTAACTTTGGACATCTTGAATATGATTGTACAAGGGATGGTTATAGTTTCAATGATGATGATTATGAGGATGCACTTGAAATACCAGATGAAAATCTTCTAATGGCATATGATCTCAAGGGAGAACTTATCTATGCCCTTGACATAGTAAAGAAGGTAAGAAAAAAAAAATCTAAGCTTGAGATTCAATTACAGGAATATGATGAAGAAAGAAGACTAATCATAGAGGATTTAGAAAAATCCAAAGCTAAGGCAAACAGGTTCAAGGACAAGTTAGAAACAAATATCTTGAAATGTGGGAAGTTAGCACAAGAAGTGACACTACTAAAAGAAGACTTAGAGGACTCCAAGATCAAGATGAAGGGATTTAAAAATAACTCAAAGAACTTGGATAAGTTCATAAAGACACAAAAGCCTACATCAAGTAATACAAATCTTGGATTTGAGAAGGCTAAAAATAAATAGGAAGGAAAGTCAAATTCAAGTTTTGAAGAGGAAACTTTAGATGAAGATACTTCAGAAGAAGACAGTGTAAAAGAAATTCAAACATAAGAGGAAGAGTTGAACAATAGAGAGTTCAATGAATACAGGAACAATGCATAGAGAAGATACAGATGGAACATCAATTGGAACAGGAGACCAATGAGATCGAGACAAGGAAGCTTCAATGGAAGATGTTTTTCATGTCATAGGTTTGGGCACATGGCTTCACAGTGCAGGACACATGAAAGATAGGAATATGGGAATAGATAACTTTGATATGGGTATTGCTACTCATGTAATCAGTTTGGTCACAAGGCAATGAATTGAAGGGTTCATGACATAAGAGGATATGGCTTCACTAGGAGAAATCCTAAGACATTTGCACCCCCAAGGAATATTAACATTAAGTGTTATAAGTTCAATAATGATGGTCACACAACAAAATGGTGTAGAGAGGACATTCCAAAAACATGTATGAACAGGAATAGGAACATGAGCATGAACATGAACAGAAACATGAATAGGAACAAGAACATAAACAACAACAGGAACAAGAATATGGGATGAAAATAGGAACATGAATGATGACAAGAACAAGAATGATGACACAGACAGAAATAGTCATAGGAATCAAAAAATTCAAAAAATAAGAGAAAATGATAAAGGTAAAGAACAGTGCTTTCGAGGAGTAGAAATACTCCCACCCCAAAATTAACCACCTCAAAAGGAGGTGGGGGAGGGGCTAAGCTAAGAGGCTCAATATTAGCCCCGAGCCCCAAAGGTGACCCTTTGCCATTGATGTCAAAGAGGGAGATATTTGTGTAATGGGAAGAGATTTTATATTTGAGAGAGCATTGATCCAGGGGGAGCAGAATAAAAAGAAAGGTCAAAGTTTCAGTAAAAATAATATGGGTTGCCATCAATGAAAAATGGGGAGATTGTTGGACATTTTGAGCTATTCTAGTTGTCATTGATGTCAAGGTGAAATATCATCATTGTTGCCCAAGTGAACAAAGGAAGAAGTCATTAATTGCATGGAACATATCTTCGTTGGCACCAAAAACAATGCAGAAGGTTGTGAAAAATATGGGAAAAATATCATCTTATGAGGGTCAGTGGTAAACCCATCATGGAAGATCAAATCAGTTTCTTTAAGTCCTCCAATAATTTAAAGGACCCATGTTGGTAGAAAGGCATAAAATGGAATGCAAGATTAAAACCCACGGATGGATTTAATAAGCCAAAGTTTATATTTATAAATATATTTTTTAAAAATAATTTATAAAGGTTAAATATTTAGATTTAACTTTATAAATAATAAATGATGGGTTGATGTCATCACATCAAAGTCCCACTCATAAAGGTTTTAATTATTGTCGATGTCGAATAAATCGAAGGGTTGACGTTCGAAGTCAAATATGACTTCGTGTATAAAAGGAGGTCACAAAGACCTTTGAAAATAATATGCCTTAATCGATCTTAATTTGCGCTCTTGAGAACATTACGAATTTCAGAGGGTTTGTGTGGAAGAAGAAGAAACACCCTTTTTCATTTGAAGGCATAAGCAAAAAGTCAAGGGTATTGGAGGTTCCAAGCAAGGTGGACACGGTGGTCCATTGCCAGTGCATGTGGTGTTAAGGCACTTGTGGGGAAGAGGACTTGCGTTCGAATCCCGTTGAGGCATACGAAGGGTGAAAATTTTTGGTTGTTCATTTTTTGAAAGGCACCATTCGAAGGTTGATAGGGCACGAAGCCCTTTCTTTGTTTCAAACGTATGTGGGGCACACATGGTCATGGAGCCCGCGGCTAGGGCGTTCACGAAGGTGTTGGTGAGGGGTTCAAAACTTACCAAGTGCAAAGATATTTTTTATTTATTTTTAATTAATTGCCTAAGGTTTGTTATTAATGCATGTTAGGAGTAATAAGGGTTTTTAAAGGTTTTTAAAGGCAATTAAATGAAATAAATGATAAGGATGAATAAGGAGTGTTAGAAAATTATTATTAAAGGGGTTGGTTTTTATTAAGTGATATTATTTAAGCATTTGTTATTAGGAGTAATAAGGAGATTGTGTGGAGGCTTAATTTATATAGTGATATATTAAGCCTATTGAGCATTAATTTCTTTTAAAGGGTTTTTCTTTTAAAGAATACTATGATGAATGCTATTTTTGAGTTGGAGTAATAAGGTGTATTATGGATCATCATTTTGCATAGTGTTATTATTAAAGTCTTCTAACCCTTATTGAGATTGAAAAGAGTAATTGTATGGCATATTTGTGAGATCAACTCCTTGTCAAACAAAAAGGTATGGGCAAATTCTTCCTTGGTTGAGTTGGTTAATTGGATTTCTTGAAAATTAAGTGTGGAGTGAAAAGGATTTGATTAGGGTTTCCTTTTCGAAAGTGTTTGAGTTAATGCTTTAAGGTTTTTTGGAACTAAGAGTTGTGATTAAAACCTTGTTTTATTAGCATTGTTGTTGAAGTCATTGGATTGTGCAAAGAACTTGAACTTGAGTTAGAAAAGAACATGAGTATCATTGTTATGTGAAGATTAATTTATGAGCATTGTTGTTGAAGTAAGTTGTTGTGCAAAGAACTTGAACTAGGATTTGAAAAGAACATGAGTATCATTGTTATGTAAGATTTGTTGTTGAGCATTATTGGAAATATTTTGAGTTGATTTTTACATACTTGGACTAGGGTTTGTAAGCAAGGGTTGTTTCTTGAGTGATTGGTTGAGTAGTGTTGGTTGAGCCTAGTCAAGTGGGTGTATGAAGTGATTGTTCAAGTTCCATAAAACAAACTATTCTATATTCTGATTTGAGTAGAGAAAGTGTTTGAGCATTGAGTTGAAACATATTGGGTCTCTAACAATTCTCCTTATGTTTCTAAGAGAGTGATTGAAAGTGATTGAGCATAGTGATGAATATAGAGCATATTGAGTCTCTAACAATTCTCTTTATGTTTCTATGATATTGGAGAAGTTCTGAGTGAGCTTGTTGAGCAGATTTGAATAAGTTTTGTGTGGACTTATTGAGTAGATTGGACAATTTCTATGTGGACTTATTGAGTAGATTTGAGCAAGTTCTAAGTGAGCTTGTTGAGCAGATTTGAATAAGTTCTGTGTGGAATTATTGAGCAGATTGGAAAAATTCTATGTGGACTTGTTGAGAAGATTTGAGCAAGTTTTGTATGGACTTGTTGAGCATTTTTGAGGACAGGTTTGTACCAGACCTGAGATAGAGATTGAGAATATTTGTGCTAGACTGACTAGACTATGTTTAGTGTAGATTTGAGTGAGCTTGGTAAGCAGATTTGTACTAGACCGACTGGACTGTGGTTAGTGCAGATTTGAGTGATCTTGTTGAGCAGACATGTGCTAGACCGACTAGACTGTGTTTAGTGCAGAGTTGAGCAGATTTGTGCTAGACCAACTGGACTGTGTTTAATGTAGATTTGAGTGAGCTTGATTGAGAAGATTTGTTCTAGATTTACTATACCGAGTTTAGTGCAAATATTAAGAAGAATTGTGCTAGATCGACTATACTGATTTTAGTGCAATTTGAGACAGAGCTTTGGAGGTGATAGAGTAAAGAGGATATAGTCTCCAGTGGATAGATATCCATCAACTAGGACATTGAGGACAGGTATTCTGAGTGAGGACAAGACTCTTCAAGTGGAGAGAGATCCACTAGTCAGTGCAGTGGATGCAGTGTCTTCTATAGGATCACCAACCAAAGCAGAGGAGAAGGAGTTCTCCTGTGGATAGATATCCACAAAACAAATTTAGGGGATCAACATCTTCTTTGGATAGATGTCCATAAACATTGTAATCAGGAAAGGATTCCCAAGATATTAATTGAGAAAGTTTTAGTAAAATATTTTCTTCGTGGAGTAGCCCGCATTGGGTGAACCACGTAAATTGTGGTGTCTTTATTGTGTGTGGTGTTGTGTACATTGCTTTGATTACTGTTGTTGATATTGCTATCTTTACATTACATATATTGTTTTGAGAGAAAAAGTAAAAAGTGGTCTTATACTATTCACCCCCCCTCTCAGTATAAGCTTGTGTTCTTCACAATCATTTCTAGCAAGTCATCTCCAATAAGGTACAAGAATTGTTGATATAAATTATTAGTGAAACCATTCGCTCTTGGAGATTTATCTTGAGGAAGAGAGAGCACCATCGATTTTAATTATTTCTTTGTCACTCAAGGGCATAAATCACTTTATCCTATTGATGAAGTGTTGATGGTATGTTCTAGAGTAAATGATCTTGAGCTTGAATATTTCTAGGTTAATGGATGAGCAACCTTGAAAAGTGGTATTGTATCAATTCTTTTATCTTTTCCTTCTTTGTGTAAATGGTGTTGTCCTTATCTATGGCTCTAATTTTGTTCTTATGGTAGTTTTGAATTGTTTTCAGATGGAAATTTTTTGTGTTCTTTTCACTTTTTTTGTAGCCATATCATTCTAAATTTTAGTCTTAATTGTACATTTTCTTTAGAATTTAGCTTGTATAACTTTACCAACAACTCTTTTCTTTATCAACTTGCTAAGGGAGAGGAGATGTGTCCTCTAACCCTGTTTCTAATTTCTCAAGTTGTAAAATCAATTCTTTTCTTTGAATTGGATATTTGGATAACCAATTTCTAATTTCTTTTTTAAGTCTTACAATATTTTTTTAGACGTCTAGAGGCCTTTATTGCCAACTAGTCTCTATCATTAGTTTGAATTATTCCTACTTTGGCCAATATAAATTGTATTTGAAGGGTATCTTTCTTACTTCCTAACTATTTTGACCCCTCTCTAATAGAATTGGTTTGTGATTAGATATTGAACTTTGGATTATATTGCTAGTTAAAAGTGGGTATATAGTCAGGATATTCTCACTAAGACTATATCTAATATTTCTACATTGTAATGGAATCCTTATATTCTATTTATCCATGTGTACTTTCTTTTTTAAAAATGATATCCTATATATTTTATTGAGAAATTATAAGTTTAACCAAGTCTTTATTGGGGTCTTGATTCATGTTATTCCTTGTATTTTCCCAATATGCTAATGTGATGTTCATGTCTCCTCATATTACTAAACTTTTCATTTGTTCTTAGGTGATCCAGTTTTTTAATTGATTCCATGACTCTCTTTTGTGCTTTGGGTTGTTAGTACCATAGAAAATGATAATATTTATAAGAGTACCATTAAGCAGTTCAAGTTTTAAAGCAAGCCAATTATTGTGTTTATGTTTTGCTATGCAGTTCTTATGTTGTTGCAAGCTCGCTTGATGCACTTGATAAACTTAATGCATTGTGCTATGATTATCTCCATATCTTATTCTATTCTAGTGTCAATATGTTATCTACCATTTTGTATTCTTGTAAATACATACAAGTGGTTTATGCATTTTTACAAGATCTAGTAGGTAGTTTTTCTTCAAAGGACTACCTAATCCTCTATAGTTCCATGATAGAACTATCATTTTTTATAGACCTTCTTCTTTGGAAATTCTAAATTAGTTTGATTTTTATTCTAGATATCCTTCTAAGTTTGTTCTATCTCTGATTATTGAGCATGTTGTAGGGTGCCTCCTAGTATGACTAACTCCACAAGTTGGGTTTCCTCGACCTCTTATTTAGTGTCTTCATATGTGTGCTCCGACTCTTTGTAATGAGTCTCCTATTATGTTTCTTGTGTATCATCTAAGTGTTTCTTAATAGGTTCTTTCATTGTTCTTTATCTTTTTCTTAAGCTTCCTTGTTAATTGGTTTATGTCTCTTCCTCCATGTCTAATGTGAGGATGGAAATTTTGTTAGAGATCTATGGGTTCATTTTCCATTTCATAATTTCTCATTGACTTCTCAATCTACAAGGCCTTCTATTCCTGCCAATTTGAAATTTTGTTTCTATTTCCTTTTTGAACAAGTTAGGATTTTTTAGACAATTTTGAAATAAGTGTCCATGTTGTTGAGAAGTAATGAATTTAAAGTGGATATGCTCATAGTCCAATGGTTGGGTGTGAACCCCTTCAAAAAAATTGATCTCAATGTTGTCTAGAATCTCTTTCTTCAAGTTTACCATTACACATATATGGGTATTGATTACATTATTGGTATTTGGTTGGGGGTATTCATATGGTATTTCCTATCATTTTTGTTGTGGGGTTATTCGAAAAGTGTAGAATCCATATTACCACTTATTTAGGTTTCTCTCCTTAAGGATCAAATCTTGGTGTCCAAGGAGTCATATATAGAGGAATAGATCCCAAAAACCATGGAACTCCGTGGAAAACTATATTTTGGTCTTTAGGAGATGAGAAGGTAATAACAAAGTACCCTCATCCAGCCATCATGAACTCATAACTAGATATTTTTTATCCTTAGGTACTACTTATAAAAAAATTATTGCATTTAGGCTAGGCCACATGCCTATAAATTTGTAGATTGATGCCTAAGCTAAAAGAACCAATATTTGATGTTGGATGTAGGTCGAAGGCACCTCCACAATGGGTACCTCATTGAGTTTGACCACAAAGGATTCTTTTGTGGTTTTATTCAGAGACTGTGGCTTAGGAACTTGACCAAGGTGGACATTAATAAATTGAACCATATTATCCATTTTATTTCATCAAAAGGTCATTGATGGGAGAAAAGCAAAATTCCTTTGTCAAATTAATTGAAAAGAGAAGTTATTGAAGCATATCTAGAAATTAATTAAAAAGCAAGAGGGTATATCTAATCCAGGTCCATACCTACCTTTATTGTTCAAAAACCTAGTTGTTTGTATTTCTCCAAGTTTATTTTAAGATTATTAATAATAATTAACTTTTATAATCTTTCAATTTAAAAGAAAACTCATAACATTACCACACATTAAAAAAACACTAGAATATTAAAGTGTCATTCTTAAGGTTAAAATTTAAAGTAAGAACTACCTAGGCAACAATAATAATGAAAAGTAGTTGAAAATATAAAATTTATATTTGTTTTTTAATAATTTATGTATGGTTTTTATTTAGGTCCACATTCATTAAAATAAAAAAATATTACGTTGCTCTGATTACATTGTTATCAAGTTAATTAAATCATATCAACTTACCTTTTTATCAAATATATTCTTCATTTGTCTTTCTATTAAAGATATTTGTCATCTTCTTCAAACTAGTAAGCTTCCATAATCAACTTCTTGATGTCATTTTTATTAAAAGATAAAATATTACTAGTATAATTGCCTTTTGAAATTTGAATTTTACCAAGATAAAATTCAAAATCGCCAATGACTAAAATGTTTGTTATTCAATTTCCAAATCTATAAATATATTATCTATAATAACCTAACAATTTTTTAATATCTTTTTAAGGGGTCTTATTCATGTCCCTAACATTTCAATATATAAATTTCATCATCACTTTTTTTTTTTTTTGTGGGTTAGCCCCACTTCTTGCTAACACTTATGATATTTTTTTTTTCCATATCAATATCTCTTTTAATTTTTTTCCTTTTTATTTTTGCTTCTTGGGTCTTCATCTTTTTTTCATTTCCACCAATACTTTCATCTTCATCAATCTCTTCAATCTTCTTACATTGTTTATAGTGAGACTTATCATCTATAGGTTTTTCTTGCTCTAAAGGATCCAAAGTGCAAGGAATAACCTCAAAAAAACTTTCTTCTTTATGTTGCCCTAGAAACCCTAAAGTGAAAGGATGATATTCCATAGCAATTACCTTCTTATGTTTCCCTAATAATCCTAAATTGTTATGGATTTTGTCCATTCTCATTTCTTTATTATGTTACTCTTGAAACTTTAAATTGCAAGGGATAACCTCTATACTACTTCCATTTTTATTACGAAGAGAGGATTTTATACTGTTTGAGGAAAATGAAAATGGTTTACATAGAATAAATTTGACCTCTTCTATCATCTTTGTTTTAGAATTTTTCTGCACATATTTCATTGCACATTTAATTCCTTTTAAACTTAAACTTGCACATTGTACTTTCTCATCCATTATATCCTTCTTTGTTTCTTCTAATGGTTGATCCAAGTAAGATATGGTGGACTTTGGCATATCATGTTATACAAAGGATTTCTTTTCATCTTCTTTTGGAGTGGAATATCCTTGATCTAGTCCAACTTCTATATTACAATATGTTTTCCTTGATTTATCTTGAAGTTTATCTTATGTACCAAAATTTATGTTTCCTTCTTTATAG
The DNA here is from genome assembly GCA_028583015.1 of Wollemia nobilis. NCBI lineage: Eukaryota > Viridiplantae > Streptophyta > Pinopsida > Araucariales > Araucariaceae > Wollemia > Wollemia nobilis. The sequence goes on along the minus strand of JAQPPZ010002521.1, from coordinate 8,353,942 downwards.
TTTTTACTTTGAAATATCTCGCCATGTATCTAGTCTCATAACAATTGTGGCATCAAAATGCAATATTTTTATAATCCACTTGTTGATCTTATTCTATTGATTCATATTTAATTCTAATGGATTGTGGCGAAGGTTTTGAAATACCCATATCAACACATATTTATGTATATATAATATGCTTTCACTCCTTAATAGTTAGTTCCTCATTGATAAATTCGCCTAAAGTATTATCAATATTCTTCAAAACATCATTACTGGTAAGTTGATATGGAAGCCTATAATGCCTAACTCACACTTGAAGCTTTTAATAGTTTTTGCCTAATAAAAAAATCACTCCATGGTCTTAAATAAAGAGTATCTCTACCCATAAACCATAAACCACCACCCATTATTTTATCCTTGAATTAAGATTATTAATATAAGTATTATATTGTTTAGGATAATAACAATAAGATGGAAAAAAATAGTATAAAAATCCATCCCTATAATATATACTTGTATTTTTTTATATTGTTCTTATATAAACTACACTCATACAATTCCATGTTAATAGAGATGAAACTTAGAGTAATTTTATAGAACCATTAAGAAAGTAAGAATTAAGATATAGAGCAAATGTACATGTTGGATAAAATAATGCTTAATGTGGAAAAGCACATGCAAAGGGTTTTGGAAAGAAAAAAATAAGTTAAAAAATAGAAAATACATTGAAAGTAAAAAATTCATGCAAAAGTAAGATAAAAAAAATTATTATTATTAGCATTGTAATAATTCTATATATTGGTGTATCCCCCACCAACTGTATTGTTCATCCATCTTTAATTGGGTGGATCATCGACCTATGCATAGTTGGATTAGATCGTATGGATTTTACCATTGTGGTTTTCAAAGTGGTGCAACAACATCAAGAAACAAGGTTTGAAATAGATTAAGATTTATTAAAAATATTGTATTGCAAGACAGTGAATCAATGAGTACAATTTTATGTATTGAAACAACAATTTGTGTCTTTTGCATGAGTAGTTTGTGTCTTATCTTTTATGTTATGCACATATCTTTTCCTTCTCTATGAATGGATATGTCAGGTTTTCATTGACCAACAATTGGTATTATAGCACTTGATTTCTACAATTGGTAGCAAAGTCAGTTTTAAAGCTTAAATTTGGGGTCCCAAGCCCTCACAAAGTGGCTTAGGAGGAAGTTAGAATAATCAGTAGAAGCAATCCTACATCTAAATCCTAGGCCGGTTCAAGTAGGAGCCACAAGCTCATAAGGAGAGAAATATCAACATATGGAGGTCCTAGATTCGAGTCCTAGTTGGTTCATACCTTTAACAGGGTATGAGAGTCAAAGTAATCAAATTGAAGAAGATAAGCAGAAATAGAAGCTACATTGAAAGAAAAACACTTGTAGCAAGAGTGTCCCCAAAGGATAAGGGGGAGTGATGGGAATCATTAGATGAAAGTTATCTTTGGTAGAAGAAAGGTCCCACATATTAGAGAAGAGAGTTGAAGGTTTTATGTTGAAACAACAAATTTAACCTTCTAAGCATTGATCTACTCTCTTACACCTAACAATCATTGCGATTGGTTATCAATGCAGTTTGGTAGGAGGAGAAGGTTACCATAAAAACACTTTTAATCAATTCATGAGATCAAACCCACTTTGAAGAATAAAAGAAAATAACTAGTAGGTGTATATGCAATAGAAAGTTGAAAAGAAAGTTTTCTTTAGGAAATTGAAAATTACAAAGTTAAGCATTAAAGGGAAGAATTTTTGGAAAAGTAATGCTTACTATGGAAAAGGACATGCAAAATGTTTTTGAAAAGAAAAACAATTTAAAAATTAAAAATTAAAAATTGGAAAAAAAAAAAAATGTACATGCAAAAGTAAAGATAAAAATAAGAAAGAACAATTTATTATTAGCATTGTAATAATTCTATATCGGTGTTGGGCACTTACCAAGAAGATACCCAGGTTCAAACCTTGGGGGAAGCCTATTGTAAAGGTAGTAGTCTGATCTGAATCCTCTGAGTGCACATCAAACTGACAATAACGATATGAATCTTGAGTATCCAATGATCCATTTCATGCTAGGCTATAAAATAACAAGGTGGAATAGGTTTAGTGGATGTAGCCCCTGTGGTTTGAACCTTGTGCTTGCCAGCTACTAAAAATAGTGTAGTTGTAACCAACTCTTCTATCAAGCAAAACAAATTCTATATATTGGTATATCCCCACCAATTAAATTATCCATCCATCCTTACTTGGGTGCACCATTCATCATATTTGAGTGGATCATCAACCCACGAATAAGTTAAATAAATTAGATTGTTGAATTTTGTCATTATGGTTTTCAAAATTATATAATAAGAAAATTCATCTATCATCATACTTAGGTGGATCATCAACCAATAAGTAAAATTGTATCTTTTACCTGAACAATTTATCTTATATATTTTCTATAGTACTCATATATTTAAACTAATAATTAGTATTAGAGCACTCAATATCTACAATAGAAATATATATTTAAACTAACAATTGGTATTATAGCACTCGATTTCTACAATACAAACATATTGATGCACCTTGCCGGAGCCATAACTTGTGAACCATACGCCCGTTTGCCTTGAAATTTAACAGGTGGTTCTGCATGCATGTTCTGCGTCAGGCGCATTTGACCCTCCAAAAATCATGTTTTCGGGACCTAAATCCGACATCTAGTGCCCCAAAATTAGCTTTTAGAATAGGTTCCTGGGTTTTTTGGGTTTTTTTGGTTGTTAGAAGTTTATTATCTTTTGTTATACCATAATTTGAGACCTAATATTTTAAATTAAGGTTCATTATTGTAAGAGGGATGTGTGCACCAAATTTGGGCGCAATCTGACTCATTTATATTTTTAGTAGTTTTTAGGCAAAAGATCTATTTTTAGTAGTTTTTAGAAAAAAAATATTTTTAGGGTTTCTTTGGTTTTCGGTTGCTATATGATGGATTGTAATATTTTGTAGAAGGGGTGTGAATTCAGGAATGAAAAGAATATCAATTGGCAGTTTTCTTCCATTATTGCATTTGTGTTATGTGATTGGAGTCCAGTTTGTTGGTCTCTTGTAGCTGAGTTTACACCATTTGGTATTAGAGCGGGTGTGATCTCGCTAGTGAAGGGAAGATGCCATCTAGAAGATATGCCCAGATGAATAAGAATATCGAGGATCTAAATGCAAAAATAGCATGGTTTACTGGTGTGATTGATCGCATGGGAGAGAGACATCCCAGGGCACGTGCAGATCAAGGATTTAATGATGAAAATATACCTGAGGAACGTGGATCTAAGGTCCACGCAGAAGTAGAACCAGAGGGCCCAGAGGAAGAAGAGCATGATTTTGAAAATTGACTGATACGAGCTCTATAGGGTCTTAATGGGAGTTGATATGGGATTAATATCGAGGTTCCCGAGTATGTTGGTGGGTTGAAACCAGAGGAGTTGATCGATTGGATCAATAGCCTAGAAAAATATTTTGAATGGAGTAATCTTGCTGAAGAGAAGAAGGTTAAGCTCGCATGCACAAAGTTGAAGGGACATGCATTGATTTGGTGGGATCATTTACAGACTACATGATAGAGGAATGGAAAGGAAAAGATCAGGGATTGGACAAAGATGAAGAAGAAGTTATAGGAAAAATTTATACCTATAGACTACTCCCAAACCCTATTTCATAGATTTCAAAATCTTTGACAGAAGGATCAAAGCATTGAGGACTATACTAATGAATTCTACAAGTTATCCATTCGAGTGGAGCACAATGAGATAGAGGACCAAAATGCTGCTAGGTATGTAAATGGCCTAAGTTTTACTATTCAAGATGAGATGAGCATGGATCACACTCTTATAGTGGAGGATGCGTATCAAATGGCCCTCAATACGGAGGAGAAATTAAAAAGGATTAATAGAAGATGTAATAAGGGATTCACACCCTCTTTAGGTCGGGGTCGAAGTGGATCTAATTTTCTCAAGGGAGAATCCTCAATACCTGCTAAACAAGAAGAAGATGGATATAATATGAGAGGAATAGGATACCGAGGTAGATGTTAAGGTGGTGGACGAAATGGGAATGATCCGAGGAGGTCGTATACCTATTATGGATGTGGTGAGGAGGGGCATAGAGCATTTGAGTGTCCCCAACATGATGTCCAAGAAAGGGGTCAAGGAGGACAAGGAAGGGTCAATCTGGTTGATATGGAAGAGTAGGATGAGGATGAAGTTGTTGTTGACATGGGGGAAGCACTTATGATAACGAAGACATTGATTGCTCCTAAGAAAGAGATGGTGCAGAGCAAAGCAAAGGGGTATACCATAGATGGTGAATATTCTTTGCTGTGAATGAACATATTTTGAACAAGGCATACATCAGGAGGGAAGGTATGTAACATTGTCATTGATGGTGGTAGTTGTGAGAATATGGTGTCAAATGTCATGGTTGATAAAATGCACCTAAAATGTGAAAAACATCCTTATCCATATCGCATCTCATGGGTTAATAAGGGGAATGAGGTAACAGTAGATCATAGGTGTTTAATTAAATTTTCAATTGGGAGCACTTACAAGGATGAAGTGTGGTGTGATGTGATCTTGATGGTTGCATGTCACATTCTATTGGGAAGACCTTGGCAGTACGACAAAGATACTAACCATAATGGGAGAAATAATACTTATACATTCTGGAAGGATGGTGTAAAGGTAGTTCTTGTACCTCTGAAGGAGGATGGGCCGAGTGAGAGCTTTTTGACGATGAAGGAGTTTCTTGTAGATATCAGGGACGCTAGCTTATGTTATGCCTTAACAACTAGGAAGCTAGAAACAGAGGAAGTGGTTATACCTACAGCAACAACTAAGTTGCTAAGTTAATATAAATATATCACACCAAAGGAGTTACCAGACGGGCTACCACCAAAAAGGGATATCCAAAATCACATGGATTTGATTCCAGGATCAGTGCTCCCAAATCAAGCAGCTTATCGGTTGAACCCAACATAGAATGCAAATTTGAGTAGGCAAGTGACAGAGTTGATAAAGAAAGGATTAGTTAGGGAGAGTATGAGTCCATGTGTTACTCCAGCATTACTAACCCCAAAGACATATGGTGACTGGCGAATGTGTGTAGACAGTAGAGCCATAAACAAAATCACAATAAAGTATCAGTATCCTATGTCGAGAGTGGATGACATGATGGATGGATTGGCTGGAGCTAAATACTTCAGTAAAATTGAACTACGAAATGGCTACTACCAGATCAGAATTTGAGAAGGGGATGAATGGTAGACAACGTTTAAGGTAAAATATGGATTGTACGAGTGGATGGTGATGCCATTTGGGTTTTCTAATGCACCCAGTACATTTATGCGGTTGATGAATAGAGTACTACAGGAATATAATGGTAAGTTATGGTTGTGTATTTTGATGATATTTTTATTTATAGTAAAAGTGAAGAAGACCATTTGTTACACCTGAAATTAGTGTTAGACGTGCTCAGGAAGGAGAAATTATATGTCAACCTGAAGAAATGTAGATTTATTCAAGATAGTTTAGTGTTTTTGGGATTTGTAATCTCAAGAGATGGCATGAGGATGGATTATGATAAAGTGAAGGCGATTATGGAATGGCCTCTTCCATGATCTATGACATAAGTAAGGAGCTTTCATGGACTAACTACCTTTTACAGGAAGTTCATCAGGAACTTTAGTAGTATAGCTGCCCCTATAACTGAGTGCACGAAGAGGAAAGAGTTTGTATGGACTACGACAGCAATAGAGAGTTTTGAACTCTTGAAGAAGAAGGTGCCGAAAGCCCCTATTGTAGTGTTACCATATTTTAGTAAGGTGTTTGAGGTTGATTTTGATGCCTCATTTGTTGGAATTGGTGGTGTCCTAAGCCAATAGGGCCGACCTGTAGCATTTTTTAGCGAGAAGCTAAATGATGCAAGAAAAAATTATTCTACATATGATGTGGAATTTTATGCAATTGTGCAAGCATTGCAACATTGGAGGCACTACTTAATCTCAAAGGATTTTGTATTGTTTACTGATCATGAAGCATTGAGGTATGTCAATTCTCAAAAAAAGTTAAATAGCGGTGCATGCCAAATGGGTTTCATTTTTGCAACAGTATACATTTGTCCTGAAATACAAGTCAGGAAAACAAAATAAGGTTGCTGATGCATTGAGTAGGAGAGTCTTGTTGTTGACCACTATGGAGAATGGAGTGGTAGGATTTGAGGGGATTAAAGATCTATATGAATATAATGTGGATTTTGGGAATATTGTGCAACAATGCAAAAGTGTGGTAGGGGGCGAGTCCCGTACCATTTTTGAAGAGTATTTTTTACATAATGGTTACTTGTTTAAGGGTAATCAATTATGCATTCCCAATGGCTCTATGAGAGAGAACATCTTGAGGGAATTACATAGTGGGGGTTTGGTTGGTCATTTTGGAGTAGCCAAAACTACCACTCTTGTAGAGGAGTACTATTGGTCAAAAATGAAGAGAGATATAATCAAGTTTGTCTCTAGATGTAGAGTATGTCAAATGGCTAAGTGCCATGCACAAAATACAGAGTTGTATATGCCACTACCAGTCCCTACAGGACCATGGACTGATCTGAGTATGGATTTCATCTTGGGGTTGCCCAAGACACAGAGGGGTAAGGATTCAGTTTTTGTTGTGGTAGACAGATTTTCCAAAATGGTGCATTTTGTTGCTTGTCAAAAAACTAATGATGCAACTAGGACTGCAGTCTTATTCTTTGATGATATTGTATGGTTGCATGGTGTTCCAAAGACTATTACTTCTAATCGGGATACTAAGTTCTTGAGTCACTTTTGGAGGACGTTGTGGAAAATTTTGAATACCAGGTTGCAGTTCAGTAGTGCTTACCACCCACAGATCGATGGGAAAATAGAGGTACTGAACAAAATCTTGGGAAACCTCTTACGATGCATAGTTGGAGAAAAACCAAAACAATGGGATTTAGCCTTGTCACAAGCTGAATTTGCATACAACAGTTCAGTGAACAGGTCAACAGGTAAATCTTATTTTCAAATTATTTATGGTCAAAATCTTGTAGTTGTATTATATTTGGTTGAGTTACTAATTGGGGAACAAGTTAGTGATGATGTAGAAAAATTTTCTAAGCATATCCAGAAAGTGCAAGAGTGAGTGAGGGAAAAATTGTAGAGTAGTAATGCTCACTACAAAGAGTCTGATGATGCACATAGAAGGGTGAAATTGTTTGAAGAGGGTGATATGGTCATGGTTCATCTTAAGAAAGAAAGATTTCCTAAGGGGACATATAACAAACTGAAACTTAAGAAAATTGGGCCATGCAGGATTTTGAAGAAGATCAATGATAATGCCTATAAAATGGAGTTGCCTAATGAATTTGATATTTCACCCAATTTTAATTTTTTTGATTTATTTCAGTATCCCGGATCGCTGAGGATGGTGAATTACAAGAGACAGTAAATTGGGCACGACAGATGCCTAAGAAGAAATAATATAGAGTTGCACAAGTGCTCGATAAGAATGTGATCACCACCAGACATGGGAGCTACAACAAATTCCTAGTTCAGTGGGAAGGATTACCACAGTCAGATAACACTTGGGTTTCGTAGTCGAGCTAAAGAAAATTGATAACCATAAGCTACAGGATTTCAATTCAGTTGAACTCGCAGGAGTTGAGTTCTTTTTCACTAGAGGAGAATGATGCACCTTGTCAGAGCCATAACTTGTGAACCGTATGCCTGTTTGCCTTGAAATTTAATAGGTGGTTCCACATGCATGTTTTTGAGACCTAACTCTGACATCTAATGCCCCAAAATTAGCTTTTAGAATAGGTTACCAGGTTTTTTGGGTTTTTTTGGCTGTTAGAAGTTTATTATCTTTTGCTATACCATAATTTGAGACCTAATATTTTAAATTAAGGTTCATTATTGTAAGAGGGATGTGTGCACAAAATTTGAGTGCAATCCGAGTCATTTCTATTTTTAGCAGTTTTTAGGAAAAATATCTATTTTTAGCAGTTTTTAGAAAAAAGACATTTTTAGGGTTTCTTTGGTTTTTGGTTGCTATATGATGGATTGTAATCTTTTGTAGAAGGGGTGTGAATTCAGGAATGAGAAGAATATCAATTGGTAGTTTTTTTCCATTATTGCATTTGTGTTATGTGATTGGAGTTCATTTTGTTGGTCTCTTGTAGCTGAGTTTTACACAACATATAAATTGGTATTATAGCACTTGATTTCTACAATATAAACATATATTTAAACTAACAATTGGTATTACAACCTCTCAATTTCTACAATACAAGCATAGCAGAAGTAATACTCGAAGACGCAAAGCAAAAGACTCTTCATTCTTATACATATACCCACCAGTACATTTTTATAATTACAAGCACTGATTAGTTTACCAGTTCTTCCCTTCATTATTAAATACAAACCTGCATACTGACTCCCCTTTGTAAACCCTAACTATGGGAGAACGAATCGATGTCCAAAGTTGCCCATCATAGTGAATCCAAGTGATCAATTCTAAAAGAACCGCATATGCATCGTGAATGCATAAATACATATTCGTGCTTTGCTCCTTGGCTTCAGAAGAAGCAGTGTCCAGGTGGAAGTGCCATGCCAAATTGCTGTATGCCCTTTTGATATCCTCTAGGGACGTAGCCTCCCTATCTCGAGAACCTCATACAGAGTGCTACCCCCCATCATCCTCCTCCCCATGATCATCTCAGGGTGATACGGTCGTGACTACTGGTCGTCTCAAGATGAAACGATCACAGTTACGGGTCATTTCGGGGTGAGATAGTCTCTGCTGCAGAGGAAATTTTATCCCTGTTTGAGTGGTGAAAACCACTGTAAAGCCCAAGGGCTGCCCAAGGTGGGTCATATGACCTGAAAAGATGTCCATGTAGGTAGTCTCCTCAATATGATGTGTTTTAGGTGTCAACATAAATTATTAGTGAAACCATCTGGTCTTGGAATTTTATTTTGAGGAAGAGAGAGCACCATTGATTCCAATTCTTCCTTTGTCACTCGAGGGTATAAATCACTTTATCCTCTTGATGAAGTGTTGATGGTATGTTCTAGAGTAAATTATCTTGAGCTTGAATATCTCTAGGTTCATGGATGAGCAGCCTTGAAAAGTGATCTTGTACCAATTCTTTTATATTTTCCTTATCTATGTAAATGGTGTTGTCCTTCTCTATGGCTCTAATTGTGTTCTTATGGTAGTTTTGAATTGTTTTTTATATGGATAATTTCTATGTTCTTGTCACCTTTTTTTAAGCCATACCCTTTTGAATTTTAGTCTTAATTGTACCTTTTCTTCATAATTTAGCTTGTATAACTCTACCAACAACTCTTTTCTTTGATCAACTTGCTAAGGGAGAGGAGATGTGTCCTCTAACTCTATTTCTAATTTCTCAAGTTGTAAAATCAATTCTTTTCTTTGAATTGTATTTTTGGATAACCAATTTCTAATTTCTTTTTTAATTCTTACAATATTTTTTCTGAAGTCTTCCTGCTCTTCCCAATCTAAAATTGTATTTGAAGGGGATTTGTCTTACTTCCTAACTATTTTGACCCCTCTCTAATAGAATTGGTTTGTGATCAGATATTACACTTTGTATTATATGGCTAGTTAAATGTGGGTATATAGTTAGGATACTCTCACTAAGACTATATCTAATCTTTCTGCAATGTGATGGAATCCTTATCTTCTATTTGTCCAGGTGTACTTCCTTTTTTGTGGAATGACATCCTAAAGATTTTCTTAAGCAACTATGCATTAAACCAATTCTCTATTAGGGTTTTGATTCCTGTTACTCCTTGCCTTTTCTAAATATGCTAATGTGATGTTCAGGTCTCCTCTTATTACTAAACTTTTCGGTTGTTCTTAGGTGATCCAATGATGTAATTGATTCCATGTCTCTCTTTTGTGATTCTGGTTTTTAGGACCATAGAAAATGATAATATTTATAAGAATACCATTAAGCAATTTAAAATTTAAAGCAAAACAATTATTGTGTTTATGTTTTGCTATGCAGTTTAATTAATGGGAATCTTATGTTGTTGTAAGCCTGCCTGATGCACCTAATAAACTTAATGCATTGTGTTCTTATTGTCTCCATATCTTATTCCATTCTAGTGTCACTATGTTATCTACATTTTTTATTATTTTAAACATATACAAGTGGTTTATACAATTTTACAATATCTAATAGGTAGTTTTTCTTCAAAGGACTACCTAATCCCCTAAAATTCTATGAGAGCACTATATTTTTTTATAGACCTTATTTGGAAATTAAAAAGTAGTCCAAGTTTTATTCTAGATATCCTTCTCAGTTTGTTCTTATCCTAGAGTTTGGTTGGACTTTCTATCTCTTATTATTGAGCGTGTTGTAGGGGTGCCTCCTAATATGACTAACTCCACAAGTTGGGTTTTCTCATTCTCTTCTTTAGTGTCTTCATCTGAGTTCTCCAACTCTTTGTAATAAGTCTCCTATTGTGTTTCTTGTGTATCATCTAAGTGTTCCTTAATAGGTTATTTCATTGTTCTTTATATTTTTTTTAAGCTTCCTTGTTAATTGGTATTTATGTCTCTTCCTCCACATCTAATGTGAGGATGGAAAATTTGTTGGAGATCTATGGATCAATTTTCTCTTGTATAGGTCTTCATTGAATTTTCAATCTACAAGGCCTTCTATTCTTTACAATTTGAAATTTTGGTTCTATTTCCTTTTTGAACTAGTTAGGCTTTGTTGGGAAATTTTGAGAGAAGTTCCCATGTTGTTTAAAAGTAAAGCATTTAATGTGGATATGCTTATAGTCCAATGGTTGGGTGTTAACCCCTTCAATAACTTTATTCCCAAATTTTTCTATAATATCTTTCTTTAATTTTACCCACATATATGGGAATTGATTGCATTATTGGTCTTTGGATGGGCTCAATTAATGTATGATCATATTTTGTTTCCTATCATTTCTATTGTGGGGTTATTCCAAAATTTTAGAGGTAAAAAAGTAAGACAAACTCATGTTACCACTTCTTTAGGTTCCTCTCCTTAAGGATCAAATCCTATTGTCCAAGGAGTTATATATAGAGGAATAAATCCCAAAATCGATGGACCTCCATGGAAAACTATAATTTGATCTTTAGGAGATGAGAAGGTAACAACAAAGTACCCTCAAAAAACCATTATGAACTCATAACTAGATATTTTTGAATCGTAGATACTGCTTATCCATTTTTGTATTGCATTTAGGCCAGGCCACATGCCTATAAATTTATAGATCGATGCCTAAGCTGAAAGAGCCAAGATTTGATGTTGGATGTAGGTCGAAGGCACCTCCACAATAGGCACCTCATTGAGTTTCACCACAAAGTATTCTTTTGTAGTTTTATTTAGAGATTGTGGCTTAGGAACTTGACAAGGGTGGACATGGAAAAATTGAACCATATTATCCATTATTTCTTATCGAAAGGTCGTTGATGGGAGAAAAGAAAAAAAATCCTTTGTCAAATTACAAGTCATATCTAGAAAAAAATTAAAAAGCAAGAGTTTATATCCAATTTAGGTCCATACCTTCCATTATTGTGCTAAACCCTAGTTGTCCGTGTTTCTTCAAATATGTTTTTAAGATTATTAATAATAATTAACTTTTATAATATTTCAGTTTAAAAGAAAACTCATAACATTACCACACATTAAAAAAAAAAAACATTAGAATTTTAAAGTGTCATTCTTAAGGTTAAATTTTAAAGTAAGAACTGCCCAGGCAACAATAATAATGGAAAGTAGTTGAAAATATAAAATTTATATTTGTTTTTTTAAATAAGTTGTGTGATTCTTATTGGGGACCACTTTCATTAAAATAATAAAACATTACATTGCTCTGGATTACATTGTTATCAAGTTAATTAAATCATATCAACTTACCTTTTATCAAAGATATTCTTCATTTGCCTTTCTATTAAAGATATTTGCTATCTTCAAACTAGTAAGCTTCCACAATTAACTTCTTGATGTTATTTTTATAAAAAGATAAAATCTTACTAGTATAATTACCTTTTGAAATTTGAATTTTTCCAAGATGAAATTCAACATCGCAAATGGCTAAAATGTTTGTTATCTAATTTTCAAATCTATAAATATATTATCTATAGTAACCTTACAATTTTTTAATAGCTTTTTTAGGGGTTTTATTCATGCCCCTAACATTTCAATATATCAATTTCATCATCATTTTTTGTTTTTATTTGTGGGTTAGCCCCACTTCTCGCTAACACTTATGATATTTGCTTTTGTTTTCCCATATCAATATCCCTTTTAGTTTTTTTCTCTTTGTTTTTGCATCTTGGGTCTTCATCTATTTTTCACCTCCACCAACACTTTCATATTCATCAATCTCTTCAATCTTCTTACGTTACTTATAGTGAATCTTATCATCTATAGATTTGTCTTGCTCTGAAGGATCCAAAGTGCAAGGAATAACCTCAAAAATACTTCTTCTTTATGTTGACCTAGAAACCCTAAATTTCAAGGATGCTCTTTCATAGCAATTACCTTCTTATTTTTCTTTAACAACCCTAAATTGTTATGGATTTCGTCCATTCTCATTTCTTTATTATGTTACTCTTGAAACCCTAAAGTGTAAGGGATAACCTCTATAATACTTCCATTTTTATTATGAAGAGAGGATTTTATACTGCTTGATAAAAATAAAAATGATTACGTAGAATAAACTTGACCTCTTCTATTGTCTTTGTTTTAGAATTTTTCTCCACATCTTTCATTGCATCTTTAATTCCTTCTAAAATTAAACTTACACATTGTACTCTTTCATCCCTTATATCCTTCTTTGTTTCCTCTAATGGTTGATCCAAGTAAGAAATGGTGGAATTTGGCATATCATGTTATAGAAATAATTTCTTTACCTCTTCTATTGGAGTGGAATAGCCTTGATCTAGTCCAAATTCTATTATAGTATGATTTCCTTGCTTTATCTTGAAGTTTATTTGATATTCAAAAATTTATGTTTCCTTCTTCATAATTTTCACTTTGCAATATCTCACCATGTGTCTAGTCTCATAATAATTATGGCATCAAAATGCAATATTTTTGTAATCCATTTGTTGATCTCATTCTCTTGATTCATATTTAATTGTAACGGATTGTGGAAAAGGTTTTAAAATACTCATAGCAACACATATTCATGTATATATAATATGCTTTCACTCCTTAATAGTTAGTTCCTCATTGATGAATTCATTATTAATATTCTTGAAAACATCCTTATTGGTAAGTTGATATGAAAGTCTAAAATTTATGAATTCACCTAAAGTGTTATTAATATTCTTCAAAACATCCTTATTGATAAGTTGACATGGAAGTCAAAAACGCCTAACTCACACTTGAAACTTCTTAATAGTTTTTGCCTTGACAAAAAACAAAATCAATCCATGGTCTTAAATAAATGGTATATTTACCCATAAACTATAAACCATAAACCATAAACCACCATCCATTATTTTATCCTTGAATTAATATTATTAATATAAATATTATATTGGTTAGGATAATAACAATAAGATGGAAAATTTAATATAAAAATTTATCCCTAGAATATATACTTGTACTTTTTAATGATATTGTTCTTATATAAACTACACTCGCACAATTCTATGTTAATAGAGATGAAACTTAGAATAATTATATACAACCATTAAGAAATTAATACTTTAAGATATAGAGAAGATGTACATATTGGATAAAGTAATGCTTAATGTGGAAAAGCACATGCAAAGAGTTTTAGGAATAAAAAACAATTCTAAAGATAGAAAAGACATTGAAAATAAAAAATAAAAAAAATTATTAGCCTTGTAATAATTCTATATATTGGTGTATCCCCCATCAATCGAATTGTCCATCCATATTTACTTGGGTGGATCATCAACCTATGCATAGTTGAGTTAGATCGTATGGATTTTACCATTGTGGTTTTCAAAGTGGTGCAACATTTGAAATATTAAATATGTATTGAAAATATTGTATTGCAAGGTAGTGAATCAATGAGTATAATTTTATGTATTGCAACAACAATTTGTATATTTTGTATGAGTAGTTTGTGTCTTATATTTTCTGTTATGCATATATCTTTCCCTTCTCTGTAAACTAACAATTGGTATCATAGCACTCGATTTCTACAATTGGTAGCAGAGCTAGTGTTAAAGCTAAAATTTGGGGTCCCAAGCACTCGCAAGGTGGTTTAGGAGGAATGTTAGAGTAATTAGTAGAAGCAATCCTACATCTGAATCGTAGGTTGGTTCAAGTAGGAGCCACAAGGTCATAAGTAGAGCAACCTCAACATATGGTGTTCCTATATTCGAGTCCTAGTTAGTTCATACTTTTAACAGGGTATGTGAGTCAAAGTAATCAAATTGAATAAGATAAGCAAAAGCAAAAGCTACATTGAAATAAAAAGAGTTATAGCAAGAGTATCCCCAAAGCAGAAAGGGGAAGTTATGAGAATCATTCGATAAAATTTATTTGTGGTATAAGCAAGGTCCCACACATGAGAGTTTGCAACTGGTTATCAACAACAAAGTGGACCTTGTAAGCATTGATCTACTCTATTACACCTAACAGTGTTTGCAACTGGTTATCAATGCAGTATGGTAGGATGAGAAGTTTACCATAAAGACACTTTTAGTTGATTCATGGGATCAAACCCACGTTGAAGAATAAAAGAAAATAACTAGTAGGTGTATATGCAATAACAAGTTGAAAAGAAAGTTTTCTTTAAGAAATTGAAGATTACAACATTAAGCATTAAAAGGAATAATATTAATAAAAATAATACTTAATGTGGAAAAGGACATACAAAAAAGTTTTGAAAAGAAAATCAATTTAAAAAAAAAAAATTTGGAAAATTATAAAAAAAATACATGCAAAAATAAATATAAAAATAAAAAATAAAAAGTTATTATTAGTATAGTAATAATTCTATGTACATAAAGGGTTACAAATAAATAATAATAATTCTATGTATTGGTGTTGGGCACTTAGACCCAGGTTCAAACCTTGGGGAAGCCTGTTGGAAAGGGAGTAATCTGATCTGAATTCTCTTAGTATCCCTACTTGATGGTCCATTTCACATCAGGCTATAAAACAATAAGGTGGAATAGGTTTAGTAGATGCAGCTCCTGAGATTTGAACCTTGTGTTTGACAGCTACTAAAAATAATGTGGTTGTAACCAACTCTCCTATCAAGCAAAAAACAATTCTATATATTGATGTATCCACCAATTAAATTATCCATCCATCTTTACTTGGGTGCATCATAATCAATGAACGTATAAACTACATAAATTAGATAGTTGAATATTATCCTTATGATTTTCAAAATTATACAACAGGAAAAAAAAAAAAATCATGTATCATTCTTTTACCCTAATAATTTATCTTATATCTTTTGTGTAGTACTCATATCTTTAAACTAAAGATTGGTATTAGAGCACTCCATCTCTACAATACAAACATATCTTTAAACTTACAGATGGTATTATAGCACTCGATCTCTACAATACAAACATATAAATTGGTATTATAGCACTCGATTTCTACAATACAGACATATCTTTAAACTAACAATTGGTATTACAGCCTCTCGATTTCTACAATACAACCATAGCAGAAGTAATACTCGAAGACGCAAAGCAAATGACTCCATTCTTACACATATACCCCCCAGCGCATATTTACAATTACCAACACTGATCAGTTTCCCAGTTCTTCCCTTCATTCTTATACACATACCAGCATGCAGCCTCCCCTCTGTAAGCCCTGACTGCGGTAGAACGAATCGGTGTGCACAGTTGCCCGTCATATTGAACCCGGGCGGTCGGATCTGAAAGCACCGCATACGCATCATGAATGCGCAAAAACATATCTGTGCTTTCCTCCCTGGCTTCACAACAAGCGGCGTCCGGGTGTAAGCGCCGCGCCAGATTCCTGTACGCCCTTTTGATATCCTCTGGGGACGCACGCCTCCCTATCCCGAGCACCTCATACAGATTTCTACCGCCCGTCCTCGTCCTCTCCGCTTCCATGTGACCGAAACCAGGCGTGGCCTCTCCGCCCACAGAAGCTGATGGCGGACGAGAAAATCAAGCACACATAAACTCCAGGAAAATTTCTTAGATTAAGCTGAAAGTTATTTACAATCCAGATGAAACAGCCCGCAGGCTTACAATAACCAGCTGTTGTCTGGTATTTTTCACGCACACTCCCTATCTCCTCGACCTTCCAGTCCACCACCACCAAAAATACATTAAAACGAGTTTTTATCGAGGTCTCGACCCTCTAGCAATTAATGCCCCCGCCTAACAAAATCTCAAATCCGTTTTCCCTCCGGCCGAGTTTTCAAATTTTCTGCCATAAATGGGCAACTGCCCGATCCACCATGAAGCTCGCATTAATGACCTCCCTTGACCTGCAACCGCCGTCTTGGTCAGATTGTTCTTCTGCACCGTGGTCTCCTCCATAATGTCCATCGCCTGTATCTGTTCCATCGCCTGTACCTGTTACTTTGCCAACAATAAAAAAATATGCACGGTCGTGGCCCTCATCTTGTTTTAATACACGTAGCTGTCCACGTGTTTAATTCGACCTTCCCTGGCTGTCCGCGTGCATACTTGGCTATGCCTTCTTCTTGTCGCAATATTTTTAATACACGTGCCCCTCACAACTGTCTTGATACACGTGGCTGTCCATGTGTCAAATTTGGCCTTGCCTGGCCATCCGCTGGTTCTCTTTTGGCTGTGCCTTCACCTAGCCGCGATATCGCGACAGGTCGCGAAATTGCGACATGTCACGATATCGCGACCAAAAGCGCCTTCTTTTTGTCGTAGCCCTTTGAGGTCGCGATGTCGCGACATGCAACATGTCGCGATTTCGCGACCCCCTCCTGCCTTCGCCCTGCAGTAGCTCCTTGGGGTCGCGATTTCGCGACCCCCCCTCTGCCTTCACTTTGCCGTGCCCTTTGCTTTGTTCTCCGCCTTGCTTTAGCTTTTGAAGCTGTCTCGAAACCATGCCACGTGGCAGCCTACTACTGGTCGCGATATCGCGACGGGACTTCCCCTCGCCTCAGTTTTGAAATACCGTCAGGATATCGCGACGTCGCGATATCGCGACAACATAGCCGCTTCACTCTGCACTCCCAATGACATCGCGATATCGCGACGAAACACCCTCCAAGCCTCAGCCTCCAGAAAACGTCGCGATATCACGACGTCGCGATATCGCGACAAAAACCTTAACTTCCCTGAGACGCCGCGACTTTGCGACAAAATTTTCGATAACGCCGGATGCTCCTGCATCAGAAGCTCGCATTACTTTGAGCATTGCACAGCGCCCACGTCGAATATTATTACCGCTCCGGCACTTTGTGGCGGCCATGTTCCTCCATCGCAATGCCTGTGCAGAACTTGGGCTCCATAAAATTGCGGTAGGATCCATTTTTTTTTTTCTAACTTGTGCGAGAAACAAGGCCCTTGTGGCTACTTCATTGATTTTGCCAAAGAGAGATAAATATGTGTTCGAGGGAAGAGGAGTAAGAGTTACATCATGATCTCGGGGGGCGCTGCCCTTGCCCAACGATTTGCCCAAAACTGCCTTCAACCGAACTCACGTCTATTCGGTTTACAGGAGTTCCCTGAATCTGAACCGCATTCTGGAGCTTGATGGCATATTTTAAGAGCTTGTTGCTTTGTAAAGGTCATGTTAATGGCCCCACCTGGAGTGGGTTCCTCTCCTTTAGGCTTAAAAAGTGTCATTCATATGTCAAACAATATAATATATAACCCTCTCTCATAAAATCTAAATTTAAAAAAAAATTATTTATATAAAAATCAACATCTACACTTAAAAACCTTGATTTGAATTAAGAATGCCCATTAATGTTACTTCGCCATCATGCTATATGACCAAGGGACTGGGGTGTAAACTATGGGTTACTCTAAATTTAAATGAATTATAGAGTTAGACTTTGAATTGTTTTATAGCATTTAGATTAAATTTAATGTTGAAAAGCTAAAGCCTAAGAGGGTTGTAAAGGCAACCATGCTCGCCCCATTAATCGAGCCAAAAACGAAACGACCTTTGAATATGCCTCAAAGACATCCAAGCATGACGTCTGTATGGTTTTAATACGCCTGAAAGATATGGAAGCATGACCTTGGAATACTTAATGTTTTTTTTGGGTGATTGTTTCACGTTTTCGATACAAACAAAGACGTTTAGCCTCCATCTCCGTGATGACTTTGATGACTTCAAGATATTTTTTCATTAACGTCGTTTGTATGATGTGAGATTTTTTTAAAGATATGGGAGAAGTTTTACATCCACATTATTTTATTTATATATATATAGTAATTGTTAAGTGTAAGGTTCAAACCGTTAGCGTATACTATAATTTAGCATAGTTTGGTTATTCCATTCTTTTGTTACAAAGTTATTAGCTAGTTGTTGAGTGGAATATTTTTGGGATCTGCTTCTCCCGAGTTAATTGAAGCATGCTTTGTAATACTTATACGATCAATACATTGTTTCGAATGTTGATTGTTTTAAATATGGTATCAGAGCTAGTCCCGTTAGCCTCAAATTGAAGGCTCGACTGACTCGATGGACACGACATGGCCACCTAAGAGTGGCACATAACCTAGGCCTCACGCGAACGAATGCCTCACCGCCCTCTCGAGCAGTGTCTCCCCGAGAGGAGACACAAGGCTAAGTGTTGGTTTTAGCCTTTAAACCACACTTGCCTCTCCCTTCCCACACATGTGGGATAAATCTTGTAAATATCGAACACCAAGGCGTCACCTCTGCGAACCCAGCGTCACCTCTGCGAGGGAACACCGATTTTTCCTTACCTTCTCTGACGCTGGATTGAAATTTTGATTCTTTGGATCGACATAGCAGCGTTTTTCAATGGATTTGGTTGGATTAAAATTTCTTTTTAGCCCTCATATTCTCCATGAGAGCTCTAGCTCGTCCTCTCTGGCCGTCACAGAAGGTCGTCACCTGAGTTGCAGAGGAGGTTTGAGGAGGAGAAGCCGCCAGCGGATTGATTGCAGATCTATTTTTTTGTTTGCCAAGGAGGAGTGGCCGCTAGGTGATGAGCAACGTTCCAATTGCTGCTGCAAAGGAGGTGTTGTTGACGCAGTAGGGCTAGCGCCAAGGACGCCACCCGAGCGATGCCACCGAAAAGCCACCCGAGCGGCACCACCAGAGCGACACTGCTTCTAAGGAAGGGCCCACCGCAGCAAGTTCAAATAAAGGGTCGTTCCCTTTATATCCCAACTGAGGCGGTAGCTCGGCTGGTTAGCGACAGAGCCTTAGAAGCTCGAGGTCGGAGATTCGAACCCCGTCGACCCTAGGTATATTTTTTGTTTGTATTTTTTTTTCTAATGTTTTTTTTTTTAATATTTTTTAGTTTAATTTAAAAAAATAAATTTTCTTTAAAAAAAAATTATTTTAAAAGATTTATAAATGAAATATTTTTTTTTTTTAGAAAAATCATTTAATTAAACTTTAGAATATTTTTTTAGACATTGGAAGGAAATTTTTCAAACTTAAAAAGGGAAGCATTTTTTTGCTGCATAAGGGAAGGTGGGATTTTTTTTCTCTCAAAAGCACAATTTTTTCAAAAACTGAAACAAGGGGGGAAGAGTGAGAAAAAATTTCAGCATTTCTTCAAAATTGGTAAATCTTAAAAGGTGCATTTTTAGTGGAAACCGGCACCTTAGTTTAATTTTTGGATGCTTTCTGATGTATGATGCACTTTCCTTTACATCTGCACTACCTCATTAAGTAAAAACAAAGCACTCCTAAGTTCCAAAAATTGAAACCCATCCGTGCAATTCAATTGCACCGCAGTGTTCGGTATTTATGATACCTCTGGCCCACACTTATAGGTAATGTTGTTGTGCTTTGGGCTACTGTATCTGCCGCCTAACATAGTTGCAACAATGACATCTAAGCTTTTTCTCTATTAATCGTCAGGGAGATAAAAGTCTGTCAATTTTTGCTATTTGTTTACTCCATTCCACTACCCTAATCGTTCTTGTGTTTAGACGTAAATCCTGACGAATATTCTGATATCTGAAGTATTTAGAAGAAGTTACACCCCATGCATGAGGATTGAAAACTTTCTATGGTAGGTGTCATCAACAAGACGATTCCTTTTCAGTATTGCCTATGTTCCACTTATCGTTATGATCTCTAAAAATACCTATAGTCTCCCTCACGTAAGGGCGAGTATTTTTTTATTAAAGTTCGGTATAAAGGCCTGGCAAAGGTATAAAGAAATGGGGACCATTTGGTGATATAAGGAACCCTCACTATGGTTGCAAAGTTAATGACTGATGCTCATCAGTTATTGAAAAGTCCTAATTACACACCATGGAAAAACAAGATGAAGGCTATCCTTGTCACGGAAGACTTATGGGATGTTGTTTCAGGCACAACAATAAGACCTTCACTAGTAGCTAGATCCACATCAGCTACACCTCCAACTACTGATCATATAGCATTTGACAAGAAAGACAGCAGGGAAAGAGTGCTCATCATGCTTGTTGTTTCGGATGAAGTTCAACCTCACATAGCTGACAAAGAACATGGTAAAGAGGCATGGGATGCCCTTCAAACCATTTATGAGGGAAAGAATGATTCCACCATTCTTTATTTTCAATCTCAACTTCACATTTTGAGTATGAAGTAGGGTGAGAAAGTTGAGCTCTTTCTTTGCAGAGTGTCTGAGTTAAAAGGAAAATTGAATTCTTTGGGAGAACCTGTCGAAGATAAGCTTCTTACTTCAGTAGTATTGAGAGCTTTACCTAATTCTTACAAGATTTTGATCACCTCCCTTCAGGTGTCACAGAGAAAAGTTACCTTTGTTGAGTTGGTCAATATGCTTCAAGAAGAGGAGGCTCGCCAACTTTAGAGATATGAATCTTCTAATACCACCCTCTATTCTAATAGGAAGGGTTCTAAGAAGAAGGATAATTTTTAGAAGGGAGGAAATTCTCACAAATATTCAAAGGGAAAACAACCTCAATAGACGAAAAGATATTGCAAAATTTGTGACAAAGACACCCATGACACAAACAGGTGTTGGCACAAGACCAAGCAACCTAAGAACAAGGGCCCTGACAAACCACAAAACAAGAACAAGCAACCCAAGGTGAATGTTGTTGTTGAAGAATCTGAATCCGATTCTAAGTGGGCACACAAGGTGCTCATGACTACCATGCCCTCCAAGCAGAAGGATCATGTATGGTATGTTGATTCTGGCACCAGTAAGCACATGACTGGTGATAAATCGTGGTTTGAAACATATGAGGCCAAGGAGGGCAAACCTGTCACTATTGCTAATGACAAAACCTACAAGGTTCAGGGAGAGGGTACAGTTTCAGTCACTCTTCCTGATGGTAAATATCATATTGAAAAATTCCTCTATGTTCTAGGATTGGCGAACAATTTGTTGTCAGTCACACAAATTTTGGATAAAGATATGGTTGTGAATTTTCGTGTTGAGGATGGCAAGAAGTGTTGTTCTATTACCAGGAGGGGTAAGAACATTGCAACAACTTCCTATAAGCATGGCTTATTTGCCTTAGATGTTATCTCTACTCCTCATGTTGCCATGACAACCTCTATAAAGGAGGCAACTTCCCTATGGCACAAGAGATATGGGCATCTTAGTTCTGGCTACTTACTTGAGCTAAGTATGAGATGGTAAAGGGTCTTCCTTCCCTTTCTTCCACACTGTCAATGTGCTCTGACTGCTTGGTAGGAAAGCAGCATAGAGTACCTTTTGAGAAGAGCTCTACATGAGCAAAGAAACCTCTGGAGTTAATTCACACCAATCTATGTGGTCCTTTCACACCAAACAGTTGTGGGGGAAGAGGTATTTTCAGTTGTTAGTGGATGACTACTCACAAAATATGTGGGTTTTCTTTCTTCATCTAAAATCTGAAGCCTTTAGTTTCTTCCAGCAATTCAAGAAATCTGTTGAGAAGGAGTCAGGGACTTCTATAAAGACCCTCCGCTCAGATCGAGGGGGAGTTCACCTCTAAAGATTTTTTTGCATTTTTGACTGCACATGGAATCCAGAGACAATTAACTACTGCTTAAACTCCTCAAAAAAATGGAGTTGTTGAAAGGAGGAACTATTCCATCATGGAAATGGTTCGTTGTATGCTCACAGGAGCCCATCTAGAGCAACAATTTTGGGTAGAAGTCACCACTGCAGTATATCTGTTGAATAGGGCACCCACAAAGGCCCTAAAAGGAATAACTCCACAGGAAGCATGGAGTGGAAGGAAATCCTCCATCTCTCATCTGCGTATTTTTGGATGTAAAGCCTTTATGCACATACCGAAAGAGAAAAGGAAGAATCTAGATGAGAAGACATTGAAATGTGTTCTTCTTGGCTATGATGAGCACTCTAAGGGTTATCGTTTGATTGATCCTTTGACCAAAAAGATTCATGTCAGTAGAGATGTTGCTTTTGATGAGGCTTTCACATCACAAAACACATCTGATGTATACCTAGATCTTGTGGAATCTAAAATCAAGAAGTCTCCTTCATCACCACAGACTAGAGGTTGTTCTTCTTCTTCTTCATCACAGAAGAAGAATCCAAAATGGTATACAAATACTATCAAGGACTCAAAGTTATCCACACCACCAAATTTAACTTTGGATAGACCTTGTACTCGCAGTATGGCTCGATAGGATAGAGCAGCAGCAGAGAATACTAAGGTTGATGATCTTTTTCAATATTTCGAGGAGCTTTCAATAGATCCAGAGAGAAACAGAGGATATGAACGTGGATGATGACAGGGTATTTATATCTTTATTGAATGAACATGAACCTACTCTTGTACAAGATGCCCTTAGTGAGCCATAATGGAAGGCTATTATGGATGTTGAGTATAAGTCTCTGAAAAAGAACAAAACTTGGGAGCTTGTCGATCTGCCACATGAAAAGAAGCCCATTGGCTGCAAATGGGTGTTCAAAGTCAAGTACAAGGTAAATGGGACAATTGATAAGCATAAGGCCTGCCTTGTTTAAAAGGGTTATGCACAAAAGGAAGGCATTGACTATGAGGAAACTTTTGCACCTACTGTTCGCAAGACCACAATCCGAGTTCTTTGTGCTATGACAGCACAGTTTGGGTGGAAAGTTCACCATATGGATGTCAAGAGTGCTTTCCTAAATGGTGATCTCCAAGAGGAAGTCTACATGACACAACTTGAAGGATTTGAAGTGGAAGGCCAAGAGTAGAAAGTGTGCAAATTGGTCAAGTCCTTGTATGGTTTAAAACAAGCTCCTCGAGCTTGGTATATAAAAATGGATAATCACCTCTTGCAACATGGATTTAAGAGATGTTCATCAGATGCAAACCTCTATTTCAAGAAATAAGGTTCTGAAATAGTGTTGCTTGTACTCTATGTTGATGATCTTCTCATTACAGGGAGGTCAGAAACTATGATATCTTCTATCAAAATATACTTGTGTAAATATTTTGAGATGACAGATCTTGGACTTCTCCATTATTGTCTTGGTGTAGAAGTGAGCCAGAAGGAGCACTACATCAAGGTGTATGCCAAGATATTGTTAGAAAAATATCACATAACTGATTGCAACCAATGGCAACTCCGATAGAATCAGGACATCAGTTATCATGATATGATGATTCACCTCAAGTAGATGGTACTCTCTATCGATTGTTGATTGGGAGTCTCATATATCTGACTAATACTAGGTCAAATATCGTGTTTGTTGTCAACTATATTTTGAGGTTCATGCAGGAACCTAAGACTACTCACTAGAAAGCAATAAAACATGTTCTTCACTATGTCCATGGTATAATGGAATATGGCCTAGAATACAAGAAGAATGAGAAATTATTTTTGCAAGGATACACGGACTCTGACTATGTCGGGTCATATGATGATCGTAAGTCAACTTCAGGATATATATTTCATCTTGGATACGATCATGTCTCTTGGCACAACAAGAAGAAATAGGTGGTTGTTATCTCATCTACAGAGGCAGAGTATCACGCCGCATGTGAAGTTGTGTGCGAAGTGATATGGTTGCGTCACATTTTGACAAGTATGGGTCATCCATCCAAATCTCCAATCCACTTGTTTTGCAACAACCAGGGTATTTTGAACCTTGTTAAGAATTCAGTGCATCATGAAAAAACCAAGCACATTGACACACAATGTCACTTCATTCGAGACAAAATTCCAAGGCATCGAATTCAACTTCAGTACATTCCCACCGATGCTCAGGTTGCAGACATTTTCACTAAGGAACTTGGACGTGTCAAATTTGAATTGTTTCGCAACTCTCTTTGTATTGAAAAATAATGTAATAAGGGGGGATGTTAGCGTATATTATAATTTAGCATAGTTTGGTTATTCCATTCTTTTGTTACAAAGTTGTTAGCTAGTTGTTGAGCGAAATATTGTTGGGATCCGCTTCTCCCGGGCTAATTGAAGTATGTTATGTAATACTTATACGATCAATACATTGTTTCGAATGTTGATTGCTCTAACACAAACTACAGGTGTTTCTCCTAACAAGTTTATACTACCTCATTGTTGATGACCTGACATAAAGAAAACTATCACTCGTTCAGGATTTGTACCATCATCGACGATCTGCGCATACTTAGAAGATTCAAATCAGACTACTACCTTTGTAACATGCATGCCCTTAATGTTTTAACCTATGTCTCTTCTTAGTAAGTGTTTGATGTAATATGATTAGGATAGGACGTCTCCACTATAAACCTTAACTTATTGGATAAAGATCAAGTGAATAGGACCTTGACTGAGTGTCCAAGGAATGGAACTAAGAAAACCTGCTAGCAAGCACTAGACCGCTACCAACTGGCCTATGTCTTTTAAAATTTAAATCTCGTCTAAATGCAAATATATTTATTTTGTAAGAAAAATTTAAGAAAATTTATGCTAGCAGATTTAGATCGGTATTAAATACCATGTTTTTAATGCATAGGGGAATTTGAAACACCATTAAGTGTTGCCACTATCAAGGTTATGCAAAGCGGTGAATCATTGTTAATTCACGAATATTAGGATTTTTAAAATTTGAAATTGATAAAGATGGGGACCCTTGACCAAGGCCCATTCGCCCAAAATTTTTGGGTTAATTTTTTTTTGGGTCGGTTCGCCCCATGTTGATAATAATTTCTCCCTTTTTGAAATCACCAACACTCCTACCTAAATCATAGACCTTTTTTGCCTTGAAATTATAAATTTTTTTATTTATCTCACCAAATTCACCTCTTACACCAATATATATACCTATCATGACAACCAGACCCATACAACTAAAACATTCATTCTCATCGAAAAATGACCTATAGCAGCAAAAAACGATACACAAAAACTTAATATGATCGATTGTAGAGAGAAGACCAGATGATCAATTGAGGAAAATAACAATCAATTGCAGAGAAGTAGTGGATCAATAGAATAATTGATCAATTATAGAGGAGCAATAGATCATCAAAAGAGTCAATCGATTGCAAACTGATCCTCTGCAACTCCTTTGCAACCAATCGACAGGAGTATCGACAGGTTGCACCCCTACATTTGCAGTCGATTTCGGGTCGGTTGCACTTTTACATCTGACATGTACCCAGTTACACCTCTATAACTGACCTAGGGATGCAACCTATCAACACTTATGTTGATCAATTACAAAGGTGCAATTGATCGATAGAAGAGTTGATTGGGTGCAGAGGAGTAGTTGATCAGTAAAGAACCTTCTAGGAGGTGTAACTTTTGATCTACTGCTCCATTTTTAATTTTTTTTAAACCACCTAGCTCGACGACATCTACACTTTAAACCGATCTAATATTTGTTTAGCACTTGGTAAAATCCTCAAAAAACCCTTAAAAGACCTCCAAAATGAGCTCTAAAGTTGCTAAAGTGTGATACTAGAGAAAAAACAAGTAGAGATCTAGTAAGGGTAATGTGTAGAAACCCTTAAAGGATGTTAGATCTAGGCAACCTAAAATGATGGATTTGGTAAATATTGTTGTCTTATCACAAGAATATATGAAAAATGAGTGGTAGCAAGATTTTGCAATTGATTCGTCCTATTTTTATAATTTTTGGTGAAAAATAAAGGTAATTTGTCATGTCTTCTACATGAGTTTGGACATGATTTGCCTCAATTTCGAAACTGATTTGCCCTATTTTTATAAATAGATTTTGGGTTTGACCCCTTATGCATAACCCTGACCGCTATAAACCTAGCTCATTGGGTTAAATGAAGTCAATAGGACCTCGACCCTCTATATAATGGAACAAGGGTCAGTCCTAGTTGACTGGGTAAGCCGAAGTCTATGGAACAAGGACCAACTTTAACCAATTGAATAAGACAAAGTCAATGGAACCTCGACCCTCCTAAAAATGGAACCAGGGCATCTAACACTTGGCTGCTACCAACTGGCTTATCCCCTTTTGGATTCATCGTGGTTTGAACCTAGGTCTCCTGAAAGAGAGCCCAAAGCTCTAATCATTTTGCTACCCCAACAAAAACTATATAACAACCTATATGTTAATGTGATGGAGTTGGATCAAAGACATGATTATTTAAATATTTATTTATTTTGTACAATATTACCTTGTTTATAGAGATGATGTGACTATCTAAGATTTATCATTCATATAATTTTAACCTCATTTTATAGATTATACGAAAATATTTCTTATCTAAATATTTATATATTCATACTAAAATAATCTTATTTTATTCCGATTCAAACCTTAAATCTTCTTATTTTAAATTTGAAACTTCTAAAAAATTAAAAACAAAAATCAAAGGCTCAATTAAGAATATACTATTAAAATCAAGTGGCATTAGCTCAATTGGTTATAATTCCTCAACATTTAAGGAGGAGACCAAGGTTCAAATCTTGTCAAACGATACATAGATAATATCCAAGCTTTGTTGTAAAAGTACTATGTGGTGATGATGTAATGCGGGTGGGGTCGTATCAATCCCATATAACCAATTGGAAAAAATGAATATACTATTAAGGTTATCATTACTCAAAGCTTCGAAACTATGGTTATCACTATCGGTTGTGTTGGTGGTATGCACATGTAATTTTTTTAAACACTTCTTATGAAAAATAATAAGTGCAATGTTTTGTGGCTTTTATCTACTTAGAGCTTCGGACATATATATATATATATATATATATATATATATATATATATATATATATATATATATATATATATATATATTAAAAGGATTTATATTGATAATAAATATTGTGAAGTACAAATAGTTTATCCAACAAGTAATTTGGAGGTAACAATATTACTATCCAAAAATAAGGATAGACAACAAAGCAAAATAAAAAATTCTCAAAAGGGTGTCAAAGTACAAAGGGTAATAGAAATCCAAATTAAAAGTGTTAATAATCCAAATAAAAAAAGTATCGAAAACTCAAAATACAATAGGCGTTAGATATATAGAGGGCACCAAAACCACCAAGAAGACCGAAAAGCCAAAATTTCCATAATCACCCAATGTTCCAAGGTTTTTCAGGGGTGTCAAGATCTCCAAAGGTGATAAAATCTTCAAATATTTTAGAATTTCCATCAACTTTGTTGCTTTCCTTATCTCATTTGCCATTACATCTTTTTTGAACTCTTTTCCTTGTAATTCTCATATTGTAATGCTCTCTTCTTATAGCATCGTTGGCAAGTGCATCTATTGTCTAGTTAAATTATCAACGAATGTGGGAATATTGAACATGTATACATTTTTGAGTTGGTTCTTTCATTTTTCTCAACATGATATGGAGCTAAATTGAACTAACATTTTCTCCTTGAAGAAAGCGTTTATAATGAGGGAAAAATCCCTATATATCTATAGGTGTCTTTTTTGTTATTCTATCGCCATCTTCAATCCAATATCACATGCTAATATCTTCGTCACATTGTTGGAAGCAATTCCTAGGTTGATACAATACTTGAGTGCAAGTATCCCATCTTCTTTCATGATCACTCCCCTTGCAATTGCTATGCCTAGATTTGACTTAAACACCCCATCAAAGAACTAGGTATGATATTGTATCTTTGATGTTGTTATTACTAATATATTCATGTTGGTTGAACATGGATCCCAATATTTTTTGGGAGCCCTTTCTTTAGGTTTATCCTTATACATATACTGGTGCAGAAAAACAATATTGGGCCTTGGAGGGACCCACTTGATGTATGTTCCTATGGTGTTTTCTATCATTTCCATCATGGCCTTATTCCACAAGTGTAGGGACAAAAAAGAAGTCAAACCCATATTACCAACTCTTTGGGTTCCTCTTCTTATGGGTTGAATATTGATGTTCAAGGAGTTATATAGAGAGGACTCGATCCCAAAAACCATGAAACTCTATGGAATATTGTGTTTCGATCTTTAGGATATGAGGTTACAACAAAGAACCCTCGTCCAAATATCATGAACTCAAAACTAGATATTTTTGAACCCTAGGTACTACTTATACAATTTTGTATTATAGTTGGATTGGACCATATGCCTACAAATTTGCAAGTTAGTGCTTGAGTTGAAAGTGTCAATATTGGGTCTTGGATGTAGGTCAAAGGCACCTCCATAATGGGTACCTCATTGAGATTGGCCACAAAATATCCTTTTGTGGTTTCATATAGATATTGTGGCTTAGGCACTCGATGAGGGTGGGCATTGAGAACCTAAACCATATTATCCTTTTTATTCTGGTCAAAAGGCAATTGAAGGGATAAAAAGCAAAAAACTACATTATCGGGCAACTTGAGAAGAGAAGCTATTGTAGTCATATCTAGAAATGAATTGAAAAGTAATAGCAAATTTCTAATCTAGTTCCTTACCTACTATTATTTTGCTCGACCAAGGACTAAGCAGGTTTTTGCGTATGTGCGACATTGATCCCAATAAATAACTCTTTTAGACCCTTAAAATCAACAACAAACCTGCTTCACTGACGAAGATGTGAGGATTTTAAGATTTGGACACAACTTCTCCAATGATAGACTAAAAAATAGATTTACCCCATGTTTCTTGGAGCCAAAAAATCACAAAAGCATCACCCTTTTAGGTGTTAAAAAAAACGTGACCCAAAGGGATGCATATTGGAGATTTAACTTACTTATTATATTTGTCTATATATGCATTGAGTTTACTTTTTAACCATATTTTAGATAAATTTACATAACAAAAAAATATATATTTTATTTAAAATATTTTATTTTTCTTTTAGTTATGTGGAATTGACACGAGAATCATTCATATGATATTATTACCACATGGGTATTAAAACATGGATCTCCTTCTTAAAAGTTGAGTAATACAATCGATTGAATTAATATCTTTTGATTAAAATGTTAAGGTTCACCCATAAGATTTGAAACTTGGTTAAGGGTGTAAAACTCTTAATTCCATACCAATTGCTCTAAACCTCATAGGCATTTAAAATATTATTTTTAAATTGATTGTATAAATAATTTATTTAATATATTATATATTTTTAAATATTTATATGAAATTTTTTATTTGATATGGTTTTTTAAAAAGATAACTTTTCAATTTGAATTTTCATCCAATAAAATTGTACTATGTATTGTAGTACAACTATTGGCTTGATCATAACTTTTGATCAAAATCACAACTATTGCTTTTTATCTTATTCTAGTCTGATAACTTCTTCATTGTTAGTTACATTCATTTTTATTTTTGTTAATTTATTCTTTTTAGTAATTTTATTTTATTAATCTCATCCTCCAATACTCCTAGAAATAGTACATTCATGGCTACATTAGGGGCTACCAATAATACTAGAGACTTCCTTTCTTGCATAGACTAAATTGATTTGCATGTTATCAAATACAACATGAAGAATATGCATGAGCTATTCATAGATTCATTCAAAAATAATTGATGAGAATATTAACGTGAGCTAGATCTCAAAGCATAACACCATAACATTATCAATGTGCTATTGGAGAGACAAAAGATGATGTTGACCTTGACAATGATGGCATGAAGATCTCGATGAGCAATGTTAAAGTAATTATTTTGATAAATTTTACCCTATTTTGATTGAGAGAAGCATTGCTTAATCCTATTAAACCAATTACAAGGTATAAACTTATATATAGTTTTGTTTCTTGGTTCAATGGTATATCAGATCTACAGTTTGTTATAGTTAAAAAGGTTAAATTCCACTCTATACTGTATTTGATTATATTAGGAATTTTATAGTACGTATTTATTATTGAGATGAATCCAATGATGTAACATTATAATAATGGGTCATTTGTGCATTGATTCAAAACCCACATGTGGCCAAGAGCTCTAGAAAAAATGAATCTACATTATGTAAACATCGCATGGTAAACAAGTGTAATGTGGAAAAGATACAATACCTGCAATATGTTATCAAGGAGGTACTCTACTTATAACTAATTGATGTTGTTTGTCTCCCATGAATCCATGGAGGCTTTCATGATCCCAACATGTGGGAATATTTGTTGCAATTTAAGCCTATGATATTTTTGGGTAAAGACTTTGATGTGAGCAAAGGGAAAGTGTTCCCTATGTTGCTTTTTGAGGAAAGGAGAAGAGGATGCCCTATGGCTATAATAGTCATGGGGATTGTTGTCAGCTTAGAGTGTCCTGGTCCGATGTATCTTTAGTAGGAAGCTTCATGGGTGAAGCAAACACTTGTGGGGCAACCTGCAGGTTTTTTACAAAGGTTGACTCCTCATTGGATGTGATCTTTATGCACCTTTTAGACCTCTTGGACTTTGGTCTGTGCTCTACCAATGAAAGGAATATAGAAAAATAGAATAAAGCTACAAGGGTGATACCCCAAGATCTAAATCCCCTATTTTGCATGAGCGAGCTTAAATAAACACATTCACCATAGTCTAATAGCTAGAAATTGAACACATTTCTAGTTCATACCCAAAAATTTAAAATACACAACAAAAGTAGGACAAAGCAAAATCAGTCACAACTTCTAGAGCATCAAAAATTACAAAGGCATG
Source organism: Wollemia nobilis (assembly GCA_028583015.1). Lineage (NCBI taxonomy): Eukaryota > Viridiplantae > Streptophyta > Pinopsida > Araucariales > Araucariaceae > Wollemia > Wollemia nobilis. Next base: position 8,322,711 of record JAQPPZ010002521.1, on the reverse strand, counting down.
CGATCGAAAGAGGCTCGATGCTCTTTAGACAATGGCTCAAGGTTCAAGTCCCGCTTATACAAGTGAGAAGGGGCAAAAGCTAGGTATTAGGCACGAGCAAGCAACTCCCAATGATTTACAATGAATTTTACATGCTTATTTATAGGTAAATTGAGGAGCTTTCTCTCCAAAACTATGCTTAGAAGACCTGGAGTACTATCTTTATTCTATGGTCGAGATCCTTCTGTATTCAAATTTGGTCATCTTGATGTCTCTAGATTTAGGGCCATTAATATTGAAATATTTCAGGCCCTCGGATGGGTAGTTGTTGCTACCATCCCCATCACTTCTACTAGGGATTCCCTCTAGGTGATGCGTGAAGGATTTTTGTGCTATTAATTATTGTTTGGTTTGAGGCTTCAGGAATCATATATCTTCCAGGCACTCGTTCACTTTTTTGGAATATCTTGCCTACTAATGTAGCTAGCATGACCTCCTGTGATGATATGACAAATGGGGCTTCTACTTTTGAAGGGTGTAGGTTGATAAGGTAGGCTTACCAATGTGGTGGGCAGTCAGCTCAGTTGTTGTGTGGGCCACTATGATGGGACAAACCACATAATTCAATTTTAGTAACTTCTTTCTTCGACCAGTAGTAGATGTATCTTTAATTGTTTCTTGTCCAACTCTTTACTACAGCATGGTCCTTTATTTTGCACTAACTTATATTAAGGAAAGAAGAATGGGCAGGTGGATGTCAGATCAAGGGCCCGTAGGCTTTGGTGACCCTTAGTTGCTTACTTTGGATGCCAAAAGAGTGCCAACCATAGATAAGATATTTGATAGTTGGTGTAATCTTGATGCTTGTTAATCTTTTTCTATGTTGTAGAGCTCGCACACACTCCTTCAATTGAAAGTGGAATGCACTCTCTAACTTTTTTTTTTTGGACTCGCTTCCAAGCAAGTGTTTCTTTGAGTGAAATCGAGATGTAGAAAAATTTTCCTATAGTCTTGGAGGCTCTGAAGAGATCTTTAATCTAGTAAAGATGAAGAATCCCAAACAAGTACTCATACATTGCCCATAGTTGCTAAGTCAAAAATAAAACATAGAAAATTGAAAAGAAAAAGCAAGAAAAGGAGTAAAAGAAAAATGAATGTGAAGAGGAAATAGAGGAACTACTCTAAAGGAATCTTATTCATAAAGGCCTTCACTTCCTCTCATTCGTCTTTGGAGGGCAGCCTCACCTCCTCAAATTGATCGTAGCATTGTTGGATCTTTACCTTATCATCGCACGAGAAATTTGACATCTTGCAATTACAATTCAAGCTCTACTAAAGGCCTAATAGACTTGATGGCATCTTCTATAGTGAGGAGCTTTAGCCACTTCAGTTTAGTCTTTTTTCGTTCTATAGCTCCATTAGTTGTATGTACTCCTACTCAAAGAGGAGCCTATCATCGGGTGAAATTATATCTTTTACCCGAACAATTTATCTTATATCTTTTCGTTAAATTAAAAATTGGTATTATAGCACTCGATCTCTACAATACAAACACATATCCTTAAACTAACAATTGGTATTATAGCACTCGATCTCCACAATACAAACACATCTTTAAACTAACAATTGGTATTACAGCCTCTCGATTTCTACAATACAACCATAGCGGAAGTAATACTCGAAGACGCAAAGCAAAAGACCTCATTCTGATACATATACCCGCCAGCGCATATTTACAATTACCAGCACTGATCAGTTTCCCAGTTCTTCCCTTCATTCTTATACACATACCCGGATGCAGCCTCCCCTCTGTAAGCCCTGACGGCGAGCGAACGAATCGGGGTGCACAGCTGACGGTCATATTGACCCCGGGCGGTCGGATCCGACAGAATCGCATACGCATCGTGAATGCGCATAAACATATCCGTGCTTTGCTCCCTGGCTTCACAACAAGCGGCGTCCGGGTGGAAGCGCCGCGCCAGATTCCTGTACGCCCTTTTGATATCCTCTGGGGACGCACGCCTCCCTATCCCGAGCACCTCATACAGATTTCTACCCCCCGTCCTCCTCCTCCCCGCTTCCATGTGACCGAAACCAGGCGTGGCCTCTCCGCCCACAGAAGCTCGCATTGCTTTCAGCATTGCACAGCGCCCACGTCGAATATTATTACCGCTCCGGCACTTTGTGGCGGCCATGTTCCTCCATCGCAATGCCTGTGCAGAACTTGGGCTCCATAAAATTGCGGCAGGATCCATTTTTTTTTTCTAACTTGTGCGAGAAACAACGCTCTTGTGGCTACTCCATTGATTTTGCCAACGAGAGATAAATATGTATTTGCAGGAAGAAGAGTAAGATTTACATCATGATCTCGTGGGGCGCTGCCCTAGCCCAACGATTTGCCTAAAACAGCCTTCAACCGAAGGCACGTCTATTCGGTTTACAGGAGTTCCCTGAATATGAACCGCATTCTGGAGCTTGATGGCATATTTTAAGAGCTTGTCATGGCCCCACCTGGAATGGGTTCTTCTCCTTTAGGCTTAAACAGTGTTATTCATATGTCAAACAATATAATATATAAGACTATGATCTAAACTTAAAAATCTTTTATTTGAATAATAATCAAGATCTAAACTTAAAAATTCTGTGAATTGAATTAAGAAAGCCCTACTTGCCCGTATCAAGCTATATAACCATTGGGACATGGAACTGGCGTAAAAGTATGGATTAATCTAAATTTAAATGAATTAGAGAGTTAGACTTTGAATTGTTCTGTAGCATTTAGATTAAATTTAATGTTGAAATGCTAAGAGGGTGGTAAGGCAATCATGCTCGCCCCATTAACTGAGCCAAAAAACGAAACGACCTTTGAATGTGCCTCAAAGACATCCAAGCATGACGTGTGTATGGTTTTAATACGCCTGAAATATATGGAAGCATGACCTTGCAATACTTAATGTTTTGTTGGGTGATTGTTGTTACCGTTCTGGATACAAACAAAAACATTTAGCCTCCGTGATGACTTTGATTACTTCTGGATAAAGATTAATTCAGCATCTAAAAAATGAAGTTTTTTATACCTTTTCTTCTCATGGTGGACGCAACTTTTTAACTGAGTGGAAGATCATCCCTCATGGTAAGATTGTGCATTATTTGGGAATTCCTTTTGGGATTAATATCTCTCCTAAGGATATGTGGAACTGGGTTATGAAAAGACTTCAAAAAAATTTAATGCTTGGCCAACTCGGTTTCTTTCCTTAGCAGGAAGAATTCAAGTTGCGAATAAAATAATGGCAGCCTCTCATGTTTATTACTCCTCTTGTTGGATAGCCCCCAAGGTAGCCTATAATAAATTAACTCAGGCCATCTGTAAATTTTTATGGACTAAATGGGATGGAGAGGTTGGTATGACACCCATCTCTTGGAAACTTTGTACTCAACCTAAGGCTTTAGGAGGTAAATTAACCCAAAGCAAAATTTTGGAGAAAAATTTTGGCTGCGAAATGGGTTGTGAGAGCCATTATTGGTGATGAAAATTGGAAACACTTATTTTGGTACAGAATCTCTCTAGCTACTCACAAAGGTAAATGGAAAGAAATCCCTTGGGAGGATAAAGTTCTTAATGCACCTTATTTTACAGTTAAAGGTTCTATTCTAGTTACCCAAAACTGGAAAGCTTGGCAATCAATTTCTCATTTATTGGCTTGGAAGTCTGACTCCTTGAGACATGGTCTGAGCATCGGTCTTAACAGTCTTTGGTGGAATAAACTTATTCTCCATAACGATAAACCTTTAGCTTTATACAATGCTATTCATGGGCTAGTTTTTTTGAAGAAAGGAATTAATAAAATTAGAGATATTTGGGATCCGGGTAGCTGCTCAATTCTTACCTAGAACCAGATCTATAATAATTGCTTCCTTCCCTCTAGGTTCAAAGAGTCTTATGGTTTAATTGTGGCTTCCATCCCTTGTGAGGTCCTTATGAAGTTGGGAACAATTGCCCATAATATTTGGAATGACTGGAGATGGCTTAATGGTCATAGAATCTCTTCCATTACTTCTAGTTGGTTACACAAAAATCTTTTGTGTCCAACTTCTTTAGACTCTAAGCTCAATGTCAAGTGGCAAGTAAATTTTACCAATGCCCAATGGCAGTTTCTTGCTAATCAAATTTGAAAAGATCCTGTTGAATCAAAAACATGACTTCTTGGTTGGTGAATTTTGTGTCAAAAATTACCAACAGCTGAAATTTTGGTTGTGATTTTACACATTCCCCCTCAATGCAATTTTTGTAATGCTTTAGAAACTCTTATTCACTTGTTTTTTGTCGCATGGCTAAACAGTTTTGGGATATCTTCTACTCTTTTCTTTTTCCCTCTTTTGCTAGATCTTGGAAGCTTTCTCTGCTTGGTTTTTCTCAGCTGGATCAATGCCCCAAACTTTGGGATGTTTGTAGACTCATCTTTCTCAAGCACATTTGGAAGTACAAATGCAAAAATGTGTTTACTGGATTTGCTCTTCCATGGGATATAATTTTGGTAGACTTGACCTTTGATCTTTTGCTACATGTGGGACACATTCATTCCCAAGTCTATGGTCCTTCCAATACACCTCAAAATGTTATTAACAGACTTCATCAACTTTCTCATATGATTGAAGATCTTCAGAAAGTCTAACAAGAAGCTAAGAAGAAGACAATTAATAATGATAAGCAGGTTCAGGGTTTGATTACTTATTTTTCTTCTCTAAAGACTGCATAAGATAGCATAGAACACATGCTTAGAATTTTTTCATATAACAGACTCTCCCACATATGAATGTTGATATATGGTGTATTGCAACAAGATATAGCTATAGGCTTTTTGTTGATATTGTCTTCTATTCTTATGTATATTCAGTTATGGATGCTTTACTCCTAATCCACCTCATTTTATTTTTTAGCTGATGGACAGTATTAACACCAAAATATTGTAATGCTCTGGTTAACGATATAATATAATCTTAGATTTAAAAAAAAATGGAACCGAGACAATCTACTAGCAAGCATGGACCGCTACTAACAGGCCTATGTCTCTTAAAATTTTAATTTCATCGGAACGCAAAGATAATTATTTTTAAATTAAAAATTAAGAAAATTTGTTCAAGCAAATTTAGGTTGGTATTAAATATCATGTTTTTTAATACATAGGAGAATTTGAAACACAGTTGGGTGCTGCCACCATAAACCTAGCCTGTTGGGTTAGTCGAATTCAATGGGACCTCGATTCTCCACAAAATTGAACAAGGGTCAGCCCTATCCGAATGGGTAAGACAAAGTCAATGGAACAAGGGTCAGATTTAGTCGATTCAATAAGACAAAATCAATAGGACCTCAACCTTCCAAGGAATACAATCGGGACAACCAACACTTAACTACTACCGGCTAACTTATCCCCTTTTGAATACATCGTGATTTGAACCTAAGTATTTCGAAAGAAAACCCAAAACCTACCTAACAAAAACTATATAACGCCCTATATGTTAATGTGATGGAGTTCAATCTCATCCACATATTGTGTCATGACATTAGAGTAGTTTATAAAGGTTATAAGATTTAAACTTTCCAAGTTTTTTAAAAAGACATGACTATTTATATATTTATTTATTTTGTAGTTTTATAAAAAGACATTACTATTTATATATTTATTTATTTTGTAGTTTTATACAAAGACATGACTATTTATATATTAATGTATTTTGTACAATCTTACCTTGTTTATAGATTATATGTGATGATGTGATTATCTAAGAGTTTATTTATCCATATAATTTTAACCTCGTTTTATTGAAAATATTTCTTATCTAAAAATTTATATATTCATACTAAAATAATTTTATTTTATTTTGATTCAAACCTTAAATTTTTGAATTTAAATTTTGAAACTTCTAGAAAAAATTAAAAACAAAAATCAAAGCCTCAATTAAGTGTAGAAAGTGTGAACACTTAATTCATTAAGTGGTTATTTAGTGGTTAGGCTAGGTTAGTTTAGTTGTCGGCAAATTCTTTTAATGTCGGCATGATTTTTAAATTGAATATCTCTTCTTCCCCTTATCCCTCCATTCTCTCCTATATTCCCTCTTCTATCTTATCACTCCACCTTCCTTCCCTCTTCTCCTCCAACCTCCCTTCTTTTTCTCTCCGCCGACTTCCTCCCTTCCCTCTTCGTATAAATTAGTGATTATATCCTATGTTCGGTTAATTGTCTGATATAGCTCTACGTAGTGTTTAATAAAGATTTATCTATTTTTATTAAAGTTATTTATTGCCACCTGGTCTGGTTATTAGATTTGGTATCAGAGCTCGGTAGGCGAGGTCGTGCTGGGCACGAATCTCGAGGACGCACGGTGATCTGGCTGGCGAGCGTGCTGGGCACGTATCCCGAGGGTGCACCATGATCGAGGAGCTGGGCAATCGGATCGAGGAGGTGGCAGAGCGTAGAGCTGGGCATGACAAAGATGGGCACGGATTTCGAGGCAAAGCTGAGAGCTAACGCGGACTGCACAATTTTTGAGGTGACACGTGGCAGGCAGAGCAGCCGTTGACATGGCAGAAGCACGCTAGCAGAGTGCTGATTGGGCAAGCCCAATCTGACGTGGACGCTGATGTGGTGATCTGAGGTGGACGCTGACATGGCGAGCAGAGGTGGCGAGCTGACGTGGCGGATCGGACGTGGCGGATTGGGCGTGTGGTGACGTGGCAAAATTTGGTTTGTACACGTGGTGAAAGCAGATTCATTAGAGCAAACACACATGGTGGAAGTGGATTCGTCGGGCAAGGACACAGTTGAGGGTTTGATTGCCCAAAGGCAATCGAAGTCTTATGCGCTCACGCGCATATAAGAAGAGTTCTTTGCCTTCTTCCCACTAAATGTGGGATAAATCCCCGTTGTTTTTTTTTTAAACTTGCCGCCCGTAGACGGTATAAGGAACAGGCGGTTCCTTCCTCTACCCGCCGAAGCGCGTAGCGCAGTTGGGTGAGTCCTTTGCTTGCGGAAGAGAGGTCCCGGGGTCGAATCCCGTCGGGGTAAAAAAAAAATACAAGTTTTTTATTTTTTTTGTAATCGTCGGAAGCAAAAAGGTTTAAGAAGGCGGAGGTCAGCCTTTTTTCCACCGGAGCCGCGTGGTGCAGCGGCTAGACCGTGCCGATAGGAAGCGGAGGTCCTTAGATCGAATCCCGTCGGGGATTTCACACAAAAAAAATAAGGTTTCTTTTTATTTAATTTTTTATTATTTAGTTTTAATTAAGTTTTTTAAAATATTATTTAATAATTTTTATTTATATATTTTTTATTATGTTTTTTTAAATAAACTTTTATTTAAAAAACAGGGAATAATTTAAAATATATATATAGAAAATTGTTAAAAAATTTTTAAGGGCTTTATTAAAACAAATTTTGGAAAATTGTTTAAAAAAGAATTAAAAGGGTGAAAAGTTTTTTTTTGGCATCATTATTGTAACCCAGTTCATGCGATGTAATTTTTGGGTAGATGATTCGGTCATCTGGATGCTATTATGCATTGCTCTCTCTGTTGAGAAGAGAGACTCCTGATTCCTTTGACAGGAAAGTCCAGCAGAGTGGACTTCATACAGTGTTTTGTCGCTTAGAAAACCAAGTGATAGCACATCGGAGAAAACCAGATTCTGGATACGAGGCGGATTCTCGAAGATAATATCTTTGGGCAAAGAGTAGTTGAATCCGAGATGGTTGAAACAATACTTGAAGGACAATCAAGTGACAGTTATACTCCTGCAGTGCCTGAAGTTGAAATGAGTGAGAGCTATACACCTCGCTCTCCTGATTCAGAACCAGAAGAAGCAAAAGTAGAAGCAGAGGAAAAAGAACCAATGGAGGTGAAACTTGCAATTGAAGAATGAGTTGTTCTCAAAAGGCATCTTGAGCCAACAACAACAACAAAAGAAGTCATTATAATCAGTGACGACGAAGCAAAAAATTTCACCTTTCCAGTCTTGGGAAATCCTCAAGAAGAAGAACGCCAAATTAGTGAGCATTTTAAGAAAGCTAGATTTGATTTAAATCAGTGATCTATTTTGTACTTCTTTGTACAACTTGTTTGAAGTTGAAATAAAATTTGCTTTCTAAAATGGCTTCCAATACTAGTTTACCAATCCCTGAGTTCAATGGTGGTGATTACGAGTATTGGTCAATTAAAATGAAAACTCTGTTGATTGGCAAAGGTCTTTGGGATGTGATTGAAGAGGGATATACTAAACCTTCAACTGCTGAGTGGGCAGTTTTGAGTGTTGCTGATAAAAGGGCTAAAAAGGAAGCTCAGAAGAATAATTCTTTTGCCCTTTATCACATTCAAGCCGCCCTTGATAGAAGTATTTTCCCTAGAATAGCTTCTTTTACAACAACTGAATCTGCTTGGAATGCTTTAAAAGAAAGTTATAGGGGTAGTGACCAAGTCAAACAAGTTAAACTCCAAACCTTGAAAAGAGAGTTTGAAACTCTTAAAATGCAAGAAAATGAAAAGGTTGGTGATTACTGCGTGCGAGTGAAAGTCGTAGTAGATAAGATGGTCACTTTAGGAGATGATGTAAAGCCTGAAGTTATAGTGAAGAAAGTGTTGAGGACACTTCTTCCTAAGTGGAATTCAATTGCAATAATTATAGAGGAATCTAAAGACCTAACTTCTCTGTCTTTTGAAACCCTCATTGGCTCACTTCTCTCACATGAGGAGAGATTACAGCCAACTCCTTCCACAAGTTATGGAGGAGATGATAAAGCCTTTGCTTCTCAAGAAGGCAGAGGTAGAGGTCATGGCAGAGGAAGGTATAGAGGAAGAGGCAGAAATAATCAGAGAGGTGGAACTCCTAACAGAGGAGGAAATCAGAATAGAGGAGGATTCTCAAACAATAGTGAACAACCGAATAGAGGAGGACAACAAAATAGAGGGAAACAATCAGGCAGAGGCAAAGGAGGAGATAAGTCAAAACAATCTTGCTACAATTGTGGCAAACTTGGCCATTATGCTCGTGGACTGTTGGACTAAGACTTCACAAGGAGCTAGTAGCAACCAGAGCAGTCAGTTTGGAAACTTTGGAGAAGAGGAAGAGGCCACAAATCTCTTTCTCTCATATGGTCAGGCAGATCATAACATGAATGATACATGGATCTTGGACACTGGGTGTTCAAACCATATGAGTGGCAAAGAAGAGCTCTTTGCTACTCTAAACTCCTACAAATCCAACATCAAATTGGGAGATGATAAATCATTGGCAGTTGAAGGCATTGGAGCTATGGCAGTTCCAACTAAAGGAGTCAAACAAGTAAGTGATATCTATTACACACCCCATCTCCAACATAATATTTTAAGTGTTGGTCAAATGTTAGAAAAGAACTACAAGTTGCTTTTTGATGAGGGTAAATGCACTATTTTTGATAAAAATAACAATAATAGAATCATTACTCAAGTGCCAATGACAAAGAATAGATTGTTTCCTTTAAAGTTTGGCCAGCCAGGGGGAGATAAGTTAGCAAGTGTTGCTATTTCCAATCCAAGTGTTCTATGGCACTTGAGATATGGCCATTTGAATTTTGCTAGTTTGAAAATGCTAACTTCCCAAGCCATGGTCACCTGGACTTCCTAAAGTTCAGGATAGTAAAGAAGTCTGTGAAGGGTGTGCTCTTGGGAAGCATGCCAGATCAAAGTTTCCTCATGGACAAGCATGGCGGGCCAGCTATCCACTCCAGCTAGTGCATACCGACATCTGTGGTCCGATGCGGACATAGAGTCTAGGTAACAACTCTTACTTTCTACTCTTTATTGATGATTATACTAGAATGTGCTTGGATATATTTTTTGAAACATAAGGATGAAGCATATGAATGCTTTATCGATTTCAAAACAAGAGTTGAAAGTGAGAGTAGATATTTTGTAAAATGTCTTCGATCAGATAGGGGAGGAGAATACTCCTCTAATGAGTTTGTGAATTTCTGTAAGCAACATGGCATTAAGAGGCAGTTCACTGCCGCCTACACTCCACAGCAGAATGGTGTCGCAGAGAGGAAGAATCGCACCATTGTGGAGATGGCAAGGTCTATGCTTCAGACGAAGCATTTGACTAATTCATATTGGGCAGATGCAGCCAAGACCAGCGTATATATCTTGAACAGAAGTCCTACTTCAAGTTTGGAAGGGCAGACACCTTACCAAGCTTGGTATGGTAAAAAGCCAAATGTTAAGCATTTCAGAGTGTTTGGCTCGCTGGCCTATTCTCACATTCCTGATGAGCTTAGGAAGAAGCTCGATCCAAAGAGTCAGGCATGTATCTTTGTAGGATACCGTGAGAATACAAAAGCTTACAGACTCTATAATCCCCGGACTAGAAAGTTTGTGATTTCCAGGGATGTGATTTTTGATGAAGGGGGAGAATGGGGTAAGCCCCAAATATTCAGTGATGTTGAATCCACTGATGTAGTTTCTAAGCAGGTGCAACAGCAGACACCACAGAAAGGAAAGCAGTCTCCTCCCACAAATCCAAGTTCATCTTCTGATTCCACTTCTTCACCAAGTCCTTCTCCACAGCGATCAGTAAGTTCCTCACCAATGGACATTGATTCTCCATCCAGAGGTAAGAGAACTCTACAGTATCATCCATCATATCATATGTTGGATAAAAATTTTTCAAGAAGATACACTAGGAGTCAAGCTAGTGAAATGGATTTTGTTTTACACAGATTAGAAAGTATGCACTTGTATGGTGATGATGTCTCCCAGCAGGAACCTAGGGGAGATCAAGTTAACTATGCTTTGTTAACTAGTGCACAACTTGAACCTTCTAGTTATGAGAAGGCATGTACTCAGAAAATTTGGCAAGATGCCATGAAAGAGGAGATAACCTCTATAAAAAACGACACTTGGGAGCTGGTAAAGCTTCCTAAAGGCAAGAAATGTGTTGGATGTAAGTGGGTCTACAAGACCAAGTTTAATGTTGATGGTAGCATTGAAAGGCACAAGGCGAGACTAGTTGCAAAGGGATTCACTCAGAAATATGGAGTTGATTATGAAGAGACTTTTGCTCCTGTAGCCAGACAGGAGACTATTAGAATAGTTCTTGCCTTAGTTGCACATAAGGGATGGAAAGTCCAACACATGGATGTGAAAAGTGCATTTCTAAATGGTTACTTGACAAAAGAAGTGTATGTTGAGCAACCACAAGGATTTGAAGAGAAAGACAAGGAACATCTTGTTTACAAACTGAAGAAGGCACTTTATGGCCTCAAGCGGGCACCACGAGCTTGGTACTCATGCATTGATGGGTACTTCAAAGAATTTGGGTTCACCGAAGTAGAAATGAACCCACACTTTACTACCTACAGCAAGGAAATGACATCCTCATAGTTTGCTTGTATGTGGATGATCTCATATTCATGGGTAGTAATGAAAAAATGAATATGGAGTTCAAACACTCCATGATGAAGCAGTTTGAGATGAAGGATCTTGGCTTAATGCACTACTTCCTTGGAATGGAGGTTCATCAATCAGATACAAGGATCTTCATCTATCAACATAAGTATGCTCGGGACATGCTTAAGAAGTTTGCTATGGAGCATTGCAAACCAGTTGCAACTCCAGTTGGACATGGGATCCAATTAAGCAAAGATGATGGAGCATCAAAAGTTGACGTGACCACTTTCAGAAGCATGGTTGGGAGTTTGATGTTTCTCGCCAACACCAGACTTGATATTCAAGATGTTGTTTCTCTTGTCTCTCGATTTATGTCTAACCCTTCTGAGTTGCATTTGTAGGCAGCTAAGAGAATTCTCAGATATGTAAAGGGTACATGGGATTTTGGAATCCATTACCATAAATGTAACACTATCAAGCTTGTAGGCTCAAGTGATAGTGATTGGGGTAGCAACATTGATGACAGGAAATCAACTTCATGGAACCTGTTTTAGTCCGGGATCGGGACTAATAACTTGGAGTTCCAAGAAGGAGATAGTAGTAGCACTATCTTCAACGAAGTTGATTATATAGCAGTCACTCATGCTAGTACTCAAGCTCTATGGCTACGAAAGGTATTAGAAGAGATTGGAGAGCAGTAAAGTGGTCCAACTAGGATATTCTGTGACAACATTAGTGCCATTCAGTTGGCATACAATCTTGTCCACCATAGTAGATCAAAGCATTTTGATATGAAGTACCACTTCATCAGAGATATGGTGGAAACTAAAATTGTTGAGCTTCACTATTGCCACACTTTGGAGAATGTTGCGGACATCTTCACCAAGGCGCTGGCCAAAGCTCAATTTGTAAAGCTGAGAGACTGTCTTGTCGTTCCTCTCAACTTTAAGGGGGAGAATGTAGAAAGTGTGAACACTTAATTCATTAAGTGGTTATTTAGTGGTTAGGCTAGGTTAGTTTAGTTGTCGGCAAATTCTTTTAATGTCGGCATGATTTTTAAATTGAATATCTCTTCTTCCCCTTATCCCTCCATTCTCTCCTATATTCCCTCTTCTATCTTATCACTCCACCTTCCTTCCCTCTTCTCCTCCAACCTCCCTTATTTTTCTCTCCGTCGACTTCCTCCCTTCCCTCTTCGTATAAATTAGTGATTATAGCCTATGTTCGGTTAATTGTCTGATATAGCTCTTCATAGTGTTTAATAAATATTTATCTATTTTTATTAAAGTTATTTATTGCCACCTGGTCTGGTTATTAGATTAAGAATACATTATTAAAATTAAGTGACATTAGTTTAACTGATTAAAATTCCTCAACATTGAGCAGGCGGCGGGCAAGGGAGGGATGGCTCCAGCACCAGGTTCCCTTGGACTGACCAGTCCCACTTCTCCTTTTCCCTGCCCCCCTCCCGGGTCGGCTCTCAGGCCTAGTTTCTAGGTTCCCTTGTTTTCTCAGGTTTCCCTCTTGCGGGGTTGTTGGTCTGCAAGGAGGGTTTGGTGGTTTCTTGCCCTGAGTTTCCTGGTTCGATGGGTTTCCAGTGTGCTTTCGAGGCTGTTGGAAGAGGGTTGGCTCTGGTTTTCTGGTTGCTGCTCAGGATCTTCATCTGCGTTGTTTTGGCTTCGAGGGGCACCTTTTCCCGTAGATGGTTTTCCTAGTCGCCCCATGAAACCCTTGTCTTCGGGATCTCCTTGTAGATCCAGGGTTTGTTTGTTCTTGTGGATGGATCTCAGGGATCTTTCTGTAGTTTGTTGTTTGGGTCCTGGGGGGTGCCCATGCATGCAACTACATCTCTCCTTGGATCCATTCCCTGACAGAAAATGGTGGGGCTAGAAGTTTTCTTGATGGTGGTTTTAATGGCTTGTTTCCTTGCAGGGTTTGATCTTGGGATGGGGGCTCAAGTTCTTACAATGCAATGGCTTCCGCTATTTTATCTACCTGTCAGATTCCTTCTCAGTCATGGACGCTCACGGGACAGCTTCCCTATCTCTCCTCTACAGCTTGCATCCCAGATCGAGGTTCTTGTTAGGCAGGGGTTGTGTTCTTCTGGGCATGCTACTGGTTTTCCCGTTGGGCGGGATCCATGAGTTCGCAGGATTTTTTGCAGGTTCAGGGCGTGCTAGTTTTCCCCGATGGGGGGTCGTGGATTTGTCTACAGGTCTTGGGCATACTACTGGTTTTTCTCGTTGGGCGGGTTTGCCTTCTCTTGCTGGTTTCTCTGAAGGCGGGATTCTGGGCATGCTGCTATTTTTTCCTGCAAGGCGGGATTTCCTGTTGCTGTTGGGTTTCCCATGGGGCGGGACCTTCCCTTGCTGCTGGTTTTTTGTCCCCGTTGGGCGGGACCCTTCACACCTGGTTTAGGGTTGGTTTGGTGGTTTTCCCGTAGGCGGGATCTTTCAATTTTGTTGGTTTTCCTGCTAGGCGGGATTTCTCAAACATGTTGGTTTAGGGTTTGTGTGCCTTTCTTGCTTGGCGAGATTCCTAAACATGCTTGTTTTCTCCACGTGGTAGGATTTCCAGATTGTGCGATTTTTTCCCCATGAGGTGGGATTGTAATTTTTTCTGTTGTTTTCCCTGCTGGGAAGGTTTTTAAATTTGCTAGGGTCCCCGTTGGGCGGGATTTTCCCTTTTTGACTGTCAATTTTTCCCGTTGGGCGGGATTTCCTTTGTGGTGGTCTTCGGATGTTTCCCGCTAGACGAGATTTTATCTTCATCCTTGTAATGAGTCTCCCACTGGGTGGGATGTGTCATTTGGGTTTTAACCCTTGGTTTGGTCTTTTGACCTATTGTAAGAAGGCTTTTGGGATCCTTTCAAAACCCGCTTGTAAAATAATTCCAACTTACCAAAAAAAAATTCCTCAACATTTAAAGATGAGATCAAGGTTCAAATCTTATGAAACGATACATGGATAATACCCAAGCTTTGTTGTAATATCACTATGTGGTGATATATGGTGATGATGTAATATGAGTGGGGTCGTTTCAATCCCATATAACCAATTGAAAAAATAATAATATACTATTAAGGTTTTCATTACTCAAAGCTTCGAAACTATGGTTATCACTATCAGTTGTCTTGGTGGTATGCACATGTAATTTTTTGTAAACACTTTTTATCAAAAACAATAAGTGTAATGTTTTTTGGCTTTTATCTACTTCGTTAGAGCTTCAAATAAATATATATATATATATATATAATTTATATTGATGATAAATATTGTGAAGTATAAAAAGTTTATCCAACAAGTAACTTGGAGGTCACAAGATTACTATCCAAAAAGAAGGATAGAAAATAAAGCAAAATAAAAAGCTCTTCAAAGCTTGCCAAAGTATAAAGGGCACTAGAAATCCAAATTAAAAGTGTTAAAAATCCAAATAAAAAAGTGTCGAAAACCCAAATATAATAGGCGCTAGAAATATAAAGGGTGCAAAAATCACCAAGAAGACCGAAAAGCCAAAAGCTCCATAAGCACCTAATATTCCAAGGTTGTTCAAGGGTGTCAATATCTCCAAAGGTGAAAAAATCTTCAAATATTTTATAATCTCCATCAGCTCTATTGCTTTCCTTATCTCATCTGTCATCACATCTTTTTTGAACTCTTTTCCATGTAATTCTCATATTGTAATGTTCTCTTCTTATAGCATTGTTGGCAAGTGCATTTGTTGTCTTGTTAAATTCTCAAAAAATGTGGGAATATTACACATGTATAAATTTTTGAGTCAGTTCTTTCATTTTTCCCAATATGATATGGGGTTAAATTGAACTAATATTTTTCTCTTTGAAGAAAGTTGATGCAGGAGCTTTCAATGGTGTAAGAGTGATCTTGCATCATCCAAAATTTGTAATATTTTATTTTTTATGTTCTAAGTGTGTTTATTTGTTATGGGATTGAAAAATAGACCTAACAATGAAAGAATCGCCCCAATATCCTGAGCGGTTTGGGAGATATGCCAAAACTAGTGGAAATCCTTATAGTAAAACTTGAAGACCAATTTTGAAGGTGTTAGAGGTCTTTTTAAGGGCTGAAATATGGTGGTACTATGTCTAAAAATATTACCAAGATTCCTAACCCTTCGAGAGCTTTTCGAAAAGGTGCAATAATAGTCATTTTGAGCAACGAGCGAGGAGTTATGACCTCGGTAAGTTTACCCCTGAAATTTAAATTTTAAATACATAGTTTTAGGCGAAAAGAGGGAAAATAAGGTATTTGGGAGGAATTTCGAATTTGTAATGGGTCAATATCTGTAAGCTCCATTCTCAAAATAGTAATAGAAGGAAAATCTTTGGCTATTTTGCATTTTTCTCTGCTTTGGGTGGATTGTATGTGTTTTTTTTTAATGGAACTCTACTTCAAGTGGAATCAAAGCTGGAGTTCTTGAGTGTGTAGACAGATCATCGAATGTGAGGTAGTTTGCACCAAGACTTGTGGTTGGTCTTTGGAGAAACATGAGAAAATACCTCCATGAATAAATTGTGGTGGTGGGAGAAATGATATGGAACCAAAAGACGATTTTAGGGCTTTGTAGAGGCAATTTCAAGCTCTGCAAGAGGAGTTGCATAGAGGGTTTGAGCCAAGGAGAGAAGATGGGAGTGAAGATGAAGTCGAAGAAGAAAAGGCCCAGTTTGAGGAAGAAGAAGAGGTAGTAGATACTGCACAAGCCAGGTTATATAGAGTTATATTCCATATTGGGAAGAGACCGAAGATGGAAGTTTCAATATATTCTATAAATCTTAACCCAGAAGAGTTGATTGACTAGATCAATGATATGGAAGAATATTTTGAGTATGATGAGGTTGAATATCTTAAGAGGTTCAAGTTTTCTAATACCAAGCTAAAGGGTCATGCTAGTATCTGGTGAAAGGGAATATAGTTGGACAGAAATAGAAGAGGGAAAGAAAGGATAACAAGGTGGGAGTGGATGGTGGAGAAGTTGAAGAGACAGTTTATTCTAACTGATTATGAGTTGGATGTGCTCAAGAAAATACAGGGTTTGAGGTAGTCAAGCAGGTTTTTCAAGGAATACACAGAGGAGTTCTATAAAATTTTAATTAGAACAAGCCATTCTGAGGCCAACAAGGAGAAGCTAGCCCATTATATAAATGGGTTAAGAGCAAGTATTCAAGAGGAGCTAATTTTGGTTAGGATGACCACCATAGAAGATGCTTATTAGTTTGCATTGAAGGTATAAGAGAAGCTAAATAGGACGTTTGAAAGCAAACAAAGAGGAAGAGGTCGTAGTGGAAGAACTGGAGGGAGAACAAATGGAGGATGAAATGAGGACCAAAAAAAGACTGGGGAAACAAGCAACAATCAGGACCAAAAGAGGAGAATGCTTACTGCCCCCGTGAGTAGAATAATAAGTACCAAATAGGAAGAGGTAGGTATAGACGAGGGCCTGGAAGAGGAGGATTTCATGAAACCTGCTTCCAATGTGGAGAAGGAGGACATCGAGCATATGAGTGCCCACAGCACCAAGGGGGAACACAATAAGAGACCTGAAGGTAATTCCCGAGATGTTGTTATATATGAAGATGCTTAATTTAAGCACTCTAAAGAAGTAGAAAGATAAGAATTTTTGGTCACAAGGAGAGCCTTGTTGAATGAGGAGAATGATCTAGATCATATGAAGATCTTATTTTGAAAAAATGTGTAAATGTGTAGGTAAGGTGTGTAATGTTATCATTGATAATAGTAGCATTGATAATCTAGTTTCGGAAGGAATGGTTTCCAAGTTACAGTTAGAGAGAAGGAGGCACCCGCATCCATATCGAATTTCTTGGTTGCATAAGGACCATAGGGCTTTGGTTAGTGAGAAATGTTTGGTAAATTTCCATATTGGAAATTACCATGATGAGATCCTGTGTGACATCCTACCTATGGATGCTTACCATTTATTGTTGGGAAGGCCATGGCAGTTTGATTGGCATGCAATACATGATGGGTATGCCAACACTTACTCCCTGATAAAGGATGGAGTGCGCCACAAGTTGAATCCCCTGAAGGAGATGGATGAAAAGGTATGTAGTGGTGCCATAATCTGTTTAGTAAATGGTAGAAAAAAATTGGATGGCTTGAAGCATGAGCATATATGCTATGCATTAATTCCTATAGTTAAGGATGAGCAATGCAAAGACATCCCAGTAGAGATCTCAAGTCTATTAGAAGAATTCCCACATATTATATCAGATAATGTACTTGAGGGTTTACCACCAGTGAGGAAGATCTATCACCACATAGATTTGGTACCGAGAGCTAGTTTACCCAACAAGGAAGCCATAGAATGACTCCTTTAGAAAGTGAGGAGCTAAACAGATAAGTCCAAGAGCTACTAAAAAAATTACTAATTTGGGAGAGCTTAAGTCCATGTGTAGTACCTTCAGTACTAGCACCAAAGAAGGATGGGGAGTGGAGCATGTGTACAAAATCCCGAGCTATTAATAATATCACCATCAAATACAAATTTTGGTTGCCAAGGATGGATGACATTATGGATTGTTTGAGTGGAGTCAAGTACTTCATAAATATTGACTTGAAGAGTGGGTATCATGAGATTCATATCAGAGAAGGAGATGAGTGGAAGACAACCTCCAATATCGGAGAGGGTTTGTACGAGTGGTTGGTCATGCCATTTGGGCTAACCAATGCACCAAACACATTTATGTGACTGATGAATGAGGTATTGAAGGAGTTTTTAGAAAAATTTGTCATTGTCTATTTAGATGATATTTTTATTTTTAGTAAGACTTTGGAGGAGCACCTGCTGCATATTCGATGAGTTTTTTAGAAGCTGAGGGAAGAGCAGTTGATGATTAATTTGAAGAAGTGCAATTTTGTGAAGAAGGATTTGGTGTATCTAGTATTTGTCATATCAGCTAAATGTCTTAAAATGGACCTTGAAAAGGTGAGGGCTATCATTGAATGGCCTACATCAAGGAGCATTACATAGGTAAATATCATTCCATGGTCTAGCCAATTTTTACAGAAACTTTATTAGGAATTTTAGTAGTATTTGTGCACCCCTAATAGAGACAATGAGAGGGGATAAGGAGTTTAAGTGGACTCCAAGAGCAGATAAGATCTTTGATATGTTGAAGAAGAAGGTCATAGAGCAACCTATTTTGGCACTTCTAGATTTTAATAAGGTATTTCAGGTAGATTGTGATGCTAGTGGTAGCGCCATAGGAGTCGTATTGAGTCAAGAAGGTAAACCTGTTGCTTATTTTAGTGAGAAGCTCAATGATGATAGGAAGAAGTATTTTATTTATGATCAAGAGTTTTATGTTATAGTTCAAGCTTTAAATAAGTGGAGGCACTATTTATTGCCAAAATAATTTGTTCTATATACTGATCATCAGGCCTTATAGTATATCAATAGCCAAGGGAAGCTAAATTAGAGGCACCTAAAGTGGGTTGAGTTTTTACAGAGTTATACCTTTGTGTTGAAGCATAGGAGTGGTAAGTCAAATAGAGTTGCAGATGCCTTAAGTAGAAGGTAAAACTTGTTTAAAAAAATGAAGGTGGAGGTTATAGGGTTTGATGAACTTAAGAGTTTGTACCCTGAATATCCAGATTTTGTAGAGGCTTGGAGAGCTTTCTTGGCACCTGTTACTTTGGATATGACTAAATGGTTGGATATTTTAATCCAATATGGAATGTTCTTTAAGGGAAACTAGTTGTGCATTCCAAGGAGTTATGTGAGAGATAATATGGTCAAGGAGAAGCATAGTGGAGGGTTGGCTGGATACTTTGGTCAGAATAAGACCATCGCCCTTGTTAATGAGAACTACTATTGGCCACAGTTACAACAAGATGTGAAGAGATTTGTACAAAGTTGCATAGTATGCCAGAGGGCCAAGGGTGTGAGGCAGAACACTGGATTATATCAGCCATTATCCGTACCAGATAAACCATGGGAAGATATCAACATGGATTTTGTTCTTGGTCTACCAAGGACACAGAGGAGGAATTACTCTATATTTGTGGTGGTTGACAGGTTTTCAAAGATGGCACATTTCATTCCCTACTAAAAAACTAATGATGCAGTTCATGTTACAGGGTTGTTTTTCAAATAGGTGGTACGACTGCATGGTCTACCAAAGAGTATCATTTCAGACAGGGATACCAAGTTTGTTTGGTAATTCTGGAGGACCTTATGGAAGAAGTTGAAGATAGATTTAAAATTTAGTTCTGCATACCACCCACAAACTTATGGGCAAACAAATGTGGTGATTAGGAGTTTGGGTAACTTGTTGCGATGCTTGGTAGGAGATAATCCCAAGGGATGGGACTTGTTTTTACCACAAGCAAAATTTGCTTATAAAAATTCTATCAACAGAAATACCAATAAATCCTCATTCTAGATTGTATATGGGAGCATCCCAAGGAATGCTTATGAGTTGAGGAAGATGGACAGAGGGAAAAAAAGTAGTTTTGAGGCTGAGAACTTATAGAGCACTTGAATAATTTGCATGAGGAGGTAAAGAAACATATTAACAAGATGAACACTCAATACAAGACAATGGCAGACTAGAAGCGGTGGTTTAAGGAATTCCAAGTGGGAGATGAAGTTATGGTCCACCTGAGAAAAGAAAGTTTTCCTGCTAAAACCTATAACAAGCTAAAAATAAAGAAGTTTGGACCATGTAGGATCATAGAGAAACGGGATTCAGGTAATGCATATGAAGTAGAATTTTCTAAGTGGGCTTAACATATCACATGTGTTCAACATTTTAGATTTGGCATAATATCATGAAGGGGACAATGATGAGGGACAAATAATAGAAACTTGGGATATTCCAGTGTCTACTACAGAGAAGGAAGTGATAGAAGAAATCCTGGACACCCGTGTTGGTAAAAGTATAAGAAAAATATAGTATGAAGAATATCTAGTTAATTGGAAGGTCATGCCTATTTAATATTCATATTTTTTGTCAAATACAAAGGTTAATCACCTTGGTTTTCCTCCAACAACAAATAAGTGAAGGTCACTTCTCAATTTACCCTAAGTGTCTGATGTATGAGCATCCTGTGGTGTAAGAGTGATCTCGCATCATCCAAAAATTTTAATCTTTTGGTTTTTATGTTCTAAGTGTGTTTAGTTGTTAAGGGATGGAAAAACAGAACTAACGGCAAAAGAATCACCCTAATATCTTGAGCGGTTTGGGAGATATGCCAAAACTAGTGGAAATCCTGCTAGTAAAGCTTGGAGGTCAATTTTGAAGGTCTTACAGACCTTTTTAAGGGCTGAAATATGGTAGTAATATGTCTAAAAATATTACCAGGATTCCTACCCCTTCAATAGATTTTCAAAAAGGTACAATAATAGTCATTTCAAGCAACGAGCGAGGAGTTATGACCTCGACTATAGGAATATTGATACTAGATATGCAAAGCATTACTAAAATATCAAGAACTAATTTATTATTCAATGGTATCAACTTTGTATAAATAGCAAAGTTGATCAATGTGAGTCGGATTACAATAACTCAACAAATCTGAACTAGTTTAAACCAAGAGTTCACCTGACTGTTGGATTACAACTCAAAAAAACTGAACTAGTCTAAACTAAGAGTTCACCTGACTCATGGAAGAGTGGTAACTGAAGTTAGAATATCTTAGTAGAACTTAAGAGAACAAATATTTATTCGAACACCCCCTCTTGAGTAATACTAGGGGTGAAAGTAACAACAAGAGATGAGTCCCGACAACAATGCCTAATGAGGTACTCATGTACAATATTGGTGATTACCCAAAAAATGAGTCCCAACAATATGGCCTTATTAGCTACTCATGTACAATGAACTTACATATAAGATAGAGGGTGAAAAAAACACATGGGAAAAACCATCTTCTAAGAATAAGAAGAAGAGAGAGAGGTGAAAACCTTTGTGCACCCTTCTAATGCAACTACCTAACCCCAATTTTCTCATGCAACTAAATGTAACGTGGAGAACGAAAGGATTTTGTGAATATGTTTGCAATTTTTTTTTTTGTGGTAATATACTCCAAGTCTAAATCTCCTTGCTTAATATGTTGTCGAATGAAGTGCATGTGAATCTCAATGTGCTTGGTGCGCTGATGCTCAACTGGATTGCGAGTAATATGAATTGTGCTCTGATTTTCACACCAAAGGGTAATAGGTTGATCATAAAAAAAATAAATTCTCTTATTATCTGACGAAGCCAAAGAGCTTCCTGACTGGCCAAAACTGTTGCCCTATATTCTGCCTTTGTAGATGATAATGTTGTTGCTTGTTGTTTTTGCATGACCAAGCGATAGGTGAAGAACCAAGATAAAAAACATAGCCAAAGGTGGAACATCTATCATCAATTGAACTTGCCTAATCAAAATCTGTGTAACCAGTGATACTCATGGATCCACCCTCATATACGAGCCCAAAGTGAGTGGTTCCCTATAAGTAGCGGAGTATTCTCTTTGCTGGTTGCCAATGGTTGAAATTAGGTTTATGAGAGAATCTAGATATTAAGCCAACAACATAGGAAATATTTGGGTGAGTATGAGTGAGGTACAATAGACTTCCCACAAGTTGTCTGTATAGAGTAGCATCACATGGAGGGGATTTGTAGGAAGTAGATAAAGTGACTCCAGACTGAAAGGGTGTGGAAGAAGGCTTGCAATAAATCATATTAAACCACTGAAGAATATCTAGAGTATATTTTTAATGACAATGAAATTCCTACATCTGTTTGAGTTATCTAAAACCCAAGGAAGTAATGAGCTAAATCCAGATCAGCCATCTTGAATTTCTCAGAAAGAGATTTTTTGATAGTTTGGATGTGAGAGATTGCACTACCAGTAAGTAGTAGATCATCAACATAAATAACAAGTATGGTAATTATTTCTTTATCTCTCCAAATATAGACTGTTGCATCAGACTCACAATGAGAAAATCCATAGGAAATAAGGAAGGAGTCCATTTTTTCATACCAAGCTCTAGGATCTTGTTTGAGACCATAGAGAGATTTTCTTAGTCTACAAACAAGGGAGGAGTATTGAATAAATACAACAGGTTGTTCCATAAATATTTCCTATTTTAAGTCACCATGTAAGAAAGCACTTTTAACATCCATATGAAAAATTGGCCATCTTTGGGAAGCAGCAAGTGCAAGTACCAGTCTAACATAATTCTTTTTTGCAACTGGTGCAAATATTTTAGAATAATCAATGCCTTCAATTTGTGTAAAACCTTTAGCTACCAAGCGAGCTTTGTGTTTGTCAATTTTTCCAATAGGTCCATACTTAGTTCTATGAATCCATTTACAACGAACTAATTTTCTTCCTTTAGGTAGAGGGACTAGATCCCAAGTTTTGTTTATGACTAAGGAAGAAATTTTATTTTCCATGGCATCATCCCATTCTTTTATACCAATTGCTTCTTTGAAGGATTAAGCATCTATGGAAATGGACTGACAGATAAGACCAAAACCCATGGAATGGCTTAATCTGGATGATGGAAGATCTTGGATGTAAGGAGTGGCTTCTTGCACTATGGTGCGGGCCTATTTTGGCATTGTGGAAGGAGTAATAGGTGTGGCAGTACTTTGAGTTGGAGTTTGAATTATAGGATCCTCATTTTGGTCATCTATCTCAAGGATGGTATCTTCACTATATTGAGGCTCAAATATTGGAGATGGTTTGAGAGAGTCATTGTTGGAAGAAGATGATTGAGGATCTTTATAAGGGAATGTTTCATCAAATTGAACATTTTTGTGAAAAATACCTCATGAGTTGTGGGATCAAGGAGACTTTAGGTTTTCATTTTCTCACAATAACCAACAAAGATAAGTTGCTTCCTTTTTTTGTCTAGAACCTTCCTCTTTTTCTTTGGGAACATCCGATTTTGATCCAGTCCATGCTTCCTCTAGAGTCAAATGCCCAAGAGCTTTACGAGGTGTGCAATTTTGAATATAATTTGCACAGTTAATAGCCTCAACCTAAAAAATTGTTGGAAGATATCTTGAGGAGAGCATACAATTTGCCATTTCTTTTAAAGATCTATTTTTCCTTTCTACAATACCATTTTACTATGGATTATGGGAGACTGAATGTTGATGAATTATGCCATGAATTGAGATAAATATGGAGACCTCGTTACTGAAGTATTCCCCCATTATCTATACGAATTTGGTTGATTTTGCAAGTGGCTTGATTTTCAACTAAGGCCTTGAATATTTTGAAGTGGGATAGAACATCGCTTTTGTATTTTATAAAGTAGACCCAAATTCTTCTTGAAAAATCATAAATGAAGGTTAAGGCATATTTTGCTCGTTTGAAAGAAGGCTATGGGAAGATCATCAAGTCACTATGGATTAACTCTAGAGGGGATGAGGCCCTTTGAGAACCACTTGGGTGAAAAGGATCTTGATGTTGTTTTACAAGAGCACATCCAGGACATACTCCACCAATAGAAGAGACTTTTGGTAACCCTGTTACCATTTCATGAGTATTCAACTCCTTTATATAGTTGTAATTGAGATGTCAAAACTTTTCATGCCAAATTTTGCTATCAATATCTCCATGTGCAACAAAACAAGAGGTCCCATCTAAATTTTTGAATCCATTGAAGTGAAATGGGTAAGTTTGTGATCAATATATCCATTTGCTATGAGAGAGTGTGGTTCTTGAAAGTCTCTTATTTCAACTCCTTTTGGTGAAAATAGAACTATTTTTCCCTTTGCATAAGTACAAATCTGATAGATGGATAGGATATTTGTAGCTATATTTGGGACTGTTGGCCATTTTGTATTCATTGGGAATTTTTTATAAAGCGATAATATATTTTGTCTCCTTTATTTTATATGTAGTTAATTTGTAATAAGTTGTAAAAAAATTTAGAATTCCAATGCATTTGAATGTATCAATGGAGAGATGTCCTTCAAGGTCCAAAAAATGGAGAGATGTTCTTCAAGATCCAAAAAATAGAGAGAATGAGTTTCATAAAAAAGCTTGAGCGAAATCGCCAAAAAATATTGTGCATTGACTTTCACCCTTCCTTAGGGGCGAACATCCCTTTTGCCCTTTCTAAGGGCAAATCATTTTTGAAAGCAGAATGGCAAGAATTTAAAAAGTGACAAATTGTGTTCGCCCTTCCTTAGTGTCATTCGCCATTTCTAGGGGTAAACATGCCTTTGCATTTCTTTAAGGATTCACGCCCGAATGAAATTACGTTTGCCCTAGCCGAGGGGCAAACACACCATTCGCCTCTCCTATGGGCGAACCACCTAGTGTGCGCGCTCGAATGAAATTACATTCGCCCTAGTCGAGGGGTGAACACACCGTTTGCCTCTCCTATGGGTGAACCACCTAGCAACGATGGAAAATCATGTTCGCCTTCCCTTAGGGGCGAACGTGTCGTTCGCCCTTGAATTGGGCGAACCTGTTTGTATCAAGATCATGCACGTCTGAAGGGGCGAAACTAATGTTGGGCAAAGATAAATCGAATGGATGGGATATTGGTTAAGATGTTGAATTTGGCATTAAATTAAGGGAACTCTCAGTTACTCCATTTTGTGGATCAGGAAGAGGAAGGCGAAGGGAAACGAACCTTCATGATTTCCAATGTATCAGAGGTGATTCGAAGAATTTAATATTTTCTCCTAACGGGTGCACCTCCGTCTGAAGTTTGGATTTTCAAGAATTTGTTCCCCTGGCGAATGGATTTTCCAGGAATTCAAGGAGGATTTTGCTAACTTTGTCTTTGATTCTCAGACATTCTTCCCCCATATGTATTAAATGAAAGAGGCAAAAACCTCTATAAATACTAGGTAAAATTCATTGTAAAAGGGGGGTTAGACATTTTGCGAGAGATTCCCTTAAGATCTCTGCATTAATAGAAGGCATCAGACTTCTGAATTTGTGAGCGATCTTGTGTATAATTATTTTTTGTGTAATGTGCTTCTATTTCCATTCACCTATCTAATTTGCTGTTGAATTTAAATTATGTCGTTGGATTTAAAGTTGTTAAGGAGAAAGCAAATGTTGAAGTACCATTTTGATAGTTATTATGGCAATATTGTGAGCTTGTTTTGTTTCATTATGCTAATTTGTGCTTGGGTTTTTTCCTACTATTTCGTCTAACGCCAATTCTGCACTTTGGCCTGTGGCCATATTTCCCATCTCTTTTTGTTATTTTGGAGCAAAATTTTGGCTACGAAATGGGTTGTGAGAGCCATTATTGGTGATGAAAATTGGAAACACCTATTTTGATATAGAATCTCTCTAGCTACTCACAAAGGTAAATGGAAAGAAACCCCTTAGGAGGATAAGGTTCTTAATGCACCATATTTTATAGTTAAAGGTTCTATTCCAGTTACCCAAAACTAGAAATCTTGGCAATCAATTTCTCATTTATTGGCTTGGAAGTCTGACTCCTTGAGACATGGTTTGAGCATTGGTCTTAATAGTATTTGGTGGAATAAACTTATTCTCCATAACGATAAACCTTTAGCTTTATGCAATGCTATTCATGGGCTAGTTTTTTTGAAGAAAGGAATTAATAGAATTAGAGATATCTGGGATCCGGGTAACTGATCAATTCTTACCTAGAACCGAATCTACAATAATTGCTCCCTTCCCTCTAGGTTCAAATAGTCTTATGGTTTAATTGTGGCTTCCATCCCTTGTGAGGTCCTTATGAAGTTGGGAACAACTGACCATAATATTTGGGATGGCTGGAGATGGCTTAATGGTCATAGAATCTCTTCCATTACTTTTATTTGGTTATACAAAAATCTTCTGTATCCAGCTTCTTTAGACTCTAAGCTCAATGTCAAGTTGCAAGTAAATTTTACCAATGCCCAATGGCAGTTTCTTGCTACTCAAATTTGGAAATATCTTGTTGAATAAAAAACACAACTTCTTGATTGGAGAATTTTGCATCAAAAATTACCAACAACTGAAAATTTGGTTGTGATTTTACACATTCCCCCTCAATGCAATTTTTGTAATGCTTTAGAAACTCTTATTCACTTATTTTTTGTGGCATGGCTAAACATTTTTGGGATATCTTCTACTCTTTTCTTTTTTCCTCTTTTGCTAGATCTTGGAAGCTTTCTTTGCTTGGTTTTTCTCAGCTAGATCAATGCCCCAAACTCTGGGATGTTTGTAGACTCTTCCTTCTCAAGCACATTTGGAAGTACATATGCAAAAAGGTGTTTATTCGATCTGCTCTTCCATGGGATATAGTTTTGGCAGACTTGACCTTTGATCTTTTGCTACATGTGGGACACATTCATTTCCAAATCTATGGTCCTTCCAACATGCCTCGAGATGTTATTGACAGACTTCATCAACTTTCTCATATGATTCAAGTTCTTCAAAAATTCCAACAGAAAGCTAAGAAGAAGACAGTTAACAATGATAAGCAGGTTCAAGGTTTGATTACTTATTTTTCTTCTTTGAAGACTGCATAAGATAGCATGGAATACATTCTTAGAATTTTTTCATATAACAGACTCTCCCATAGATGAATGTTGATATATGGTGTATTGCAGCAAGATATATCTATAGTCTTTTTGTTGATATTAGCTTCTATTCTTATGTATATTCAGTTATGGATGTTTTACTCATAATCCACCTCGTTTTTTTTTTTAGCTGGTGGACAGTATTAACACCAAAATATTGTAATGCTTCGGTTAATGATATAATATAATCTTAGCTTTTAAAAAAAATGGAATCGAGACAATATACTAGCAAGCATGGACCGCTACCAACAGGCCTATGTCTCTTAAAATTTTAATCTCATCGGAATGCAAAGATAATTATTTTTTAATTAAAAATTAAGAAAAATTGTTCAAGCAGATTTAGGTTGGTATTAAATATCATGTTTTTTTTAATACATAGGGTAATTTGAAACACAGTTGGGTGATGCCACCATAAACCTATCCTGTTGGGTGAGTCGAATTCAATGGGACCTCGACCCTCTACAAAATGGAACAAGGGTCGGCCCTAGCCGACTGGGTAATATGAAGTCAATGGAACAAAGGTCAATTCTAGTCGATTCAATAAGACAAAATCAATAGGACCTCAACCTTCCAAGGAATGCAATCGGGACAACAACACTTAACTACTACCGACTAACTTATCCCCTTTTGAATACATCGTGGTTTGAACCTAAGTCTTCTGAAAGAAAACCCAAAACCTACCTAACAAAAACTATATAATGACTTATATGTTAATGTGATGGAGTTGAATCTCATCCACATACCGTGTCATGACATTAGAGTAGTTTATAAAGGTTATAAGATTTAAACTTTCCAAGTTTTTTAAAAATACATGACTATTTATATATTTATTTATTTTGTAGTTTTATAAAAAGACATGACTATTTATATATTTATGTATTTTGTACAATCTTACCTTGTTTATAGATTATATGTGATGATGTGATTATCTAAGTTTATGTATCCATATAATTTTAACCTTATTTTATTGAAAATATTTCTTATCTAAAAATTTATATATTCATACTAAAATAATTTTATTTTATTTTGATTCAAACCTTAAATTTTTGTATTTAAAATTTGAAACTTCTAAAAAATTAAAAACAAAAATCAAAGCCTCAATTAAAAATGCATTATTAAAATTAAGTGACATTAGTTTAACTGATTAAAATTCCTCAACATTTAAAGAGGAGATCAAGGTTCAAATATTATGAAAAGATATATGGATAATATCCAAGCTTTGTTGTAATATCACTATGTGGTGATATGTTGTGACAATGTAATATGAGTGGGGTCGTTTCAATCTCATATAACCAATTGAAAAAAATAATATACTATTAAGGTTTTCGTTACTCAAAGCTTCGAAACTATGGTTATCACTATCAGTTGTCTTGGTGGTATGCACATGTAATTTTTTGTAAACACTTCTTATGAAAAACAATAAGTGTAATGTTTTGTGGCTTTTATATACTTCATTAGAGCTTCAAATATATGTATATATATATAAAAGAGTTATATTGATGATAAATATTGTGAAGTATAAAAAGTTTATCCAACAAGTAACTTGGAGGTCACAAGATTACTATCCAAAAAGAAGGATACACAATAAAGCAAAATAAGAAACTCTTCAAAGCTTGCCAAAGTACAAAGGGCACTAGAAATCCAAATTAAAAGTGTCAAAAATCCAAATAAAAAAGTGTCAAAAACCCAAATATAATAGGTGCTCGAAATATAAAGGGTGCCAAAATTGCCAAGAAGACCGAAAAACCAAAAGCTCCATAATCACCTAATATTCCAAGGTTGTTCAAGGGTGTCAAGATATCCAAAGGTGAAAAAATCTTCAAATGTTTTATAATCTCCATCAGCTCTATTGTTTTCCTTATCTCATCTGTCATCACATCTTTGTTGAACTATTTTCCATGTAATTCTCATATTGTAATGTTCTCTTCTTATAGCATTGTTGGCAAGTGCATTTGTTGTCTTGTTAAATTCTTGACAAATATGGGAATATTACACATGTATAAATTTTTGAGTCAGTTCTTTCATTTTGCCCAATATGATATGGGGTTAAATTGAACTAACCTTTTTCTCTTTGAAGAAAGTTGATGCAGGATCTTTCAGTGGTGTAAGAGTGATCTTGCATCATCCAAAATTTGTAATATTTTGCTTTTATATTCTAAATGTGTTTAGTTGTTAGGGGATGGAAAAACAGACCTAATGATGAAAGAATCACACCAATATCCTGAGCGGTTTGGGAGATATGCCAAAACTACTGGAAATCCTGATAGTAAAAGTTGAAGACCAATTTTGAAGGTGTTAGAGGTCTTTTTAAGGGCTGAAATATGGCGGTACTATGTCTAAAAATAGTACCAGGCTTCCTACCCCTTCGAGAGCTTTCTGAAAAGGTGCAATAATAGCCGTTTTTAGCAACGAGCGAGGAGATATGACCTCGATAAGTTTACCCCCGAAATTCAAATTTTAAATACATAGTTTTAGGCAAAAAGGGGGAAAACAAGGTATTTGGGAGGAATTTCGAATTTTTAATGGGTCAGTCTCTGTAAGCTCCATTCTCAAAATAGTAATAGATGGAAAAGCTTTGGCTATTTTGCATTTTTCTCTGCTTTGGATGGATTGTATGTGTTCTTGTTTAATGCAACTCTACTTCAAGTGGTATCAAAGTTGGAGTTCCTGAGTGTGTAGATAGATCATCGAACATGAGGCATTTTGCACCAAGATTTGTGGTTGGGCTTTGGAGAAACATGAGAAAAATACCTCCATAAAGAAATCGTGGTGGTGAGAGAAATGCTATGGTACTATTAGTCAAAAAGTGACTAACTACAGAAAAACATCTGATGCTCCTTTTTGCATATTTTCCAAGAGGACCGAAGTGGCCCATATGCTAAATATC
Source organism: Wollemia nobilis (assembly GCA_028583015.1). Taxonomy (NCBI): domain Eukaryota; kingdom Viridiplantae; phylum Streptophyta; class Pinopsida; order Araucariales; family Araucariaceae; genus Wollemia; species Wollemia nobilis. The sequence continues at coordinate 8,292,895 of JAQPPZ010002521.1, read as the reverse complement.
AAAGAAAATGCAAAACACCGCAAGGAAGAAAAAGTGTCACGATATCGCGACATGTTGCTTTGTCGCGGAAAAAAGGTAAAAAGTGTCGCGATATCGCGACATGTTGCTTTGTCGCGGCCAAAAGGGGAAAAAGTGTCGCGATATCGCGACATGTTGCTTTTCATGACAAAAGAGAAGAAAAGGCACAAGGTGGCAAAAGTGTCGCGATATCGCGACATGTTGCTTTGTCACCGCCAAAAGAGAAAAAGTGTCACGATATCGCGACATGTTGCTTTGTCGCGGCCAAAAGAGAAAAAGTGTCACGATATCACGATGTGTTGCAATATCGCGACATGTCTCAGTTTCGCAGTTCATAGTGAGGAGAAAGAGCAAAGGCAAAAAGTGTCGCGATATCGCGACATGTTGCATTTTCACGGCTAAAGAGCAAGAGAAAGAGCCAAGAGGGAAAAGTGTCGCGATATCGTGACATGTTGCTTTTTCACGGTCCAAAGCAAAGAGAAAGAGCCAAAAGGAAAAAGTGTCGCGATATCGCGACATGTCTCATTTTCGCGGCTGGAAGCGGCAAAAGAGCAAAGCAAGAAAGAATGTCGCGATTTCGCGACATGTCTCATTTTCACGGCTGGAAGCGGCAGAAGAGCAAAGCAAGGAAAGAATGTCACGATTTCGTGACATGTCTCATTTTTGGCGGGAGGCAGCAAAGGAGCAAAGGAAGAGACGAATGTCACGATTTCGTGACATGTCCCATTTTCACGGCTGGAAGCGGCAGAAGAGCCAAGCAAGGAAAGAATGTCACGATTTCGTGACATGTCTCATTTTCACGGCTGGAAGCAGCAGAAGACCAAAGCAAGGAAAGAATGTCACGATTTCGCGACATGTCTCATTTTCGTTGGAGGCGACAGAAAAGCAAAGCAAGGAAAGAATGTCGCGATTTCGCGACACGCCAGCTGTAAAGGAATAAAGTATATTTTTGGCAACTGGAGACGAGCACTGACATCAGGTGCTGATTTTTGAAGAATGGTCTGTTGATTATAACCTGGCAGGTCCGTTGGATGATTGCCAATCTATCCAATCTACGGGAAATCCGTTGTGTATTGTTAGAAACTGTAGATGATTGCTTGTAAAATAAGTAAGATGTACTTAGGAAAAGATACTCTTTTAGGGTATATATAGGGGTGAGCGACTCCAAAAAAAGGGTCGGCTCTTGGACGTTTACAAGACTGTGTGTACGTACTTTGAATACAAGCAATAAAATCGCATCTCCCATTGGCTTCTGGTTCATATCGTGCAAGTGTATGTATTAATGTTCTTTATTTCTGCTCACAATATTGAATTGTAAATTGAGTCTGTTCTTGTATCTGAACTTTCGCAATACATAAATCATATTGCTGGAATAAGAATCTAATATATACGCATGCTAAACGAAATATCAAAAATCATATCTGGAATTATATAATTTCTGCATTGGAATGTGTTTTTAAATGCTTTGGATAGAAGTAAGTAAATCTGTCTTTGATGTTGTCTAATCTGTACCATGAGAAAAGTTTCTAGCTTAGGCTATATTTCCCTTTATCTCTTGTTCCCCTTTTCTCTAAAAAACTTCAAAGGAACCAGCCTTCTTCGGAGACTAGACAGATGATCTCAAGCAAGATCTGTCTATTCAATGTTGGCAAAGTCTAAGGCGCAACACTATTAACCGAAGGCAGATTTTGTTCCAACAGTTTTTGGCATGCCCGGTGGGACCAGCAATCCCACAATATTGTATAAGTTTTGGTGTTTTACCTTCAGAGCCTTTTGTTTGCAAAATCTCAAGAAAAATCACCTGGCGACTCCGTTGCATTTAGACCATAAAAGAAAGACCTTGTCTAGAAACCTTCTGGTTATATAGCCATATGATAACTAGATCCCGAGCTAGAAACTCTGAAGAACCTATCGAGTTTTTTGAACTGCATCTCGGAAGCCTAAAAGCACACCCTGTGCTAGCCGCACGATCAAATCCGCCCGGCACCATTAGCACCTCTTTACCACCCGCTGTAGGAGCATCTGGATTTCTTAATCCCATAGCAGTTGTAACTCCTTTAGCAATCATGGCAGCCGCCCCTGCCCCAACGCATCTTGTATGGAATCAAACTGGCCCTTTGAACTTGGGAACACACCACCAAATTCCACAAGCTGCATTAAAAGCCTTACCGACCTTTGATGGAATAGGCAAAACAGCAGATGAGCACTGTTTAGATGTTTCAGCGCTAGCATCTATTTATAACATCACTCAGGAAGATGTAATGGTCAGATTGTTGATTATATCTTTGAAAGGAAAGATGCTCTATTGGTACAGAGCGCTTCCCGTTGGATCCATTACTTCTTGGGCAGTACTAGCCGGTCGTCTGGTCGATGAATTCAATATACATGCGGATCCTTTCACATTGCTGAATCAATTCATTGTCATTGAGAGGCATCCACAAGAAGAAATCCAAGATTTCAACATCAGGTTTACCAGAACTCGTGATAGAGTACCGCAAGGCCTAAAGCCCACGGAAGAACAAGCTATATGCTATTATCTAAGGGCTTTTGATTCAGAGCTCAGTATGATAATAAGGCAATCCCGTGTAACCACTTTTCCTGGGATCTATGTAGAGGCAACAAAGGGCGAAGCTGATCTCATCGCTACAAAAAGATATCCATCAAAAACTCTATTTCCAATTTTACCAGAGTTTTCCCAAGCATCAATCTCTAAACTGCCTATACTCCCATCAACGCAGGCCCTCCCAGCTATAGCTACACCCCTTGCATCAGCTCCCCCCAGTGATCAATACACGACCATAATTAATACAATGAAGGCATTGTCAAATGAAATGGCGTCCATGAAAAAGAGAGAGGCTGAAAGGAGTTTTTCGCCAAGAAGGTTCCCTCAGGTAATAGGAGATGCAACACAATCAAGCAATAGGGGACATGTAAGACCGAGCACGGTATATACAAATGAGACAGTGGAGGCCGATGAGCCTCCCACTGATTCTAACTCTTGGTGTACTACATGTAACGATCCACATGGGGAAAGTTCGTGTATAATACACCAGCATTATGTACAAAGTATAGCAGTTGAAAAGAGTAAAGAAAAAATGAAAAGCCATGTAAATATAATTAGAGAGGAGGACCACAACTTCATGATGCCTACAGTAGAACAGGTTTCAGTTTTGACAAGATCAGGTAAGAAACCACTGCAAGCAGACCCTAAAGAGCTTCAGCCATTGGATGTTTCCCCTACTCCCAAGGAAGTTCCCAAAGAAAATCCTAAAGGAAGTCTCCCTCAGGAAAGAGAATATCAGTTTCTAGCCAAAATGTCAAGGGCAAGAAACACACAAAGAATTTTTTCCTCAGGGGGAAAATGAAACCCAAGAACAGGCTAGGGAAAGGTTGAGTTTCCCCTCGCTGACAAAAAGGCAAAGGGCTGAAGCTACCCAGGGATACAAAAATAAATGTGAAACTTTTGCCAAAGAAAGAGAAAGGATAGTTGATTCACCTATATTCAGTATAGTGGAGGAAATGAAAAAGACTCCTTCTAAGGCAAGTATGTATGATGCTTTTCAAATCCCAGGTCAAATCAATCTCCTACAGGAATCCCTAAGGACAATGAAAAATGGAGGTGGGACTGCATCATCTTCAAAAATGGTTCTAACGAACTTGACATCTACCACTGGTAAGAACAGGCCCCCCCCTTTTATTTATCCCTTCAAATGGAAGGATGGGTTGTCCACAACTGCATGATAGATTCAGGCACTGCTACCACTGTGATACCCAAAGCAGTATGTGATATTATGGGAATGGAGTACACTAGGAGCAGCACAGGCATCCTACAGTTAGATGGTACTCCAGTAAAAATTGTAGGAGTGATAAAGGATATTCCCATACGGCTGCATAATTTGCCTCAGATGACAGTCATACAAGAGGTAGTAGTCGTAGACTTGGAGCCCTATTTTGGTATGTGTCTATCCAGAGAGTTCACAGCAAATATAGGAGGATACTTATCCTTAGATTATTCTCATTTGGAGATACCTTTCAAAGGTAGAAGGGTCAAGATTTTTAATGAGAAACCATCGACGTTTCATGTAGAAAGGATTGGTGAAACTGATCGTGTAAATATGATGACTGAAGAAACAATAGAAGAAGACCTGATGGAAGAAACATTAGAAGAGCTCCAAGTTGAGGACGAGTTTTCTCTACAGAACTTTAATGCCATGATAGAAACAAAAATAGGAAACTATTCTATTGAGAAACCAAAAAGAAAATTGGTACCCTCCCTAGAAGAGGATGGTTCTGTGAATCATTTGTGGAAGCTTTTCTTTGATGGGGCTAGGTGCAAGAATGGAGTTGGTGCCGGAATAGTTTTGATTTCTCCCACTTGGAGAGGAAAAGGTTTTCTCTTACAGGTTGACTTGGAGTTGCTCCAACAACGCAGCAGAATATGAGGCCTTGTGCTTAGGGTTAAGAAAGGCTGAGAAATTGAGAATCAAACAGTTACTCATCTATGGAGATTCAGAACTTATTGTGAATCAAGTCACCAAAAAAGGTATAAGTAAACAGGATTATTTGAAGGCTTACAGGAACAAAGTGTGGGATCTCTTAGAGGCCTTTGAGGCCCTAAATATAAAGTTTATCCCTAGAGAACAGAATACCCACGCAGATTTGTTAGCTTCAGTGGGAGCTAATTTTTGTCCTGTAAGTAATGTTATTCAGAAGTCTAAAACTGTTAGACTTATATACAGGCCTTCAATGCCTGATAAAAATATTTTTTGGCAAGTTTTTGAAAATGATGAACAGGTACTGGATTTCTTAATCCCTGAAATGAATTGCTCAGCCAGTCGGGATCTGCAGGATGAAGAGGAAGGGAACCAGATCAAAGAAGTGCGTAAAAAAGGAGCTAAGCCTTTTAGGCAAAAGCAAAAAAGGAATTATATGTACGAGTATAATATAAGCATATTCAGACAATATTTGTAAATATTACCATTTTTTCGGCCTTAACACAAAAAAAGATTTTCAGTCGCAGCCAATCAGAAGTCGAAATTTTTTTGAATAGAGATACTAAGGTATAAAGGGATTTTTGGCGAGGTAATGTTCACGTTTGATCTAAGTGCATTTTCCTGTGTTCTTTGTCTTTCTCAGAAAGATTTTTTTTACAACTGCGTTGTTGACTCCGATACCCAATGGATAAAGGCCTGGTTCAAAATTTTTGCAAGCAAAAAATCCCTCGGAAGGCGCCAAGAATGTTAGTCAAAAAGTGACTAACTACGAGAAAAACATCTGATGCTCCTTTTTGCATATTTTCCAAGAGGACCGAAGTGGCCCATATGCTAAATATCAAAGAAAATGCAAAACACCGCAAGGAGGAAAAAGTGTCGCGATATCGCGACATGTTGCATTTTCGCGGTTCAAAGCAAAAAGAAAAGCAAAAGGGAAAAAGTGTCGCGATATCGCGACATGTTGCTTTGTCGCGGCCAAAAGGGAAAAAGTGTCGCGATATCGCGACATGTTGCTTTGTCGCGGCCAAAAGGGAAAAAGTGTCGCGATATCGCGACATGTATTTTCGTGACAAAAGAGAAGAAAAGGCACAAGGTGGCAAAAGTGTCGCGATATCGCGACATGTTGCTTTGTCACGGCCAAAAGAGAAAAAGTGTCGCGATATCGCGACATGTTGCTTTGTCGCGGCCAAAAGAGAAAAAGTGTCGCGATATCGCGACATGTCTCAGTTTCATAGTGAGGAGAAAGAGCAAAGGGCAAAAAGTGTCGCGATATCGCGACATGTTGCATTTTCGTGGCTAAAGAGCAAGAGAAAGAGCCAAGAGGGAAAAGTGTCACGATATCGCGACATGTTGCTTTTTCGCGGTCCAAAGCAAAGAGAAAGAGCCAAAAGGAAAAAGTGTCGCGATATCGCGACATGTCTCATTTTCGCGGCTGGAAGCGGCAAAAGAGCAAAGCAAGAAAGAATGTCGCGATTTCGCGACATGTCTCATTTTCGCGGTTGGAAGCGGCAGAAGAGCAAAGCAAGGAAAGAATGTCGCGATTTCGCGACATGTCTCATTTTCATGGCGGGAGGCAGCAAAGGAGCAAAGGAAGAGACGAATGTCGCGATTTCGCGACATGTCCCATTTTCACGGCTGGAAGCGGCAGAAGAGCCAAGCAAGGAAAGAATGTCGCGATTTCGTGACATGTCTCATTTTCGCGGTTGGAAGCAGCAGAAGACCAAAGCAAGGAAAGAATGTCACGATTTCGTGACATGTCTCATTTTCACGTTGGAGGCGGCAGAAGACCAAAGCAAGGAAAGAATGTCGCGATTTCGCGACACGCCAGTTGTAAAGGAATAAAGTATATTTTTGGCAACTGGAGACGAGCACTGACATCAGGTGTCGATTTCTGAAGAATGGTCTGTTGATTATAACCTGGCAGGTCCGTTGGATGATTGCCAATCTATCCAATCTACGGGAAATCCGTTGTGTATTGTTAGAAACTATAGATGATTGCTTGTAAAATAAGTAAGATGTACTTAGGAAAAGATACTCTTTTAGGGTATATATAGGGGTGAGCGACTCCAGAAAAAGGGTCGGCTCTTGGACGTTTACAAGACTGTGTGTACGTACTTTGAATACAAGCAATAAAATCACATCTCCCATTGGCTTCTGGTTCATATCGTGCAAGTGTATGTATTAATGTTCTTTATTTCTGCTCACAATATTGAATTGTAGATTGAGTCTGTTCTTGTATCTAAACTTTCGCAATACATAAATCATATTTCTGGAATAAGAATCTAATATATACGCATGCTAAACGAAATATCAGAAATCATATCTGGAATTATATAATTTCTGCATTGGAATGTGTTTTTAAATGCTTTGGATAGAAGTAAGTAAATCTGTCTTTGATGTTGTCTAACCTGCACCATGATAAAAGTTTCTAGCTTAGGCTATATTTCCCTTTATCTCTTGTTCCCCTTTTCTCTAAAAAACTTCAAAGGAACCAGCCTTCTCTGGAGACTAGACAGATGATCTCAAGCAAGATCTATCTATTCAATGTTGGCAAAGTCTAAGGCGCAACACTATTAACCGAAGGCAGATTTTGTTCCAACAGGTACCAAAAGAGGATTTTAGGGCTTTGTAAAGGCAATTTCAAGTTCTACAAGAGCAGCTGCGTAGAGGGTTTGAGCAAGGAGAGAATACGGAAGTGAAGATGAAGCTGAAGAAGAAGAGGCCCAGTTTGAGTAAGAAGAAGAGGTAGTAGATCCTACACAAGCCAGGTTATATAGAGTTATATCCCATATTGGGAAGAGACCGAAGATAGAAGTTTCAACATATTCTAGAAATATTAACCCAGAAGAGTTGATTTACTAGATCAATGATATGGAAGAATATTTTGAGTATGAGGAGGTTGAATATCTTGAGAGGGTCAAGTTTTCTAAGACCAAGCTAAAGTTTCATGCTAGTATCTGGTGGAAGGGAATACAGTTAGACAAAAATAGAAGAGGGAAAGAAAGGATAACAAGGTGGGAGTGGATGGTGGAGAAGTTGAAGATACAGTTTATTCCAGCTGATTCTGAGTTGGATTGGCTCAAGAAAATACAGGGTTTGAGGTAGCCAAGCAAGTTTGTCAAGGAATACATAGAGGAGTTCTATAAAATTTTAATTATAACAAGCAATTTTGAGGCCAACAAGGAGAAGGTAGCCCTTTATATAAATGGGTTAAGAGCAAGTATTCAAGAGGAGCTGATTCTGGTTAGGATGACCACCATAGAAGATGCTTATCATTTTACCTTAAAGGTAGAAGAGAAGCTAAATAGGAGGTTTTAAATCAAATAAAGAGGAAGAGGTCATGGTGGAAGAACTGGCGGGAGAAAAAATAGAGGACAAAATGAGGACCAAAAGAATACTGGGGAAACAAGCAACAATCAGGACCAGAAGGGGGAGAATGCTTACTACCCCTGTGAGCAGAATAATAGGTACCAAAGAGGAAGAGGGAGGTCTAAACGAGGGCCTAGAAGAGAAGGATTTCATGGAACCTTCTTTCAATGTGGAGAAGGAGGACATCAATCATATGAGTGCCCACAACACCAAGGGGGAACAATAAGAGACCTGAAGATGCCCGAGCTACTATTATAGATGAAGATGCTTAATTTAAGCACTCTAAAGAAGTAGAAAGATAAGAATTTTTTGTCACAATGAGAGCCTTGTTGAATGAGGAGAAGGATCTAGATCAGAGGAAGATCCTATTTTGAAAAAAGGTGTAAATGTGTAGGTAAGGTGTGTAATGTTATCATTGATAATGGTAGCACTGATAATATAGTTTCAAAAGGAATGGTTTACAAGTTATAGTTAGAGAGAAGGAGGCACCCACATCCATATCGGATTGCTTGGTTGCAAAAGGACCATAGGGATTTGGTCAATGAGCAATGTTTGGTAAAGTTCCATATTGGAAATTACCATGATGAGATCCTATGTGACATCTTGCCTATGGATGCTTACCATTTATTGTTGGGAAGGCCATGGCAGTTTTATTGGCATGCAATACATGATGGGTATGCCAAAACTTACTCCCTGATAAAGGATGGAGTGTGTCACAAGTTGAATCCCTTGAAGGATATGGATGAAAAGGTATGTAGTAGTGCCAGAATCTGTTTAGTAGATGGTAGAAAATTTTTGGATGGCCTGAAGCACGAGCATATATGCTATGCATTAATTCCTATAGTTAAGGATGAGAAATGCAAAGACATCCCAATAGAGGTCTCAAGTCTATTAGAAGAATTCCCATATATTATATTAGATAATGTAGCTGAGGGTTTACCACCAGTGAGGAAGATCAGTCACCACATAGATTTGGTACCGAGAGCTAGTTCACCCAACAAGGCAGCCATAGAATGACTCCTTTAGAAAGTAAGGAGCTAAAGAGATAATTCCAAGAGCTACTAAAAAAAGGACTAATTTTGGAGAGCTTAAGTCCATGTGTAGTACCTTCAGTACTAGCACCAAAGAAGGATGGGGAGTGGAGAATGTGTACAGAATCCCGAGCTATTAATAAGATCACCATCAAATACAAATTTCGGTTGCCAAGGATGGATGACATTATGGATTGTTTGAGTGGATTCAAGTACTTCACAAAGATTGAATTGAAGAGTGGGTATCATGAGATTCATATCAGAGAAGGAGATGAGTGGAAGACAACCTCCAAGATCGGAGATGGTTTGTACGAGTGTTTGGTCATGCCATTTGGACTAACCAATGCACCAAGGACATTCATGTGACTGATGAATGAGGTATTGAAGGAATTTTTAGGAAAATTTGTCATTTTATATTTAGATGATATTTTTATTTTTAGTAAGACTTTGGAGGAGCACCTGCTGCATATTTGATGAGTTTTTGAGAAGCTGAGGGAAGAGCAATTGCTAATTAATTTGAAGAAGTGTAGTTTTTTGAAGGAGTTTGTGTATCTAGGATTTGTCATCTCAGCTAAAGGTCTTAAAATGGACCCTAAAAAGGTGAGGGCTATCATTGAATGGCCTACACCAAGAAGCATTACATAGGTAAATATCATTCCATGGTCTAGCCAGTTTATACAAAAATAGGAATTTTAGTAGTATTTGTGCACACCTAACAAAGATAATGAGAGGGGATAAGGAGTTTAAGTGGAATCTAGGAGCAAATAAGAGCTTTGATATGTTGAAGAAGAAGGTCACAGAGCAACCTATTTTGGCACTTCCAGATTTTAATAAGGTATTTTAGGTAGATTGTGATACTAGTGGTAGCGCCATAGGAGCTATATTGAGTCAAGAAGGTAAACTTGTTGCTTATTTTAGTGAGAAGCTTAATGATGCTAGGAAAAAGTATTTTATTTATGATCAAGATTTTTATGCTATATTTCAGGCTTTAAATAAGTGGAGGCACTATTTATTGCCAAAATAATTTGTTCTATATATTGATCATCAGGCCTTATAGTATATCAATAGCCAAAGGAAGCTGAAGTAGAGGCACCTAAAGTGGGTTGAGTTTTTGCAGAGTTATACCTTTGTGTTGAAGCATAGGAGTGGTAAGTCAAATAGAGTTGCAGATGCCTTAAGTAGAAGGTAAAACTTGTTGAAAAAAATGAAAGTGGAGGTTATAGGTTTGATGAACTTAAGAGTTTGTACCCTGAAGATCCAGATTTTGTAGAGGCTTGGACAACTTTCTTAGCACCTATTACTTTGGAAATGACTAAATGGTTGGATTTTTTAATCCAAGATGGAATTTTGTTTAAGGGAAACCAGTTGTGCATTCCAAGGAGTTCTATCAAAGAGAATCTGGTCAAGGAGAAGCATAGTGGAGGGTTGGCTAGACACTTTGGTCAGGATAAGACCATTGCCCTTGTTAGTGAGAACTACTATTGGCTATAGTTACAGCAATATGTGAAGAGATTTGTACAAAGTAACATAGTATGCCAGAGGGCCAAGGGTGTGAGGCAGAACATTGGATTATATTAGCCATTATCCATACCAGAGAAACCATGGGAAGATATCAAAATGGATTTTGTTTTTGGTCTACCAAAGACATAGAGGAGAAATGACTCCATATTTGTGTTGGTTGATAGGTTTTCAAAGATGTCACTCTTTCCATTCCAAAAAAATAATGATGCAATTCATGTTACAGGTTTTTTTTTCAAAGAGGTGGTACGACTACATGGTCTACCAAAGAGTATCATTTCAGACAGGGATACCAAGTTTGTTGGGTATTTCTAGAGGACCTTATGGAAGAAGTTGAAGATAGATTTGAAATTTATTTTTGCATACCACCCGCGGACTTATGGGCAAATAGAGGTGATGATTAGGAGTTTTGGTAACTTGTTGTGATGCTTGGTAGGATATAAGCCCAAGGGATGGTACTTGGTTTTACCATAGGCATAATTTGCTTATAAAAAATCTATCAACAGAAATACCAATAAATCCTCATTTTAGATTGTATATTGGAGCAGCCCAAGGAATGCTTCTGAGTTGAGGAAGATGGACAGAGGGAAAAATATTAGTGTTGAGGTTGAGGACTTTGTAGAGCACTTGAAGAATTTGCATGAGGAGGTAAAGAAACATATTAAAAATATGAACACTCAGTACAAGAAAATAAAGGTTTCCTGCTAAAACCTATAACAAGCTGAAAATGAAGAAGTTTGGACCATGTAGGATCATAGAGAAACAGGATTCAGGCAATGCATATGAAGTAGAATTTTCTAATTGGGCTTAACATATCACCTGTGTTCAACATTTCAGATTTGGCAGAATATCATGAAGGGGACAATGATGAGGGACCAGTAATAGAAACTTGGGATATTCTAGTGTCTACTATAGATAAGGAAGAGATAGAAGAAATCCTGGACACCCATGTTGGTAAAAGTATAAGAAACAAGTAGTATGAAGAATATTTGGTTAATTGGAAGGCCATGCCTATTGAATATTCATATTTTTTGTCAAAGACAGAGGTTAATCACCTTGGTTTTCCTCCAATAAAAAAGAAGTGAAGGTCACTTCTCAATTTACAATAGGTGCTTGATGCATGAGCATCCTATGGTGTAAGAGTGATCTTGCATCATCCAAAATTTTTAATCTTTTGGTTTTTATGTTCTAATTGTGTTTAGTTGTTAAGGGATGGAAAAATAGAACTAACGGCAAAAGAATCACCCCAATATCTTGAGCGGTTTGGAAGATATGCCAAAACTAGTGGAAATCCTGCTAGTAAAACTTGGAGGTCAAATTTGAAGGCCTTTTTAAGGGCTGAAATATGGTAGTCCTATGTCTAAAAATAGTACCAATATTCCTACCCATTCGATAGCTTTCTGAAAAGGTGCAATAATAGTCATTTCGAGCAATGAGCGAGGAGTTATGACCTCGACTCTAGGAATATTGATACTAGATATGCAAAGCATTACTAAAAGATCAAGAACTGATTTATTATTCCATGGGATCAACTTTGTATAAATAGCAAATTTGATCAATGTGAGCCATTGGATTACAACAACTCAACAAATCTGAACTAGTCTAAACTAAGAGTTCACCTGACCGTTGGATTACAACTCAACAAATCTGAACTAGTCTAAACTAAGAGTTCACCTGACTCATGGAAGAGTGGTAACTCAAGTTAGACTATCTTAGTAGAACTTAAGAGAACAAAGATTTATTCTAACACCCCCCCTTAAGTGATACTAGGGGTGAAAGTAACAACAAGAGATGAGTCCCGACAACAAGGCCTGATGAGGTACTCATGTACAATATTGGTGATTACCCAAAAAATGAGTCCCAACAATATGGCCTTATTAGGTACTCATGTACAATGAACTTACATATAGGAGAGATGGTGAAAAAACGACATGGGAAAAACCATCTTGTAAGAATAAGAAGAAGAAGAAGAAGATAGAGAGGTGAAAACCTTTGTATACCCTTCTAATGTAACTACCTAACCCCAAGTTTCTTATGCAACTGAATGTAACGTGGAGAACGAAAGGATTTTGTGAAGATGTTTTTAATTTGATTTTCTGTTGGAATATACTCCAAGTTTAGATCTCCTTGCTTAATATGCTACCGAATGAAGTGCATGTGAATCTCAATGTGCTTGGTGCACTGATGCTCAACTGGATTGCGAACGATATGAATTGTGCTCTGATTTTCACACCAAAGGGTAATAGGTTGATCATAAAAAAAAAATTCCCTTATTATTTGACGAAGCCAAAGAGCTTCCTGACTGGCCAAAACTGTTGCCCTATATTCTGCCTCTGTAGATGATAATGTTGTTGCTTGTTTTTTTTGCATGACCAAGTGATAGGTGAAGAACCAAGACAAAAAACATAGTCATAGGTGGAACATCTATCATCAACTGAACCTGCCTAATTAGAATCTATGTAACCAGTGATACTCATGGATCCACCCTCATATACGAGTCCAAATTGAGTGGTTCCCTACAAGTAGTGGAGTATTCTCTTTGTTTCTTGCCAATGGCTGAAATGAGGTTTATGAGAGAATCTAGATATTAAGCCAACATCATAGGAAACATCTGGGCGAGTATGAGTGAGGTACAATAGACTTCCCACAAGTTGTCTGTATAGAGTAGCATCACATGGAGGGGATTTGCGAGAAGTAGATAAAGTGACTCCAGACTGAAAGGGTGTGGAAGAAGGCTTGCAATCAATCATATTAAAGCATTGAAGAAGATCTATAGTATATTTTTATTGACATAATGAAATTCCTGCATCTGTTTGAGTTATCTAAAACCCAAGGAAGTAATGAGCTAAATCCATATCAACCATCTCGAATTTCTCAAAAAGGGAGTTTTTGATAGTTTGGATGTAAGAGAATTCACTACCATTAAGTAGTAGATCATCAACATAAATAACAAGTATGGTAATGATTTCTTTATCTCTCCAAATATAGACTGTTGCATCAGACTCACAATGAGAAAATCCGGAGGAAAGAAGGAAGGAGTCCATTTTTTCATACCAAGCTTTAGGACCTTGTTTGAGACCATAGAGAGATTTTCTTAGTCTACAAACAAGGGAGGAGTCTTGAATAAATCCAGCAGGTTGTTCCATAAATATTTCCTATTTTAAGTCACCATGTAAGAAAGCACTTTTAACATCCATCCAAAAAATTGGCCATCTTTGGGAAGCAGCAAGTGCAAGTACCAGTCTAACAAAATTCATTTTTGCAACTGGTGCAAAGGTTTCAGAATAATCAATACCTTCAATTTGTGAAAAACCTTTAGCTACCAAGCGAGCTTTGTGTTTGTTATTTTTTCCATCAGGTCCATACTTAGTTCTATGAATCCATTTACAGTGAACTAATTTTCTTCCTTTAGGTAGAGGGACTAGATCCCAAATTTTGTTTTGACCAAGGAAGAAATTTTATTTTCCATGGCATCATCCCATTCTTTTATACCAGTTGCTTCCTTGAAGGATTAAGGATCTGTGGAAATGGACTGACATACAAGACCAAAACCCATGGAGTGGTTTAATCTGGATGATTGAAGATCTTGGATGTAAGGAGTGGCTTCTTGAACTATGGTGTGGGCCCATTTTGGCATTGTGGAAGGAGTAATAGGTGTGGCATGAATTTGATTTGGAGTTTGAATTATAGGATCCTCATTTTGGTCATCTATCTCAAGGATGGTATCTTCACTATATTGAGGCTCAAATATTGGAGATGGTTTGAGAGAGTTATTATTGGAATAAGATGATTGAGGATCTTTATAAGGGAATTTTTCATCAAATTGAACATTTCTGTGAAAAATACCTCATGAGTTGTGGGATCAAGGAGCCTTTAGGTTTTCATTTCCTCACAATAACCAACAAAGATAAGTTGCTTGCTTTTTTTGTCTAGAACCTTCCTCTTTTTCTTTAGGATGTGTGCCCAATCAGTACACCTAAAAATTTAAAAAAAATAGACATCAGGTTTTGAGCTAGTCCATGCTTCCTCTAGATTCAAATGACCAAGAGCTTTATGAGGGGTTCTTATTTGAATAATATTTGCACAGTTAATAGCCTCAACCCAAAAAAATGTTGGAAGATCTCTTCAGTAGAGCATACAATTTGCCATTTCTTTTAAAGATCTATTTTTCCTTTCTGCAATGCCATTTCACTATGGATTATGGGAGACTGAATTTTGATGAATTATGCCATGAGTTTAGAGAAATATGGAGAACTCATTACTGAAGTATTCCCTCCATTATCTGTATGAATTTGCTTGATTTTGCAAGTGGCTTGATTTTCAACTAAGGCCTTGAATATTTTGAAGTGGGATAGAACATCGCTTTTGTATTTTAGAAAGTAGACCCAAGTTCTTCTTGAAAAATCATCAATGAAGGTTAAGGTAAATTTTGCTCCTTTGAAAGAAGGATCTAGGAAGATCATCACATCACTATGGATTAACTCTAGAGGAGATGAGGCCCTTTGAGAACCACTTGGGTGAAAAGGATCTTGATGTTGTTTTACAAGAGCACATCCAAGACATACTCCATCAATAGAAGAGATTTTTGGTAACCCTGTTACCATTTCATGAGTATTCAACTCCTTTAGATAGTTGTAATTGAGATGTCCAAACTTTTCATGCCAAATTTTGCTATCAATATCTCCATGTGCAACAAAACAAGAGGTCCCATCTAAATTTTTGAATCCATTGAAGTGAAATAGGCAAGTTTGTGATCAATATCTCCATTTGCTACGAGAGAGTGTTGTTCTTGAAAGTCTCTTATTTCAACTCCTATTGGTGAAAATAGAACTGTTTTGTCCTTTGCAGAAGTACAAATCTAATATATGGATAGGATATTTGTAGCTATATTTGGGACTTGTTGGCCATTTTGTATTCATTGGAAATTTTGTATAAAGCGATAATATATTTGTCTCCTTTATTTTTTGGATAGTTGTAATAAGTTGTAATAATTTTCAGAAATCCAATGCATTTGAATGTATTAATGGAGAGATGTCCTTCAAGGTCCAAAAGAAATGAAGAGAATGAGTTTCATAAAAAACTTGAATGAAATCGCCAGAAAATCTTATGTATTGACGTTCGCCCTTCCTTAGGGGCGAACGTCCCTTTCGCCCTTCCTAGGGGCGAATCATTTTTGAAAGCAGAATGGCAAAAATTTAAAAAGTGACAAATTGCGTTCGCCCTTCCTTAGGGGCGAACGTGCGTTCACCCTTTCTAGGGGCGAACGTGCCTTGGCATCCCTTGGGGTCAACATTTGTTGCCCTAGTTAGGGGGAACAGTCCTATGGGTGTCCGAATGAAATTACGTTCACCCTAGTCGAGGGGTGAACACATCGTTCACCTCTCCTATGGGTGAACCACCTAGCGATGATGGAAAATCACGTTCACCTTCCCTTAGGGGTGAACGTGTCGTTCACCCTTGAATTGGGTGAACCTGTTTGTATCAAGATCGCACGCGTCTGAAGGGGCGAAACTAATGTTGGGCGAAGATAAATCGAATGAATGGGACTTTGGTCAAGATGTTGAATTTGGCATTAAATGAAGGGCACTCTCAGTTACTCCATTTTGTGGATCACGAAGAGGAAGGCGAAGGGAAACGAGCCTTCATGATTTTCAATGTATCAGAGGCGATCCGAAGAATTTAATATTTTCTCCTAACAAGCGCACCTCCGTCCGAAGTTTGGATTTTCAAGAATTTGTTCCCCTGGCGAATGGATTTTCCAGGAATTCAAGGAGGATTTTGCTGATTTTGTCTTTGATTCCCAGACATTCTTCCCCCATATGTATTAAATGAAAGAGGCGAAAACCTCTATAAATACTAGGTAAATTTCATTGTAAAAGGGGGTTAGACATTTTTTGAGAGATTCCCTTAAGCTCTCTGCATTAATAGAAGGCATCAGACTTCTGAATTTGTGAGCGGTCTTGTGTATAATTATTTTCTATGTAGTGTGCTTCTATTTCCATTCGCCTATCTAATTTGCTGTTGAATTTAAATTTTGTCATTGGATTTAAAGTTGCTAAGGAGAAAGCGAATGTTGGAGTACCATTTTGATAGTTATTATGGCAATATTGTGAGCTTGTTCTATTTTGTTTCCTTTCATGAATGCTAATTTGTGCTTGGGTTTTTTCCTGCTAGTTAGTCTAACACCAATCCTGCACTTTGGCCTATGGCCATATTTCCCATTTCTTTCTGTTATTTCTAATTTCTTTCCTGCATCTCTAGTCTTTTATCATTGTAGGATTTAGTTTGGGAACCAGCCCTCTCTGGAGATTGGCATGGAGGACATCTCTTTCCTCTGCCTTTCAATGTTGGTCGTATCTAGGGTGCATAAACGTAGTTTTGTATGATTAGGCAGATATTTGACCAATAATTTTTGGCATGCCTAGTGGGACCTTTAAGGTTCCACTTCCAGTAACATTAGGTTTGGTGTTCGCCTTCTTGCTTGAGATTAGAACATCTGGTGACTCAATTTTTACCCAGAACTCCATAAGCGTGAGGACGATGAAAGTTGTTTCTCATGAATACAAGATCAAAAGCCAAAAATCCTGATAATCAGATTAGATTTTATGAACTAGACATTCAAAGGCTAGGAGAGCATCCTCAAATAGCCACTTTTCGATGAACATCTTCACTTCCTCATATCTCATCCATACCATCTGTTTCATCTTCTCGGTTAGCTGGTGTGTTTTCTGCCCTTGTGAGTCCTGTAAGCACTACCACCAGTTTCCCTCAACCTTCGCCTAGTACAACCGCTAACATCCCGAGGCCTACTCCTCATATTCCCATCCACATGGCTCAGAATCCTCCACCACATCAACAACTTCCAAGGCAGTTTTTGGCTTGGAATAGCTCAGGAGCGCTGAATTTGTAGGCACAAAATCTCGTACCTCAAGCTGCTCTAAAGGCTTTACCCACATATGATGGTACTAGAAAAATTGCATATGAGCATATCCAAGATGTAGCCTCTCTTGCAACTATTCATGATATAACTGATGAGGATGTGATGATAAAACTTTTGGTCCTATCATTAAGAGGGAAATTGTTGTATTGGTATCGATCTTTGCAATCGGGTACCATTACCTCATGGGATCAATTGGCAGAGTTGTTGATTAAGAATTTCCATGAACAAGCTGATCCGTATTCTCTGTTGCACCAGTTCACCTCAATCCAAAGACATCCACAAGAGGAACTTGTAGATTTCAATGTCCGATTTGCACGAAGTTGGTAGAGGGTCCTAGATGGGTTATGACCAACTCATGAGCAAGCAACATTTTATTATCTTCGAGCACTCAGTACCGATATTGGTATGGCGGTGCACCAGGCCAATGTGACTACATTCCTGGATCTCTATACACAAGCTCAAAAGGTCGAGTCAGATTTGATTGTTGTAGGTAGGCTTCCTTCGAAGGCGACGATGCCTATCCTCCTTGATCTACCATAGTATCTTTACTCTAATGCATTTTTGTAGCCTATGCCATCGATGTATCCTATCCCTTCATGGAATTTGGGCTCTCCTCAAGTAGCTCCTATCCTTGTTCCATAGTCATCTGCTATGAGCTTTCCACAATTTCTTATCCCATCAGTAACATCACAACCTTCATCCATTTCTTTTCCAACATTGCCAGCACCCCCAATGCCCTTACCATTACCTGCACCTCCAATGCCCTTGTCGTTGCTAGTGCCAACTCTGTCACCCAATACAGATCCTCTCACGACCTTGTTACAAGAAGTAAAATCCAATAATGTGGCTTTAAGGATGATATCTAATGAGCTTACTACTATGAGGAAGAAGCAGGCTAAGGCTGAGTTTCGATCAAGAAGGTTTTAGACTCCACCAATAACTCGAGAACAAGTATCTATCAACAAGGGACCCAAGAAAAACACCATGATCCAAGCAAATGATGAGAGTAACGTATCCAAAAGGACATATTGGTGTTCTACATGTAATGATCCTCATGGTGAAGATACATGTATGGTACATCTGAACTATGTTCAGACATTAACAAAAAGTTCTTCGAGTGGGCAAGTCAACATGATTCGAGATATGGAGTGTAATTGTATGGTGTCATCTCCAGAGCAAGTTTTAGTCCTTACTAGGTCTAGAAAGAAGCCAGTGATTGTTGATCCTATAGACTTGCAACCTTTGAAAGTACCTACGGCTCCAAAAGCGTAGGAAGAAAAGCGGGCATCCCCGACAAAGATTCTTGATGCTGACAAATTAAAAAACTCATCACCTGATCAAGCACAAGATAAGGCGCAGGTTCAGCCTTCAACTTCGCAATGCATCGCTACTGCTCCATTTCCTAGTGAAACTAAAGAGCAAGCTAAGGAAAGACTCAAGTATCCTTCATTGACAAAAAGGCAAAGAGTAGATGCTACGTAGTAGTACCGAGATAAATATGAGCGGCCCTTAGAAGAAAAGGTCTCACCTGCTCATGGCTATAGTATCATGGAAGAAATGAAGAAAATCCCAGCAAGGATTAGCTTGTATGATGCATTGCAATTACCTAGGCAGATTGATTTATTGCAAGAATCTCTGAAGACCGCCAAAGATCAAAAGAAAGATCATTTACAAATAGTCTTGGCTCAAGCGCTCCCCACTTCAGTGATAGGTAAGAATCGGCCTCCCCCATTTTACTTATCTTTGAGAATGGAAGGGTGGATCATGCATAATTGTATGATCGATTCTGGTGCTGCCACTACTGTCATGCCAAAGGCAGTATGTGAAGTAATGGGAATGGAATATACAAGAAGCAGCCCAAGAGTTTTACAATTGGATGGTATGCCAGTTAAGACTATTGGAGTAATCAAGGACATTCCAATAGTGCTCCATAGCATGCCATAGATTACCATCATCCAGGAAGTGGTGGTTGTTGATTTAGAGCCCTACTTTAGCATGTGCCTTTCAAGAGAATTCATAGCTAAGTTGGGAGGTTATCTTTCCCTAGATTATTCACATCTGGAGATTCCGTTCAAAGGTAGGTGAATTCACATTCATAATGAGAAGCCCTCCCCTTTTCATATTGAAAATATAGAGGAGGTAGAACAAGTCCCAGGCATGGTGAACATGATGATCGAAGAATTGGAAGAGGTTGGCTTGGTTGAAGAAGTACCCCAGGAGCTTGGCCTGGAAGATGAGTTTTTGCTAACATATTTCAATGCTATGATTGAAATAGATATTGGTTGTTATTCAATTCAGAAGATAGAGAAGTCCCAAGAGCAAGTCCTTGAATCCCTAGAACCTATTTCGCATCAGTTATGGAAGTTGTTCTTTGATGGCGCTCGATGTAAGAATGGTGCAGGAGTAGGTGTTGTGTTGATCTCCCCTGAAGGCATACAAAAAACTTACTCCTATAGATTGACCTGGAGCTGTACAAATAATGCGGCTGAATATGAAGCGCTATGCCTTGGCTTAAAAAAGGCCAAAAAGTTAGGAATTGAACAACTACAGATTTTTGGTGATTCTGAGCTTATTGTTAATCAAGTTACAAATAGATGTGTATCAAAGCAACATTACTTGAAGGCTTATCACAATAGAGTATGGGATCTTTTGGAAGCATTTAAAGCTTTGAATATTTAGGCAATTCCTCGAGAACAAAATAGACATGCTGACATTTTAGCTTCCTTGGGCGCTAATTATTCTCCTATTGAGCAAGTGGTTCGCAAGCCCAAGATAGTAAGGGTGATTTATAGACCTTCCATTCTAGATAAGAACCTCTATTGGCAGGTGTTTGATAATGATGAGCAAATAGTGAATTTTTTGCTAAAAGAAGCTGCCAGCATAGAAGATAGGATTCTTGTGGAAGAAGAAAAGGAAGGAATGATTCAGTTAAAGAATAATCACATTCCTAGAGGTTTGATTTCACTAGAGAGTTTATTTGATCAAAGTGATAGGGCTGATAAACATAGGATTAAGGTGGATGCTAAGGAATTCAGAGAATTGTAGTTGGAGCCAGGAAAAGTTATCAAGATTGGTACTGATTGTGAATCAGATGAGATTGAAGGCATTAGAAATATGTGCTCTGAATATCCAGACATAGTAGCATGGAGTTATCAAGACTTGAAAGGATACGACAAGAGCGTGATTCAGCATACTATCGAGCTACAAGGAGTTAAGCCTTTTCGATAGAAGCAACGCCCTGTTAATCCCAAGATCGAGGTTCTCATGAAAGCAGAGTTACTGAAGATGCTTGAGGCAAAGATCATATACCCTATTAAGCATTCCACCTGGGTGGCAAACTTGGTTCCTGTAAGGAAGAAGAATGGGGACATACGTCTATGCATCAATTTTCAAAATTTAAATCAGGCGTCACTCAAAGACCACTATCCTCTACCTTAGATAGACCAGATTCTTCATGTCGTGGCTGGTGCTCAGAGATTTTCCTTGTTGGATGGCTTTTCTGGGTACAATCAAATTTGGGTTAAAGATGAAGATCAATACAAGACGACGTTTACAACTAAGTGGGGCACATTTGCTTACCAATGGATGCCCTTTGGACTTTCAAATGTCGAGCTACTTTTCAGAGAGCCATGGACGTCGCCTTTGGTGAGTTGCTAAATAAAATCATTGTGATTTATCTTGATGATATGATGGTGTTTTCACATTGCAGAATGGATCATGTTTTCCATCTAAGGCAAATATTCGAGAAATGTCGAGAATTTGGGATTTCTATAAATCCGAAGAAATCAATTTTTGCGGTCAAGGAAGGGAAATTGTTGGGCCATGTGATTTCATAGGAAGGATTGGCCATAGACCCTGCACGAGCTGAAGCGCTTATGAGATTGTCATTACCAGCTAATAAGAAAGATTTGCAGTCCTTCTTTGGATAGATAAACTTCGTGCGTAAGTTTATTGCTGATTTTTCCCAAGTCATCAAGCCCATGACCGAGCTCTTGAAGAAAAATATGGAATTTAAGTGGACAGAAGCCAGGAAGTGAGCTTTTCAAGAAATCAAAGAGAGAATTACTCAAGCGCCAGTATTGATCAACCCTGATTACTCCAAAGACTTTATACTTTATGCAGTGGGTGAGCAGGAGAGCTATGTTGCAGTGCTAACGCAAAAGCAACATGATGGCGAAGAAAAGCCTATCACTTTTCTAAGCCAGGTTATAGCACCACATCAGGAAAAGTACAACTTTATAGAGAAACAAGTTTATGCAGTGATGAAAGCCTTGAAGAAGTTTCACCACTTTGTTTCTCAGAGTAAAACTATGGTTTATGTCATTCATCCTGATGTTCGAAATTTCATCATTCAAGGAGAACTGGGTGATAAAAGGGTCGGATGGGTCTCGAAGATCCAGGAGTATGATGTAGAAATTAAACCGATGAAATTGGTTCGTGGACGCGCTCTGTGCCAGGAGTTGGCCAAAAGCGTTGTTGTTGAGACAAGTCGCGAAGATGTAATTTGTGCAAATAGTGCAGCAGTCAACAAAGAATGGATCGAGGAACTCATTGAGTATTTTGTTTCTGGAAGGTGTCCTAGCCACCTTAACCCCTCACAGTACCGAAGGTTTAGATTACAAGCGCTCAGGTATGTACTGTTGCCCAATGGCTTATATTATAAGAATATTGATGGTATACTTCTTAGATGTGTAAAATATTTTGAGAAAGAAAATATTCTGGAAGAATTCCATTCTGGGCTATCAGGAGGGCATTATGCAGGTAGGCCTATGGCTCTAAAAATTATTCGGGTGGGGTATTATTGGCCCACTCTGTTCATCGATTCACATAAGATAAGCCAACGGTGTGATAGTTGTCAAAGATATGTGGGTCGAGTTAGGAAAGGAGCATCACCACTGCATCCGATCCAGGTGGAAGCACCCTTTCAGTAGTGGGGTCTCGATTTTATAGGAGTTATTGATCCACATTCCTCTGTCGAACATAAATATATTCTGACCATGATAGACTACTTTACCAGATGGGTAGAAGCTATACCTACCAAAAAAGTAGATCAGGCGACTGTTATTTCTTTTTTGGAAAGCCTTATCACCCATTTTGGCATACCAGATTCTTTAGTCATCGACAATGGCACTCCCTTCATTGGAGCCAAAATTATAGAATTCGCTAGTAGATATGGAATTTACCTGAAGACCTCTTCCAATTATTACCCATAGGGGAATGGATTGGCTGAGTCAACTAACAAGAATCTGCTCCGGATTTTGAAAAGAATAATGGGCGACAATAAGAAGAGTTGGCATTTGTTATTAAATCAGGCACTTTGGGCTGACCGCATTTCAATGAAAAATTCAATAAAAACCTCCCCGTATGCTTTGGTGTATGGGAAAGAAGTTATCCTTCCTATGCATATTGAGCTCCCTGTGCTCCAAGCATTGCAGATGTTTCATGATGATAATGAAGAAAATGATCCAATGGAGGCTAGATTGGTGCAATTGTTGCAATTAGAAGAAGAAAGGGAGCGTGCTTACCATACTTTCGTAGAACATGCTGTTGAGATGAAGAAGTGGTTCAAGAAAAAATGATTGATCGAAGCTTCCAGGTGGGCGATTTGGTATTGAAATGGAATGAGAAGAAATCAAAGCCAGGAAAACATCAGAAATTTGATGCAATATGGGAAGGACCTTTTCGAATTTCTGTTGTCACTTCTTCTAATGCATTCCGACTTTGTGACATGGAAGGGTATGAGCTCCCTATCCTAGTGAATGGCCTTCATCTGAAGGCTTATATTTCGTAAGGTTTCAAATCAAAGGTAACATCCTGTATATATGTAAATATTTTCATGTATTTTAAACAATTTTGCATAGGTATAAATATGTTCTAAAAAAAAAATGATGGTTAAAATGTCATTCGCCCTAAAAAAAAAAAGGAACTCAAATATTGGCAAAGAAGTGATAGAGTTTCGCATGCGCCTATTGAAAGAGGTGAACGTCATGTTCGCCTATATTTAGGGTGAACGCACTTTGATGACGTCATTAAGAGAAAAAAAAAAGATAAGAAAGGAAAAAGCATAAAAAAGCTTGTTTTTCTTTTTTAGAAAAAATGTCATTTTTTCAGGAGGCGCGCTATGAGATTTTAAAAACACATGCGCCCATGAATTCATAAGCGCGTGAGAGGGTTTTTTCGAAGAAGATATTCCCAAGGATTACGTGGCGATAATCGGAAGTAGTGGGCGATAAATTTGAGTAATGATTTTCGAACGTGGGAAGCATTCGAATTGAATTTTTCAAGGTAGCAGTCAAAATTAATGATTGAATGAGTAATGGTTGGGTTGGTTTCCCTAACAAGCTTCTAGCGCTAGGGCACATTTTTCTATAATATTGCGTAGCGTAGAGGGCACATTTTTTTAGGAGGATCCGATGGTGAATCAGAGAAGAAGATTTTTGCACCTTGGAAAGGACATTTGAGCAGTTTTCGAAGAATATTTCTCCTCGAAGGTGCCTGCATTTAATTTTGTAATTACTGTAGTAGTTGGTAGCGACTCTATAAATCTTGGGAGGTAAAAGGCTAATTTTTTTTTTCTCCCTGATTTTAAATATTTTGCTTCTCTGTATCCTGTGCTTTGAAGTGTAGAAGAATTTTTGAGATCTCGGAGTAGGGAATTGCAGAAGAGTCATCGCTTTTTGTTTAGCAAAATGGGCAGATGCAGTAAAGAACCAGAAGAGGCGCAGGAGGTCATAGAAGCAAAGCCCGCTAAGAAAAGAGAAAGAAGTTCAAGGGCCAAGAAAGCTTGACAAAATGATTATGTTGGCTTGGATCCTTATGAAGATAATATGGCTGAAATTGGTGATTGTTTGATCACGCATAAAGGAGTTGACCAGTTGAGGGAAGAGGTCAAAGCCATAGTGATTCAGGGAGTTTCCTACAATAGTTGGCTCACAATGCCTCACAATTCATAGCTTTCATGGTATCTTTGTTCGCCTGTGCATCCATGCCCCGAGCTTATTCAGTTAACTACACAATTTTATGACTCCTCTACTAGGGCCATCCAAAATGCTAGACAAGAGATTCTATTCATGATTACATCGGATGAGATCCGAGAGGCTTTCGCCTATGGAGTAAGCACGCTGAATTATGTAGTAAACAAAAATATCCATATGGATGAACAAGAGGATAGGTATGTCTCCACAGTTACGATGAGACAATTCATGGAAACTCAGCTTGTCAAAGATCCACAGATGGGGCAGCTACCGAGTTTGCCTAAACTTCTTTCAGAATTCAAGTGCTAGGACATCTATTCCATGCTTGCCTGGATTGTTGGGTTGCCCTCAGATGAAATGGTGCATAAATGGCAGGCAACTATGGCTCAATGTATTTGCAAGGTGGAGTTTTATTCACCCACTGCTATGAGGTAGGGTGGAAATCTGATTTATTTTGATTGGGCCGAATTTATTTCATGAAGAATCAATTCGTAGTTATAGAGATTGCAGGAAGGGAAATCTAGATCATTTCGGTATACTTCGTTGCTAGTATGGTTCTTCTTTTTCAGATGCAGTGACATTTTTCTTTTATCATTGTTACACAGATGGACGAAAATAATGAGCCTCTATCGGTTTATAAGTGGACTCAGGTGTTAACGAAGAAAGAGTCCATCTACAACTTTAATAGCTAGTTTTTGGGCCCACCATTGAATTGCTTTGTGGCAGTTGCGACCGAGTGCCTCGCGACTTGAGAGATGCAGTTGTTTCGAAGCAAGAGGGTGACATATTTTTGCTCACTCAGGGCATGGTAGTTCAAATTTTTGGATATACAGGTAAACCATTTTTGTTGCCTTATTTTGCTACTATGCACATTTTTGCAATGGAAGTTGTGCGCCAGATGGATTATATCAATGATATATATGGCTCTGGATGAGGAAAGAAGACAACTTGTACTATGCCTTTCAAGTTTGGAAGTATAGAAGTGAATCAGGTTGGGAAAAATCACCTTCGAGGTGGCGCTTCAAGACCTAGGATTAATTGAGTTACCACAACGTTGGCGCTATGACCCACTCAAAAAGTTTTTGGAATTTATTAAGGCGAAGTCCTTTCATTGTTGCCCACGCCCGGATATTCAGAGGCGGCGAAATAATTTTGATGGGCCAGACATGAACTGGCATATAGAGAAGATGTCCTCCCTTCCTCCATGGCATGATTACTATGAGCAGGAAGTAGAGTATAATCCAAAAAGAATGCAACACATATTCCTCCTTCGGGTTTGTTCACAACTGTCCAAGAAGCGAATCCTGATTGGATGGAGGAGAAAATTATGAATTGGTGGGTGATGCGTGTTCATAGGAGGAAGCCATATAATGCTTATGGGATGAAGCTTGATACCCAATTTTTTGAATTTTATGATAAGTTTGTGAAATCTTATCAGCCCGTTGCTTTTGCCACTATTTTACCACAAAGTTTTTAGCAGTCTGAAAGTGGTGAAAGTGAACCTGAAGAGGAAAATCCTATAGTTGAGGATGACATCGAGGATGAAGAAGAAGAAGAAGAACAACAATATGTTTTCCAAAGGTGATCATAAAGAATGAAGCACCCTCAGGAGGAGGTTCCCATGCCCAAACAATAGAAACAACCGATGGCACCTCCATTTCCTAAAGTAGCTAAATGGCCTCGCACTGGCGCAACTACTACTTTCACTATTACAACACCCATGTCTTTGGGTACTATGATTTCTATTGCGCCAAGTTCTATAGTCACCTCTATTTCGATAGCAAAGCCTTCACCCAATGTTGAACTTCCTACTTCTGTAGCACAAATATTTCCAATGGCGCAGCAAGAAGAGGAAGAGCAACTTTCTGAAGATTCTCATGTTGAGATTCTGAATGAGGGGACAACCCTAAATGTTGGTGAACCGGAGGTAAATCAAGAAGAGGAGGTAGTTGCACAACCTCCCCCATCTATAGAACAAGTGGCACCCATGCCCCAAGGTACATCATATTTTCCCTCTTCTTCTCTCTCTCATCGAGCACACAACGATTTCTTCTTCGGTCCCATCTATTACATTTTTGTCTCCTCCACTTTCTATCTCTCCACCTTTTGGTAGTCCTTCCATTTCATTTTCTATGGTTTCTTCTTCCGCTTCGACTTCTTCCATTTCTAAAATCGTTGTTGCTCCTTCTTTCATTCTCGCTCCTTCGTCTTCCATTTCTTTTAGTTCGTATGCATTAGGGCAAATCCTTTTTTCGTCCCCTTCCCTCGGTCGTCACTTCCTCCACTATTATGATTGTTAGTACCCAAGTTCCATCTAAAATTAGTATAACTATAGCTGCACCTGTGTCTTCCACTCCCTCCACCCTTTCTCTCCCTTCCACCATTCCCGTGTCCATTCCTTCACTGCAATCTGTGTCATCCGTGTCCACTGGGCCTGGTCGCCCAGAATTTTTTGTTCCATTTACACCATTTTTGGAGCTGTAGACTGTCCCAGATGTGCAGGTAGCCCGCAAGCAGCCAGATATTGAAAAATTAAATCGGGCGCATCTGAGCTCTTCCCAATGGTTGAAGAGTATGCGATGAAAGGAAGCTTTGGCACTGGCGCATCCGATCAAGAAGGTGGATTTCGATCCAATTGCCAAGGAGGCTCATATGACAACATTCACTCCATTGGTTCAGAAACCTCAAGGCGAGTTGCAGCCTGAAGATTATGTTTCTGAGACTATCACTGAAGATCTGACGTGGATTGATCCCATTGAAAAAATGGGTAATATGCAAGTTGATATGAGTTCATTGTATTTGCATGGGGAGCATTATAAAGAGAAATATTTTGAAGTGCAAAATAAGGTGTTGGAGCTTGAAAGCGCCTTGGCCAAGAGCAGGGCGATAGAAGAAAAGATGACCATCAAAAATGAATATTTGCGCAATCAAGTCCAGGTGCACTTGAAGGAGCGTGATGCTGCTAGAATTGAAATGCATAATCTTCAGCAGCAGGTCGAAGAACTCAAGAAGCAACTGGAAGCCAAGGCCGCACCTATTGCAGGATTTTTGCACGATAGTGTAAGAGATATTCACCTTCGCTCCATCCAAAATTCTACCAAGTTGGCCGCACAAGCCGTCAAGGTGTTGCAGTACTTATGGGAAGCAGGGATACAAATCCAGCTTGGGCAACAAATGATTGATTCAGTGGAGGAGTTGCTTTCACCCTATATGGAGACAGTTGTGAAGATACAAGCATTGTTGAATACGTCTCTGAATATTCGCCCTCTTAGTGAGATGGATTATGCCTGGTCCCAAGCGCGCGTAACCCTACGGAGCTATTTTTAGTGCATGGACCTTGTAAATGAAGGGTGGGCTATCCTCAATACTATTGAGCGAGAGCATACTATTTTGATGTCTCATTTTGAGACTATCGATCGGTTGGGTTTCACTACCTTCCTGGATGAATGGGGTGAACCTCTTTCGATGGAGCAATTGCAAGAGCTCTGGAGTGCATTCATTGAAGATACTATGGACATTAATGCCTTGACTGATCCCCTTACTGAAGTGCAAGTGTTGCCTCTGATTGAAAAGTATACACATTTGGAGCTGTCTCTTTATGAATTAGCCCAACGTTCGAAGCACCTCAGCTTGATGGATGTGCAAAATCTTCGCTTCATTTATGAATCTCTCAACGTTCCCTACTTATTTAATACTGAAGCTTGGCATGAGGTTGTTCGCACCTACGAGGCCCTTTCAGAGGTTATCATAGAGCAAGAAGAGAAAGCAATGATGGATCATGAAGTAGTGATGAAGGTGATGAAAGAGGCTGAATGTGCGGAGGTACTTCACGTTGCAGCCATGGTAGAATAGGAAGAAGCAGAATGCGCACAATAGGCATCCAAGAAGAAAGCTTCCACAGCTAAGAAGGCAATAGCAGCTGGCAAAAAGAACTCTACACCCAATGGATAAAGGCCTGGGATCACTTGCATCCATGCGAGTTGGATACCCCATGAGTCACCAAGAAATGTTGGCCATTTTGTATTCATTGGAAATTTTGTATAAAGCGATAATATATTTGTCTCTTTTATTTTTTGGATAGTTGTAATAAGTTGTAATAATTTTTAGAAATCCAATGCATTTGAATGTATTAATGGAGAGATGTCCTTCAAGGTCCAAAAGAAATGAAGAGAATGAGTTTCATAAAAAACTTGAACGAAATCACCAGAAAATCTTATGTATTGACGTTCGCCCTTCCTTAGGGGCGAACGTCCCTTTCGCCCTTTCTAGGGACGAATCTCTTTCAAAAAGCAAAATGGTGAAAATTAAAAAGGCAACAATTTGTGTTCACCCTTCCTTAGGGGTGAACGTGTCGTTCACCCTTTCTAGGGGTGAACGTGCCTTGCATTCTTGGTTGTTCCCCTTGAGGGTGAACATGCCTTATGGATCACTTGAGTGCGCGAAATGAAATTACGTTCACCCTAGTCGAGGGGTGAACACATCGTTCACCTCTCCTATGGGTGAACCACCTAGTGACGATGGAAAATCACGTTCACCTTCCCTTAGGGGTGAACGTGTCGTTCACCCTTGAATTGGGTGAACCTGTTTGTATCAAGATCGTGCGCGTCTGAAGGGGTGAAACTAATGTTGGGCGAAGATAAATCGAATGAATGGGACTTTGGTCAAGATGTTGAATTTGGCATTAAATGAAGGGCACTCTCAGTTACTCCATTTTGTGGATCACGAAGAGGAAGGCGAAGGGAAACGAGCCTTCATGATTTCCAATGTATCAGAGGCGATCCAAAGAATTTAATATTTTCTCCTAACAGGCGCACCTCCGTCCGAAGTTTGGATTTTCAAGAATTTGTTCCCCTGGCGAATGGATTTTCCAGGAATTCAAGGAGGATTTTGCTGATTTTGTCTTTGATTCCCAGACATTCTTCCCCCATATGTATTAAATGAAAGAGGCGAAAACCTCTATAAATACTAGGTAAATTTCATTGTAAAAGGGGAGTTAGACATTTTGTGAGAGATTCCCTTAAGCTCTCTACATTAATAGAAGGCATCAGACTTCTGAATTTGTGAGCGGTCTTGTGTATAATTATTTTCTGTGTAGTGTGCTTCTATTTCCATTCGCCTATCTAATTTGTTGTTGAATTTAAATTTTGTCGTTGGATTTAAAGTTGCTAAGGAGAAAGCGAATGCTGGAGTACCATTTTGATAGTTATTATGGCAATATTGTGAGCTTGTTCTGTTTCGTTTCCTTTCATGAATGCTAATTTGTGCTTGGGTTTTTTCCTGCTAGTTAGTCTAACACCAATCCTGCACTTCGGCCTGTGGCCATATTTCCCATTTCTTTCTGTTATTTCCAATTTCTTTCCTGCATCCCTAGTCTTTTACCAGTTGTAGGATTTAGTTCGGGAACCAGCCCTCTCTGGAGATTGGCACGGAGGACATCTCTTTCCTCCGGCCTTTCAATGTTGGTCGTATCTAGGGCGCATAAACGCAGTGTTTATTGATTAGGCAGATATTTGACCAACAGGTACCTAGAAAACATTATTGATATAACCACCATCAATAGATATGTCACATTTTCCTTTGATCGGGATAAAGGATGAGTCACAAACTTCTATGCTACAAGTTGAGCTTGAGGAGATTGAAGTGAATGACTCATGTGAAGAAGTCATATGATGAGTTGCCCCTAAATCTAGAACCTAGTATTTTGATGAAGGTTTTATATCTTTGCCTTGAACATTTAAGGCTTTTCCTATATGTTTATTAATGTCTGTTTTGTGATCCTTCATTGCTGCCTCTAGTTGTTGTAGTCTTTTCCAACATTTATTCACAGAATGACCATCATTTTTGCAATGTGTACAAGTTATAGGGCCTCTTTATTTTTTTTTGAATTTTTTTTTAGTGGAGGTGGATGCTCCTAATGCTTTTTAGGAAGATGGAGAGATCTCATATTTTGCAATTTTCATTTTCTTTCTATTTAGTCTATCACAAAACTCCTCTAAAGAGGGTATTTTAAAACTTGTACCAAGTGCATCTTTTGTAGACAAAAATGTGGTAGAAATTTTTTGAAATACTCCATTTGACATAGAAAGACTAAGATAGATGCATTCTTATTATGTTTTATTCTTGCCACTACCTTTTAATTGAGTGAGGACTTCTTTAAATTTGGTGAGAAAGTCAACTGAAGAACACAAGCTTATACTGAGAGGGAGGGTGAACAGTATAAGACCACTTTTTACTTTTCTTATCATAATAAATATTATGTAATATATCAATGGCAATATCAATAGCAGAAACCAAAGTAGTGCAAAAACATCACACACACATGAGACACCAATTTTACATGGTTCACCCAATGTGGGCTACTCCACGGAGAAACTAAAATTTTCTCAATCAATCTCTTGGGAATATTTTCCCTCTTACAATGTTTATGGACCTCTGTCCAAAGGAGACATCAATCCCCTAAATCAAGTTCATGGATCTCTATACATAGGATAACTCCTTCTCCTATGCTCTGGTTGGTGATATTTTAGAATACTACTGCCTCCACTACATTGGCTTGTGGATATATCTGCACTGAAGACTCTTGTCCCCACTTAGAAGACCTATTCTCACTATCCTGGATGATGGATCTCCATCTATTGGAGACTACTATCCTCTCTGCTTTGTCACCTCCAAAGCTCTGTCTCAAATCTGCACTAAACACAATCCATTCGGTCTAGCACAAATATGCTCAACAAGTCCACTCATAACTTGCTCAAATCTACTCAACAGGTCCACTAAGAACCTGCTCAAATCTGCTCAACAAGTCCACTCAAAACTTGCTCAAATTTGCTCAACAAGTCCACACAAAACTTGCTCAAATATGCTCAACAAGTCTACACAAAAATTGCTCAAATCTGCTCAACAAGTCCACATAGAACTTGCTCAAATATGCTCAAAAAGTCCACTCAGAACTTGCTCAAATTTGCTCAACAAGTCCACATAGAACTTGCTCAAATCTGCTAAAAAATTCCACATAGAACTTGCTTAAATAAGCTAAATAAGTCCACACAGAACTTATCCAATCTCATAGAAACATAAAGTGAATTGTTAGAGACCCAATATGTTTCAACTCAATGCTCAAACACTTTCTCAACTCAAATCAGAATATAGAATAGTTTGTTTTATGGAACTTGAACAATCACTTCACAAACCCACTTGACTAGGCTCAACCAACTCTATTCAACCAATTACTCAGGAACAACTTTTGCTCACAAACCCTAGTCCAAGCTTGTATCAACCAACTCAAAATGTTTCCAACAATTCTCAACAACAAATCTCACATAACAATGATACTCATGTTCTTTTCAATTTCACAACAACTCACTTCAACAACAATGCTTATCAAACTATCTTCACATAACAATGATACTCATGTTCTTTTCAAACCCTAACTCAAGCTCTTCACACAAACAATGGCTTCAACATCAATGCTTATAAAACAAGGTTTTAATCACAACACTTAATTCCAAAAAACCTTGAAGCATTAACTCTAACACTCTCAAAAAGGAAACCCTAATCAAGTCCTTTCACTCCAAGCTTATTTTTTGGTAAGCCAATCAATCAACTCAACTAAGAAAGAGATTGTCCATACCTTTTGCTTGTCAAGGAGTTGTTCTCACAAATTTGCCACACTCACAAATTCCTCTTTGCCAATCTCAATAAGGGTTAGAAGACTTCAATAAAACACAATACAAAAAGATGACTAAAATACACCTTATCACTCCAACTTAAAAATAATATTCACCATAATATTCTTTAATAGAAAAACCCTTATTAAAATAAAATCAATGCTCAATAGTCTTAATTCTTCAATATATCAATATATTAATTAAGACTTTAATAAACAATTAAAATAAAAACCTCCTTATTACTCCTAATAACAATACTCAAATACCACCACTTATCCAATAATTAATCCTTCTAACAACCCTTATAACTCCAACATAGGCAAATAATCATAAAACCTTAAACACCCTTATACCTCCAACTTAGGCAGATAATAAAAGTTTTAATCAAAAATATTTACCTTACATTCGAGGGGAATCAAACCCTCAACTATGCCCATGACATCCGCCTTATCCGTGACCTCAAATGTCGCACGAGCTACGTGCTTGTTTAAAATCAACGAAGCACCACTTGCTTCAAGTCGTGCTCCCTTTGCCCTTGGCAAAAACAACGTGCACCTTGGGTACCTTTCTTCCAACATGACCTCTAGCACAACCACCGCATTTCGAATGTAGTCTCTCTTGCAAATAAACATTTTTGAACTTGCCCACTCACCACTAGGCCACGTTACCCGGTTGGCCTTTGAAAAATTCACTCTTCCCTTTTTAAATTGTCTGCTATTACACGAAAATCCAAATATCACGAGCTCTTCTTCTTTTTCACATACCAATTTATAATTCAAGCAAGGATAATGTTTATTCCCTTTGGGCAAGGTATTTATATTTGCTTTCTCCACACCTTGGATAACGTCGGTGCTTCCAAAGACTCTCCTTCCATGACGTCGGCGAAGGTTTAATAATTTTATAAGGTGCTTCAAATGCCTTTGCCTCCAAACCCAACTTTGGGTTTATGAAATATAATTAAACTTTATAAAACCCACTTTGATTTATAAAATATTATAATGAAAATTATAAATATTTTATTTGGGGTTTTCACCATATCACTTTAATATTATAATAACAATTATTATAATATTATATCATTTTGATGTCTTGGATAACTTTCTTCCTTGGGAGAATTAAACCATATTTTGACCCATTATCTTGGGTGTGAAATATAGATATTTTAACCCATCATGAATTTTATTAAACTCCCACTTGCACTTGAGCTGAGCTATCACCTGGCACCTTGACATCAATGACAACTAACTTTGGACATCAATGACAACTACTCAAAATGTCCAACAATCTCCCCCTTTGTCATTGATGGCAACCCAAATTCTTTTTACTGAAAGCTTGACTCACTTTTGCTCTGCTACCCCTGGGACATTGCTCCCCTTGGCTCAATGCTCTTCTTTTCTTAACTTATCAAATCTCTCCCCATTACTCAAATCTCTCCCCCTTTGACATCAATGGCAAAGGGTCACCTTTGGGGCTCGGGGCTAAGAATGAGCCTCTTAGCTTAGCCCCTCCCCCACCTTCTATTGAGGTGGTTAATTCCGGGGTGGGAGTATTTCTACTCCCATAAAGCATTGTTCTTTACCTTTATCCTCTTCCCTTCTTTTCTGAGTTTTTTTATTCCTCTGATTGTTTCTATCCATGTCCATGTTCTATGTCAACATTCATGTTCCTATTCTCGTTCCTGTTCCTGTTCTTGTTCACATCCATGTTTCTGCTCCTATTCATGTTCATATTCATATTCTTGCTCATGTTTCTGTTCCTGTTCATATCCATGTTCCTATTCATGTTCCTATTCCTGTTCATACTTGTTTCTAGAATATCTGCTCTACACCACTTTGTTGTGTGACCATCATTATTGCACTTATAACACTTAATGTTATTATTCCTTGGAGGTGCAAATGTCTTAGGATTTCTCCTAGTGAAGCCATATCCTCTTTTTTCATGAACCCTGCAATTCATTGCCTTGTGACCAAACTGATTACATGAGTAGCAATACCCATGAAAAAGTTATCTATTTCCAATATCTTGTATTACATGTGTCATGCATTGTGAAGCCATGTGCCCAAACTTGTGACATGAAAAGCATCTTCCATTGAAGCTTCCTTGTCTTGACCTCATTGGTCTCCTATTTTGATTGTTGTTCCATCTGTATCTTCTTTGTGCATTGTTCCTATTTTTGTTGAACTCTCTATTGTCCAACTCATCCTCTGATGTCTCACTTTCTTTCACATTGTCTTCTTCTGAAGTATCTTCATCTGAATTTTCTTCTCCTCCAAAACTTGAAGTTGACTCTCCTTCCCATTTCTTTTGAACTTGTTCAAATCCAAGACCTATTTTGTTTGTTGACCTTCTTTGTACCTTGACTATCTTATCCATAATCTTTGAGCTATTCTTGAATCCTTTCATCTTGATCTTGGAGTCCTCTAAATCTTCTTTTAGTAGTGCCACTTCTTGTGCTAACTTCTCACATTCCAAGATCTTTGCTTCTAACTTATCTTTGAACCTTTTTGCCTTAGCCTTTGATTTTTCTAAATCATCTATGAGCAATCTTCTCTCTTCATCACATTCTTGAAACTGAATTTCAAGTTTAGAGTGTTGCTTTCTTACCTTCTTTATTGTGTCAAGGGCATAGATAAGTTCTCCCTTTAGATCATAACCATCCTTTTCTGAATATTCCTCTATTTGTTTACCTTTGTCCATATCTCTATTTTCTTTTGGCTTATCTTCTATAGGATCACTTACTTCTTCTTCTAAAGCCATTAGAAGATTTTCATCTGGTCCTTCAAGTGCATTCTCATATTCATCATCACTGAAACTATAACCATCCCTTGTACAATCATCTTCAAGATGTCCAAAGTTACCACATCTAAAATACTTGAGAATAACTAGAGTCTTTTTCTTAATTGGTTCTTTTTCTTCAATCATAAATAGGACTTCATCTCTATCATTGTCTGAAAAACTAGCATCACTATCACTTGAATACTTACTTGCATTATCCGCATAGTAGCTTCTCTTTCACCTTTGAAAGAACTTATTTCCTTGTCTGCTTTGTCCATCCTTGCTTTTCTTTTGATGTCTGTATCTTTCTGATTCCTTGTTCCTGTGATCCTGTCTTTCTTCTTTAGAACTAAGTCCTGTTATGGTGACTGATGACCTTTGTGCATTGATAATCATGTCTAAAGTCTTTGAATTTTCCTCAAACTTGTGTAGCTTGTCCTTAGAACCTTTTACTTCCATCCTTAGTGAAACTATCTCATGTTCTAATATTTCACACTCTAGATCTTTTACCTTTAATTTTTTAGCCATACCTTCTTCAATCTTTCTTGCCTCTTCAACCTTGATTTTGAAGTTGGTGAGGTCCTGTAGAAACTTTGCTTTTGCTTTCTCATCTTCTTGAGCTTGAACTTTTAAACCCGAGTTCTCCCTTTTTAATTCTTTCAGAGTAACCATAAGTCTTTCACATTCTATCTTTTTTTACCTTTGACTTTTCAATCATACCTTCTTCAACTCTTCTTGCCTTTTCAACCTTATCTCTCAAGTCAGAGAGATCTTGTAGAAGCTTTGTCTTACATTTCTCATATTCTTGTATTTGAGCCTTCAATTCTAAATTCTCTCTTTTCAATTTAACAAGTTCCTTAAGAGTGGCTTCCTCCTTTTCTTTTTCTGAATCTTCCTCTTCTTTCTTTCTTTGATATTCTATAGGAGCATTTTCTTCTAATACTGAAAGTAGAGTTTTTTCTTCATACCTGTTTTGATTGTCCCTGTTATCCTTTCTTGAACCAACCTCTAGGATTTCATTTCTGAAAATATCATCTTCATCTTCACCGCTATTGAACCCATTGCAATAACCTGCATCATGACCGAGTTGACCACAAAAAAAACATTCTTCACCTTCTTGTGGACAATAAGCTGCATGGTGACCTGTATTCCTACATCTGGTACAAAAATTTATCAACCTGGTTGTTTCTCCATTGCTTGATTCATCTCTTGAATCTATTTCCATTCTTCCTCCCAAAACAACAATATTGAATTCATCTTCCTTTTCTTTCATGACCATGTGTGTTCTTTTCTTCTTGTGTCTCATGGTTCTACTTTTGCCTTTCTTTGCCATTTGTGTTCTTGTAAGATCTTCCTTCAAGTTGTTAAACCTTTTCCAAAGGAACCAGCTCTGATACCAATTGAAGAACACAAGCTTATACTGAGAGGGGGGTGAACAATATAAGACCACTTTTTACTTTTCTTATCACAATAAATATTATGCAATATATCAATGGCAATATCAACAGCAGAAACCAAAGCAGTGCACAAAACATCACACACACATGAGACACCAATTTTACGTGGTTCACCCAATGTGGGCTACTCCACGGAGAAAATATTTCACTAAAATTTTCTCAATCAATCTCTTGGGAATCCTTTCCCTATTACAATGTTTATGGACCTCTGTCCAAAGGAGATATCAATCCCCTAAATCAAGTTCATGGATCTCTATCCATTGGAGAACTCCTTCTCCTCTGCTCTGGTTGGTGATCCTCTAGAAGACTACTGCCTCCATTGCACTGGCTTGTGGATCTCTCTCCATTGAAGACTCTTGTCCCCACTCAAAAGACCTATCCTCACTACCCTGGCTGATGGATCTCTATCCACTGGAGACTATTGTCCTCTCTGCTCTGTCACCTCCAAAGCTCTATCTCAAATCTACACTAAACACAGTCCATTCGGTCTAGCACAAATCTTCTCAACAAGTCCACTCATAACTTGCTCAAATATGCTCAATAGGTCCACTCAAAACCTGCTCAAATATGCTCAATAAGTCCACTCAAACTTGCTCAAATCTTCTCAACAAGTCCACACAGAACTTGCTCAAATCTGCTCAACAAGTCCACATTGAACTTGCTCAAATCTGCTCAACAAGTCCACATAAAATTTCTCAAATATGCTCAACAAGTCCACTCAAAACTTGCTCAAATATGCTCAATAAGTCCACACAAAACTTGCTCAAATCTGCTCAATAAGTCCACACAGAACTTATTCAAATCTTCTCAATAAGTCCACACATAACTTATCCAATCTCATAGAAACATAAAGTGAATTGTTAGAGACCCAATATGTTTCATACTCAATGCTCAAACACTTTCTCAACTCAAATAATAGAAGTAGAATAGTTTGTTTTTATGGAACTTGAACAATCACTTCATACAACCACTTGACTAGGCTCAACCAACTCTACTCAACCAATTACTCAAGGAACAACCCTTTCTCACAAACCCTAGTCCAAGCATGTAAAAACCAACTCAAAATATTTCCAACAATGCTCAACAACAAATCTCACATAACAATGATACTCATGTTCTTTTCAATGTTCACAACAACTCACTCTCAGCAACAATGCTTATCAAACTATCTTCACATAAACAATGATACTCATGTTCTTTTCAAACCCTAACTCAAGTTCTTCACACAACCAATGGCTTCAACAACAATGCTTATAAAACAAGGTTTTAATCACAACACTTAATTCCAGAAAACCTTGAAGCATTAACTCTAACACTCTCAAAAAGGAAACCCTAATCAAATCCTTTTCACTCCAAACTTATTTTTAGAAAACCAACCACTCAACTCAACTAAGAAAGAGATTGCCCATACCTTTTGCTTGTCAAGGAGTTGTTCTCACAAATCTGCCACACTCACAAATTCCTCTTTGCCAATCTCAATAAGGGTTAGAAGATTTCAATAAAACACAATACAAAAAGATGACTAAAATACACCTTATCACTCCAACTTAAAAATAATATTCACCATAATCTTCTTTAATAGAAAAACCCTTATTAAAATAAAATCAATGCTCAATAGTCTTAATTCTCCAATATATCAATATATTAATTAAGACTTTAATAAACAATTAAAATAAAAACCTCCTTATTACTCCTAATAACAATAATCAAATACCACCACTTATCCAATAATTAATCCTTCTAAATTTTCACTTAACAACCCTTATAACTCCAACATAGGCAAATAATCATAAAACCTTAAACACCCTTATACCTCCAACTTTGGGTAGATAATAAAAATTTTAATCAAAAATATTTACCTTACATTCGAGGGGAATCGAACCCTCAACTATGCCCACAATGTCCACCTTAGCCATGGCCTCAAATTCCGCATGAGCTACGTGCTCATTTGAAATCAACGAAGCACCACGTGCTTCAAGTCGTGCTCCCTTTGCCCTTGGTAAAAATAATGTGCACCTTGGGTGCCTTTCAACCAACACGACCTCCAATGCAATCACCACATTTTGAATGCAGGCTCTCTTGCAAACAAAAGTTTTCACACTTGCCCACTCGCCACTAGGCCACGCTGCCCGGTTGGCCTTCGAACAATTCATGCTTCCCTTTTTAAACTATTCGTTGTATACAAAAATCCAAATCTCACGAGCTCTTCTTCCTTTTCGCATGCCAATTAATAATTCGAGCAAGGATAATGTTTATGCCCTTTGGGCAAGGTATTTATATTTGCTTTCTCCACTCCTTTGGAGAACGTCGGCGCTTCCAAAGACTCTCCTTCCACGACGTCGGTGAAGGTTTAATAATTTTATAAGGTGCTTCGAATGCCTTTGCCTCCAAACCCAACTTTGGGTTTATGAAATATAATTAAACTTTATAAAACCCACTTTGATTTATAAAATATTATAATGAAAATTATAAATATTTTATTTGGGGTTTTCACCATATCACTTTAATATTATAATAACAATTATTATAATATTATATCCTTTTGATGTCTTGGATAAATTGCTTCCTTGGGAGAATTAAACCATATTTTGACCCATTCTCTTGGGTGTAAAATATAGATATTTTAACCCATCATGAATTTCATTAAACTCCCACTTGCACTTGAGTTGAGCTATCACCTGGCACCTTGACATCAATGACAACTAACTTTGGACATCAATGACAACTGCTCAAAATGTCCAACAATCTCCCCCTTTGTCATTGATGGCAACCCAAATTCTTTTTACTAAAAGCTTAACTCACTTTTGCTCTGCTCCCCCTGGGACATTGCTCCCCCTGGCTCAATGCTCTTCTTAAATACCAAATCTCTCCCCTTTTTCTTAACTTATCAAATTGCTCCCCCTTACTCAAATCTCTCCCCCTTTGACATCAATGGCAAAGGGTCACCTTTGGGGCTCGGGGCTAAGAATGAGCCTCTTAGCTTAGCCCCTCCCCCACCTTTTATTGAGGTGGTTAATTCTTGGGTGGGAGTATTTCTACTCCCAGAAGGCATTGTTCTTTACCTTTATCCTCTTCTCTTATTTTCTGAGTTTTCTGATTCCTCTGATTGTTTCTATCCATGTCCATGTTCCTGTTTATGTCAACATTCATGTTCCTATTCTTGTTCATATCCATGTTCCTATTCCTATTCTTGTTCATATTCATATTCCTACTCCTGTTCCTGTTCTTGTTCATATTCATGTTCCTATTCCTGTTCTTGTTCCTATTCCTATTCATGTTCTTGTTCCTGTTTCTGGAATATCTGCTCTACACCACTTTGTTTTGTGACCATCATTATTGCACTTATAACACTTAATGTTATTATTCCTTGGAGGTGCAAATGTCTTAGGATTTCTCCTAGTGAAGCCATATCCTCTTCTGTCATGAACCCTGCAATTCATTGCCTTGTGACCAAACTGATTACATGAGTAGCAATACCCATGAAAAAGTTGTCTGTTCCCAATATCCTATCTTACATGTGTCCTGCATTGTGAAGCCATGTGCCCAAACTTGTGACATGAAAAGCATCTTCCATTGAAGCTTCCTTGTCTTGACCTCATTGGTCTCCTATTCTGATTGTTGTTCCATCTGTATCTTCTTTGTGCATTGTTCCTATTTTTGTTGAACTCTCTATTGTCCAACTCATCCTCTAATGTCTCACTTTCTTTCACATTGTCTTCTTCTGAAGTATCTTCATCTGAAGTTTCTTCTCCTCCAAAACTTGAAGTTGACTCTCCTTCCCATTTCTTTTGAACCTGTTCAAATCCAAGACTTGTTTTGTTTGTTGACCTTCTTTGTACCTTGACTATCTTATCCATAATATTTGAGCTATTCTTGAATCCTTTCATCTTGATCTTGGAGTCCTCTAAATATTCTTTTAGTAGTGCCACTTCTTGTGCTAACTTCTCACATTCCAAGATCTTTGCTTCTAACTTATCTTTGAACCTTTTTGCCTTAGCCTTTGATTTTTCTAAATCCTCTATGAGCAATCTTCTCTCTTCATCACATTCTTGAAACTGAATTTCAAGTTTAGAGTGTTGCTTCCTTACCTTATTTATTGTGTCAAGGGCATAGATAAGTTCTCCCTTTAGATCATAACCATCCTTTTCTAAATATTCCTCTATTTGTTTGCCTTTGTCCATATCTCTATTTTCTTTTGGCTTATCTTCTATAGGATCACTTACTTCTTCTTCTAAATCCATTAGAAGATTTTCATCTGGTCCTTCAAGTGCATTCTCATATTCATCATCACTAAAACTATAACCATCCCTTGTACAATCATCTTCAAGATGTCCAAAGTTACCACATCTAAAACACTTGAGAATAACTGGAGTCTTTTTCTTAATTGGTTCTTTTTCTTCAATCATAAATAGGACTTCATCTCTATCATTGTCTGAAAAACTAGCATCACTATCACTTGAATACTTACTTGCATTATCCGCATAGTAGCTTCTCTTTTGCCTTTGAAAGAACTTATTTCCTTGTCTGCTTTTTCCATCCTTGCTTTTCTTTTGATGTCTGTATCTTTCTGATTCCTTGTTCCTGTGATCCTGTCTTTCTTCTTTAGAACTAAGTCCTGTTATGGTGACTGATGACCTTTGTGCATTGATAATCCTGTCTAAAGTCTTTGAATTTTCCTCAAACTTGTGTAGCTTGTCCTTAGAACCTTTTACTTCCATCCTTAGTGAAACTATCTCATGTTCTAATCTTTCACACTCTAGATATTTTACCTTTAATTTTTTAGCCATACCTTCTTCAATCCTTTTTGCCTCTTCAACCTTGATTTTGAAGTTGGTGAGGTCCTGTAGAAACTTTGCTTTTGCTTTCTCATCTTCTTGAGCTTGAAATTTTAATCCTGAGTTCTCCCTTTTTAATTCTTCAAGAGTAACCATAAGTCTTTCACATTCTATCCTTTTTACCTTTGACTTTTCAATCATACCTTCTTCAACTCTTCTTGCCTTTTCAACCTTATCTCTCAAGTCGGAGAGATCTTGTAGAAGCTTTGTCTTACATTTCTCATCTTCTTGTATTTGAGCCTTCAATTCTAAATTCTCTCTTTTCAATTCAACAAGTTCCTTAAGAGTGGCTTCCTCCTTTTCTTTTTTTGAATCTTCCTCTTCTTTCTTTCTTTGATATTCTATAGGAGCATTTTCTTCTAATATTGAAAGTAGAGTTTTTTCTTCATACCTGTTTTTATTGTCCCTGTTATCCTTTCTTGAACCAACCTCTAGGATTTCATTTCTAAAAATATCATCTTCATCTTCACCACTACTGAACCCATTGCAATAACCTGCATCATGACCGAGTTGACCACAAACAAAACATTCTTCACCCTCTTGTGGACAATAAGTTGCATGGTGACCTGTATTCCTACATCTGGTACAAAACTTTATCAACCTGGTTGTTTCTCCATTGCTTGATTCATCTCTTGAATCTATTTCCATTCTTCCTCCCAAAACAA
Source organism: Wollemia nobilis (assembly GCA_028583015.1). Lineage (NCBI taxonomy): Eukaryota > Viridiplantae > Streptophyta > Pinopsida > Araucariales > Araucariaceae > Wollemia > Wollemia nobilis. The sequence continues at coordinate 8,251,153 of JAQPPZ010002521.1, read as the reverse complement.
CAATATTGAATTCATCTTCCTTTTCTTTCATGACCATGTGTGTTATTTTCTTCTTGTGTCTCATGGTTCTACTTTTGCCTTTCTTTGCCATTTGTGTTCTTGTAAGATCTTCCTTCAAGTTGTTAAACCTTTTCCAAAGGAACCAACTTTGATACCAATTGAAGAACACAAGCTTATACTGAGAGGGGGGTGAACAATATAAGACCACTTTTTACTTTTCTTATCACAATCAATATTATGCAATATATCAATGGTAATATCAATAGTAGAAACCAAAGTAGTGCACAAAACATCACACACACATGAGACACCAATTTTACGTGGTTCACCCAATGTGGGCTACTCCACGGAGAAAATATTTCACTAAAATTTTCTCAATCAATATCTTGGGAATCCTTTCCCTATTACAATGTTTATGGACCTCTGTCCAAAGGAGATATCAATCCCCTAAATCAAGTTCGTGGATCTCTATCCATGGGAGAACTCCTTCTCCTATGCTCTGGCTGGTGATCCTCTAGAAGACTACTACCTCCACTACACTGGCTTGTGGATCTCTCTCCATTGAAGACTCTTGTCCCCACTCAGAAGACCTATCCTCATTGCCTTGGCTGATGGATCTCTATCCACTGGAGACTACTGTCCTCTCTGCTCTGTCACCTCCAAAGCTCTATCTCAAATCTGCACTAAACACAGTCCATTCGGTCTAGCACAAATATGCTCAACAAGTCCACTCATAACTTGCTCAAATCTTCTCAATAGGTCCACTCAAAACCTGCTCAAATTTGCTCAACAAGTCCACTCAGAACTTGCTCAAATCTGCTCAACAAGTCCACACAAAACTTGCTCAAATCTGCTCAACAAGTCCACATAGAACTTGCTCAAATCTGCTCAACAAGTCCACACAAAACTTCTCAAATATGCTCAACAAGTCCACTCAGAACTTGCTCAAATCTGCTCAATAAGTCCACACATAACTTGCTCAAATCTGCTCAACAAGTCCACTCAAAACTTGCTTAAATCTTCTCAATAAGTCCACACATAACTTATCCAATCTCATAGAAACATAAAGTGAATTGTTAGAGACCCAATATGTTTCAACTCAATGCTCAATCACTTTCTCAACTCAAATTAGAATATAGAATAGTTTATTTTATGGAACTTGAACAATCACTTCATACATCCACTTGACTAGGCTCAACCAATTACTCAAGAACAACCTTTGCTCACAAACCCTAGTCCAAGCATGTATAAACCAACTCAAAATGTTTCCAACAATGCTCAACAACAAATCTCACATAACAATGATACTCATGTTCTTTTTAAGTTCACAATAACTCACTTCAACAACAATGCTTATAAAACTATCTTCATATAACAATGATACTCATGTTCTTTTCAAACCCTAACTCAAGTTCTTCACACAACCAATGGCTTCAACAACAATGCTTATAAAACAAGGTTTCAATCACAACTCTTAATTCCAGAAAAACCTTGAAGCATTAACTCAAGCACTTTCAAAAAGGAAACCCTAATCAAATCCTTTTCACTCCAAACTTTATTTTTAGAAAACCAACCACTCAACTCAACTAAGAAAGAGATTGCCCATACCTTTTGCTTGTCAAGGAGTTGTTCTCACAAATCTGCCACACTCACAAATTCCTCTTTGCCAATCTCAATAAGGGTTAGAAGACTTCAATAAAACACAATACAAAATGATGACTAAAATACACCTTATCACTCCAACTTAAAAATAATATTCACCATAATCTTCTTTAATAGAAAAACCCTTATTAAAATAAAATCAATGCTCAATAGTCTTAATTCTCCAATATATCAATATATTAATTAAGACTTTAATAAACAATTAAAATAAAAACCTCCTTATTACTCCTAATAACAATACTCAAATACCACCACTTATCCAATAATTAATCCTTCTAAATTCTCACTTAACAACCCTTATAACTCCAACATAGGCAAATAATCATAAAACCTTAAACACCCTTATACCTCCAACTTTAGGCAGATAATAAAAGTTTTAATCAAAAATATTTACCTTGCATTCAGGGGGAATCGAACCCTCAACTATGCCCACAATGTCCGCCTTAGCCGTGGCCTCAAATTTTGCACGAGCTACGTGCTCGTTTGAAATCAACGAAGCACCACGTGCTTCAAGTCGTGCTCCCTTTGCCCTTGGCAAAAACAATGTGCGCCTTGGGTGCCTTTCAACCAACATGACCTCCAATGCAATTGCCGCATTTTGAATGCAGGCTCTCTTGCAAATAAATATTTTCACACTTGCCCACTCACCACTAGGCCACGCTGCCCGATTGGCCTTCGAACAATTCATGCTTCCCTTTTTAAACTGTCATTGTACACAAAAATCCAAATCTCACAAGCTCTTCTTCCTTTTTGCATGCCAATTAATAATTCGAGCAAGGATAATGTTTATGCCCTTTGGGAAAGGTATTTATATTTGCTTTCTCCACTCCTTGGAGAACGTCGGTGCTTCCAAAGACTCTCCTTCCACGACGTCGATGAAGGTTTAATAATTTTATAAGGTGCTTCGAATGCCTTTGCCTCCAAACCCAACTTTGGGTTTATGAAATATAATTAAACTTTATAAAACCCACTTTGATTTATAAAATATTATAATGAAAATTATAAATATTTTATTTGGGGTTTTCACCATATCACTTTAATATTATAATAACAATTATTATAATATTATATCCTTTTGATGCCTTGGATAAATTGCTTCCTTGGGAGAATTAAACCATCTTTTGACCCATTCTCTTGGGTGTAAAATATAGATATTTTAACCCATCATGAATTTCATTAAACTCCCACTTGCACTTGAGCTGAGCTATCACCTAGCACCTTGACATCAATGACAACTAACTTTGGACATCAATGACAACTTCTCAAAATGTCCAACAATCTCCCCCTTTGTCATTGATGGCAACCCAAATTCTTTTTACTGAAAGCTTAACTCACTTTTTCTCTGCTCCCCCTAGGACATTGCTCCCCCTGGCTCAATGCTCTTCTTAAATACCAAATCTCTCCCCTTTTTCTTAACTTATCAAATTGCTCCCCCTTACTCAAATCTCTCTCCCTTTGACATCAATGGCAAAGGGTCACCTTTGGGGCTTGGGGCTAAGAATGAGCCTCTTAGCTTAGCCCCTACCCCACCTTTTATTGAGGTGGTTAATTTCGAGGTGGGAGTATTTCTACTCCCATAAGGCATTGTTCTTTACCTTTATCCTCTTCTCTTATTTTCTAAGTTTTATGATTCCTCCGACTGTTTCTATCCATGCCCATGTTCGTATTTATGTGAACATTCTTGTTCCTATTCCTGTTTATATCAATGTCCCTGTTCCTATTCCTATTCATATTCATATTCCTACTCTTGTTTCTGTTCTTGTTCATATTCATGTTCCTGTTCCTGTTCCTGTTCCTATTCCTGTTCCTGTTCTTATTCTTGTTCCTACTCCTGTTCCTATTCCAGCTCATACCTGTTTATGGAATGTCTGCTCTACACCACTTTGTTGTGTGACCATCATTATTGCATTTATAACACTTAATGATATTATTCCTTAGATATGCAAATGTCTTAGGATATCTTCTAGTGAAGTCATATCCTCTTTTTTCATAAACCCTGCAATTCATTGCCTTGTGACCAAACTGATTACATGAGTAGCAATACCCATGAAAAAGTTATCTGTTTCCAATATCCTATCTTACATGTGCCATGCATTGTGAAGCCATGTGCCCAAACTTGTGACATGAAAAGCATATTCCATTGAAGATTCCTTGTCTTGACCTCATTGGTCTCCTATTTTGATTATTGTTCCATTTGTATCTTCTTTGTGCATTGTTCCTGTTTTTGTTGAACTCTCTATTGTCCAACTCATCCTCTGATGTCTCAATTTCTTTTACACTGTCTTCTTCTAAAGTATCTTCATCTAAGGTTTCTTCTCCTCCAAAACTTGAAGTTGACTCTCCTTCCCATTTCTTTTGAGTTTGTTCAAAACCAAGACCTGTTTTGTTTGTTGACCTTCTTTGTACCTTGACTATCTTATCCATAATCTTTGAGCTATTCTTGAATCCTTTCATCTTGATCTTGAAGTCCTCTAAATATTATTTTAGTAGTGCCACTTCTTGTGCTAACTTCTCACATTCCAAGATCTTTGCTTCTAACTTATATTTGAACCTTTTTGCCTTAGCCTTTGATTTTTCTAAATCCTCTATGAGAAATCTTCTCTCTTCATCACATTATTGAAACTGAATTTCAAGTTTAGAGTGTTGTTTCCTTACCTTCTTTATTGTGTCAAGGTCATAGATAAGTTCTCCCTTTAGATCATAACCATCCTTTTTTGAATATTCCTCTATTTGTTTGCCTTTGTCCATATCTCTATTTTATTTTGGTTTATCTTCTATAGGATCACTTACTTCTTCTTCTAAAGCCATTAGAATATTTTCATCTGGTCCTTCAAGTGCATTCTCATATTCATCATCACTAAAACTATAACCATCCCTTGTCCAATCATCTTCAAGATGTCCAAAGTTACCACATCTAAAACACTTGATAATAACTGAAGTCTTTTTCTTAATTGATTCTTTTTCTTCAATCATAAATAGGACTTCATCTCTATCATTGTCTGAAAAACTAGCATCACTATCACTTGAATACTTACTTGCATTATCCGCATAGTGGCTTCTCTTTCACCTTTGAAAGAATTTCTTTCCTTGTCTGCTTTGTCTATCATTGCTTTTCTTTTGATGTCTGTATCTTTCTGATTCTTTGTTCCTGTGATCATATCTTTCTTCTTTAGAACTAAGTCCTGTTATGGTGACTGATGACCTTTATACATTGATAATCATGTCTAAAATCTTTGAATTTTCTTCAAACTTGTGTAGCTTGTCCTTAGAACCTCTTTCTTCCATCCTTAGTGAAACTATCTCATGTTCTAATATTTCACACTCTAGATCTTTTACCTTTAATTTTTCAGCCATACCTTCTTCAATATTTTTTGCCTCTTCAACCTTGATTTTGAAGTTGGTGAGGTCCTGTAGAAACTTTGCTTTTTTTTTCTCATCTTCTTGAGCTTGAACTTTTAATCCTGAGTTCTCCTTTTTAATTCTTCAAGAGTAACCATAAGTCTTTCACATTCTATACTTTTTACCTTTGACTTTTCAATCATACCTTCTTCAACTCTTCTTTCCTTTTCAACCTTATCTCTCAAGTTAGAGAGATCTTGTAGAAGCTTTGTCTTACATTTCTCATATTCTTGTATTTTAGCCTTCAATTCTAAATTCTCTCTTTTCAATTTAACAAGTTCCTATAGGGTGGCTTCCTCCTTTTATTTTTCTGAATCTTCCTCTTCTTTCTTTCTTTGATCTTCTATAGGAGCATTTTCTTCTAATACTAAAAGTAGAGTTTTTTCTTCATACCTGTTTTGATTGTCCCTGTTATCCTTTCTTGAACCAACCTCTAGGATTTTATTTTCGAAAATATCATCTTCATCTTCACCGTTATTGAACCCATTGCAATAGTCTGCATCATGACCGAGTTGACCACAAACAAAACATTCTTCACATTATTGTAAACAATAAGCTGCATGGTGACCTGTATTCCTACATCTGGTACAAAACTTTATCAACCTGGTTGTTTCTCCATTGCTTGATTTATCTCTTGAATATATTTCCATTATTCCTCTCAAAACAACAATATTGAATTCATCTTCCTTTTCTTTCATGACCATGTGTGTTATTTTCTTCTTGTGTCTCATGGTTCTACTTTTGCCTTTCTTTGCCATTTGTGTTCTTGTAGTATCTTCCTTCAAGTTGTTAAACATTTTTTGAAGGAACCGACTCTGATACCAATTGAAGAACACAAGCTTATACTAAGAGGGAGGGTGAACAATATAAGACCACTTTTTACTTTTCTTATCACAATCAATATTATGTAATATATCAATGGAAATATCAACAGTAGAAACCAAAGCAGTGCACAAAACATCACACACACATAAGACACCAATTTTACGTGGTTCACCCAATGTGGGCTACTCCACGGAGAAAATATTTCACTAAAATTTTCTCAATCAATCTCTTGGGAATCCTTTCCCTATTATAATGTAAATGGAAACACCTATTTTGTTATAGAATCTCTCTAACTACTCACAAAGGTAAATGGAAAGAAACCCCATGGGAGGATAATGTCCTTAATATGCCTTACTTTACGATTAAAGGATTTATTCCAGTTATCCAAAACTGGAAATCTTGGCAATCAGTTTCTCATTTATTGGCTTGGAAGTCTGACTCCTTGAAACATGGTCTGAGCATCGATCTAAATAGTCTTTCGTGGAATAAACTTATCCTCCATAATAATAAACCTTTAGGTTTATACAAAACTATTCAAGGTCTGGCTTTTTTGAAAAAAAAATATTAATTGAATTAGAAATATCTGGGATATAAAATTAGAGAAGAACATCTTTCCAGCAAGAGGATGTTAAATGTTTAGCGGATTATAAATCATATAATTTTTTATAAAAGATGTTAATTATTTAATATATGTCTATCCAATTAAATTTGAGTTATCCAATTAAATTTGAGTTACTATATAGTGTGCAATTCTATTTCATTAGATTTGAATCTTAAATATTTTATCCATAGTTTTAAACTCTTACAATTAAATCCATTTAAGGTTTAAAATGTTGTAAAGTTTTTAAGGTTTACAATTTAAAAATGTGTAAAGTATTTTAAGTCTATAAGATCATAGATTATACGTATCAATGCAACTGTCTAAATATTTATCCACCCATGTTAAAATATAATGTATCATTTTATTCCCATTTCAAATTTAAATCTTAAATCTTTTATAAAAAATTGAGATTTCAAAAATTATAATTTTATACAATCAAACTATACTATAAAAAATTAAATAATTTTTTTTTTAACTTACCAATCAATTATTGATAAGGAATGCCCTTTCTCTGCATGTCCTATACACATTTCTACTAATCTCCTTTATACTGTTGCGTCTAATATAGCTTATGTTTAGCTCATGATTCACACAAGTAGATATTTTAAGGACTTCATGATCTATTTGATAAGTATTTTTAGGGTGATCGCATAGAACAAATTAAAAGACTTTTCTTACTAGCGTGGTATTTTAAAACGTTTAGTAATGAATCAAGGCTACAAATTAATTGCTCTTATCTTACCCTTCCCTTCTATAAAAAGCTCAATATTCAAGCAGGACTCAGTATTTATTGCATAATTTAACCATAAGGTTCAAGCGTGTGTTAGGCCCCCTTTCAAAGTTTCCATTATAAAATATAATTATGTTTGTCCAACAAGAATAGTATAGTGGTTAAAGTTTTGGTTTCTTAAAAATGTCTAAGGTTCAAACCACCGCGTATTAAGATGAAAACAAGTTGTGAGTGTTTGCTAGCGGTTAGTTGCCTTATTTCAATGCCCTTAAGGATCCGGGTCATAAAACATTTTGATAAAGTTGGGGTGGGGTTGAACATATCAATAGAGAATTTAACACACAGTTATCATACACCCACCCCCTCACACACTAGTCCATGCTACGATTTGAACCTTAGACTTCCTGACCAAAGAGCAGCCAAAACCTGAAACGTTGCACTATCTCCTTGAAACTTATCCTAACACATTATAAAGTTTATACTTCCATTAATTAAATAAAATATTTATAAATTTAATAAATAAAAATTAATTAATTTAATATTTTAAATAAAAAAATTGAAATTTGAATCCGCTCATAGTAGAATTTGAATTTGAATTTGTATTAATGTCCATCGGTGACCAAAAGAGGTCAATAGGACTGTAAAGTAAGACATATACAAAGCAACGGGAGTGCCTAATGCAGCTCCAGAGAAAATAAAGTAAGAAAAACAGTAAACAGGATGACATATGATATACAAGATCTGTGGATCAAGGATTACTCCCAACATTCAAGGCTGAAGAGAAGTGAGTGATGTAAGAGTTGGATGTCATCGTAGATGTTCTTTGTTGGAGTCGACGATGAGTTGATCTTGTTGTATCTCTGTGATCACCCTGGCGCTTCCTGGTCGTGGCCTCTGGAGGCTGGAAGAATGAAGTGATAAGTCGGGATCCTGTTATCTTCTGCAAACTGTTACTAAGTAGTTCTTTCCTGAGATTGAATAATTCTCGGATGAAAAGGGCAATGCATCTCTGATCTTCATAATTAATCCAAGATTTTAGTGTATGGGTGTCTCTGAATAAGCAATAATATCTACCTCGTATCTCGTAGTAGACAGGACAGGTGAAAATGAAATGCTCCTCGGATTCCACATCAAGACTGCACAATCTGCAAATACGTTGATCTCTGGGGAGGTGATGATCTGTCTCAATACGCAGCTGGTGGGAGCAAACTCGTAGCTGAGCTAGAGGAAACCTGAGGTTGTGTGACATCTGTATCAAGTTATATTTTGGAGTAGTGATCAATCCATTCTCTAGTTGGAGATAAAAGTGAGAGTAATGGAGCAGTTTTGGTGAAAGAGGTTCCTTTGGATCAGTCCAAGTAGTTTTTATATATGCTGAGTAAATCTCATCTCGAATATCCTTATTGGAGTATGGTGCATTGATTGATGCTTTAGTAGGAGGAGGTCTCATGATGTCTAGGCCAAGAGATTGAAGTAGAGTAGTAGTCTGAGCATACCAACAATTCTTGACCCCTTGATTTGCCAACTGTATTGAGGATTGTAGTGCTAAATATGGATATCTTCTCATGTCCGACATACAATGAAATCTACGCAGTAAAGAGACAACAAGAAATATTGTTGTTGTAAGCAATGGACGAGCACCAAACTCAGCTAGAATGATGGGATGTGGAACAGTTCTTTTGGAACGAATGAACTTGGACAACATTGAGATGAGGACCCTTTCAATACGAGACCAACCCAACTGTCTGAGGCTAGGGCCCCAAACTTCACAGCCATAGAGCAGTGTAGGGGTAACAAGAGTGTGGAAGAGTCTGATCTTCGTACTGATGTCCTGAAACTGGAGCTGAAAGCATTGCTTATCCAGAGAGGCTAAGGCAACATAACCTTTGTTTAACCTTGCTTGAGATGCAGGGATCAAGTTGAAGGTAGGTCCTGTGAAAAGAACTCCCAAGTATGTGTACGATGTGACAATCTCAACAACCTTCCCTTTATATGTGATGTGAACAGAAGAGAGATCTTTCTTGGGTAGGTTGAATGTCATGATTTTTGTTTTCTGGAGATTAACTTCTAATCCATGCAAGTCAGAGTATGTGCCAAGTATGTCCAACTGTTGTTGAAGTCCTCCTGTTGTATGTGACATTAGGATAATGTCATCAACAAATAGCAAAATGGCAATAACACTACCAAAAAGTAAGCAACCTGTACTCTTAGCCAGAGAGTCCATAATGAGCACCTCCAATTCATCAATATACAATCCAAAGAGTGTAGGTGAAAGTGGGCAGCCCTGTTTAACCCCAATAGTACTATGAACATATTTTGTTCTGAGAGATCCAATTTTAACCTGTCCAGTGACTTTTTCATATAAGGTCATAACCAACAAAGTAACCTCCTCTGGAATTCCTAGATCCTTCAACCTCTGAAGCAGTAACTGTCTGGGAACAATATCAAATGCTTTCCTGTAGTCAACAAAACAACAATAGACCCTGCGTTTATTGGCTTTGGCTTCTTCAATGATAGCTCTGAGAGTTAGAATGTGATCACAGGTACGATGATTTCTTCTGAAACCTGCCTGCCCCTTTGCACGAAGTTTCTTAGCCTCAACAAAATCAGAGATAAAAACATCAAGAACTGTTGCAAAAAGTTTTGCAAGAGTATGACCAACCATAATAGTTCTGTAATTGTTTGGATTTAGCGGATCTCCGGATTTATGGATGGGATGTATGATATTCGAAGACCAAGAGGGTGGGAACCCATGAGTAACTATATGATTGAAGAGTTTGGCAATATGGACCGCCAAGACTCTAGGGCTATGATTAAGAAATTTTGCCTTCAAATTTTCAATATCAGCTGCTTTACCAGTCTGTAGTTTATGAATAGCATGAAAAATCATTTCATCAGTAAAGAAGTTACAATGTGATGGTCGTGGGTTGGGGATAATTGGGGCATGGTTTGGGATATCATAGAGTGAGCCAGCATAGGTGTACCAAGTGTGAGGGTCAGAAATGGGACATGTTTTCTTTTTGGGTAGAAAAATACGCCAAAAGTTTTTGGGATTAAGTTTGAGCATGACTATAATTTCTTGTCTTTTTCTTGATAAGAATTGATGCTTTTTCTTCCTAAGAAAAGAACGGTAGTGGTTTTGGGCTAGCTTGTAATTCAAGGGATCAAGACGACCTACTGACCGGGTGAGCCTATGTAAAGCTTTACATTCTGTGTCAAACCACGAGTTACGAGGGCAATGGCCACGGGACTGATGAAAAGAGCGGGTGGTATGGGGAAAAGACTCAACAGCTGCCAACCATAATGCTTTAGAAAAATAGTTCGCTTTCTCAATGGGATCTTGAATTGTGTGAATATGGGTAAGGTAGGTTTTAAGTTTTTTTGTGTACACATCATCATAACTGTGGTTAAAGTGGATTTTGGTAATTATTTTGGGAGGGGGTGGAGGGGCAGGTTCAGGTTTGGGAACAAATGGAAGGTTAAAGGTGAGGAAGGCATGATCTGCTAAAGGAGGTACACTTGAGATGCACATATCAGATATGGTTAAGGCAAAAGGTGGGTTAGCCATCACATAGTCAACTACACTAGCTCCACCAGCATGTGGAAAACATGTAAAATTACTGGAAAGAGGGAACTGCTTGATACCATTTAGAATGATTAAATCATGAGACTCGCCAAGGTTAATCAGGTGCTTACCATAGGGTGTGATGGTAGTGTCCGCATCGGTTGAGCAGTGAGAAATGCCCAAACTATCATGATCAAGCTCCTTTAGACACAATGGATCTGAAGAAACATCATATATAGAGCATTGTGCAGTACCTGTACGTGCATTGAAATCACCCACTAGCAAAATATCACCGAGGGAGGAGAATTTAGAAATTTCTGGAAAAATATCTAAATATGGTGAATCTCCATCTGATGTCATTGCATATGAAGAGTAGGTTGGAGGAAAATAGCACACTGATATATAGAGCCGACTGAGTGGTGGATTTCTATCCAGAGAGATCCACATAAATCTGGCATGAGAATCTGAGCATTCCAAATGTATAGAAGAGGCAAGACGATCCTGGAACAAACAAGCAACACCTCCTGAACCCTTAGCACCATGTTGAGTCTTCGGTATTTGTGCGGACAACCATGAGTAGCCTGTATATGAGGGGAGCGACTTTGTGCTAGTCTCATGTGTTTCTATGAAGAATATAATATCTCTGTTCTGAATCACATCATCTGTTGAACCTGGGGAAAAGAAGAGAGAACCTGTTAGGAGCAAATAATAATCTTAAATTATTAACCTTAGCATAGGTTAAAACATAGTTTAAATAGGTTACAGAATAGGAAATTTAACTAATATTCCTATAACCACGCTAACATAGCGCATTCTAGGATATCTAACCCTAAAGCTAGCTAACAACTAACCTACTAACCAACGTAGTCAAAATGACTACAATGACTAACTAGTAAAATAAATTTACTAGTGGTAAAAAGTAACACCTTACTTTTTACCATGAGGTAAATTATATCTACCTAAATGAGGTAATATTTATAGTTACTAACACAGTAACTCTAACATCCCCCCTTATTACATTATTTGGGTAATACATACATATCCCTCTATACAACAATATTTGGGAAAAGTATATAACTGCCCCAATACAGTGAAGAAGATGTTGTTCTGTTGGTTCTTTGCTCTGTCACAGTACTCTGGCTGCTCCTAAGCAAGAAGTGGGTCATTCCTCAATTTGTCTTCACGTCAACGAATGTCCTTATGGTAATCACATCATCCAATCGATTTGCATGGGTAACCAACCGCTGCAATCGCTAGGTGTAGTAGAATAGATCACTTCATACAAGGTTCATTCATTTACAATATGAATTTGCAAAAGATAAGGTAGCTAAGGTGTCGGTCACTGCCGAAAATGCACCCTTATAAGTTCCCCCTTCTTGTTGCAAAACATAGTGTAATTAATTTCTGAAGGAAGTGTGACTAAGGTGTCGGTCAAAGCCGAAAATGCACCCTTATAATTCATCTTCCCTATTTACAAAAAATTGTGAAGAAAAGAAATGGATATCCCCCCTCAATTGCATAAAGGTATGCAACTCAAGAGTGTTGTGAAGGATTTTACAAATATTGCCTCCTAGACAATTTTACATCACAAAAAGTCGCTCCTCTTGTTACAAGTACTTCAAACACTTAGAATTTGCTATTTATGAAGCCTAAAAGAGGTACAAGCACCCCTTATTGCAAGGTCTTCAAACAAAATACTTATGCTATTTATGAAGCCTAAAAGAAGAGAGAGAGAATATGGTGCTTTTGCCCAAGGGACACATGTGTTTTCCCTCTACAATACTATCTTTAGCAATTTTAGCACTCCTTGTGCTATCTTTGAACCAGAAACAGAATCAGAATGAGACACTTCACAAGAAATATGGCTTCTGTGTTGTGCCTTTGCCATTTTAGTTTTGCTTGTTTTGAAACCAACACTGAATGGTGTCTTGGTTTTCATTTTTACAAGTTGTGCAAAACTATGCTTTCTAGGCAATTTGATCAAAAAAGTTCACCAATTTGTCCTTTCTTATTGCAAGTACTTCAAGCATGGTTGTTGTTATGAAGTCTAAAAGAAAAGATATAGTTTGTATGATGACTTCTACTTTTCTGATTGCCTTTACAAGTTTTATCTCCCTCTTGTCAAAATCTATGTTTGAAGGAAGAAAGGAATTATCCCCCCTTAGTGCAAAGGATTGCTACTTTTAAGGTTCCTTATTTTCAAAAAACTTGTTCTTTCTTTTGATTACCCTAAAAGAGTACCAAAATATAATTCACTCAAACAGATATTTAATGGCACTTGCCTTAACTCCCTTCAAGAAGGATGAAAAGTTGGAGGAAATTTAAGCCAAAAAAATAAGAGTGAATTAGGGGTTTTGTTGATTTAGGAGAGAATATCAAGTAATTTTGGCTTTAAATCTGTGCAAGGATTTACACAAATTTGTGAAATTTTGGGGTTTAGTGTGTTCTTGATTCTATGACTTATAATTGCAAAAGAAATAATGCAATAATCAAACAAGAATTCCCACAAAATTCTTATCACCTAGGTGTCGGATGCTACCGAAAATGCACCTAATTTGCCAATAAAGGTGTCGAGTAAAATCGAAAATGCACCTTTTAATTTTTGCAACAAAATGTGTATTTGTGTTGTGCAAAAAATTGATATTTTTATGTCTCCTACTTTGTTTTACAATTTTGCAAAAGAAGTACAATGTTGTCTTCTCCCCTGAATTTTGCAAAATTAACAATTTTTAGCACTCCTTCCAAGACAAGTCGACACACGACCCGCATTTGGAAGGCTTCTAGAACTAGTCGACAAACGACTTAGTTTTTGATGGACCCAAGGTTACAATTTCTTCTCAAATTTTTGCAAAAAAGAATGTGCAATTTTATGTCTTATATCCCCCCTTGGAGAAAACAAATGCACACTTTGCCTTTGAATTTTACAAAAAATTTCAGTCTCCTTGTGTTACAATTTAAATCCATGGTCTATTTTTCATGAGAGTTTTGACAATTTCGTGCTCAACAAAAAAATGGAGCAAAGTTCAACTCTTCAATACTTGCAATAATTGTAATGTCTTCAATCTTGATGTCTATTTATCTTCTGAAAAAGAAGAAAACTTTGAAGAAATCCAATGTTTATTTTATTGCAATAAAAAATAGCCTTAGCTACCTTATCTTTTTTTAAGGTTCCGAAGAAGCAGCCAAAGCACTGTGACGAGGTCGCGTGCGTGTCGTCTGCCACGTCAGCGCCTCGGGATCTATGCCCGAGGTCACGTGGGTGGTCAGGCTCCAGTCGTTGGTCGCCTTGCCGATCGCCGAAAATCGTAGGGCCGCCTGCCCTCTCGGATTTCGATCGTCGGACGGCTCTCGGGCCAGTGCCGGTGGTCGGTTGTCAGCCACGTCGTGGTTGTTGGCCGACTGCCTAACAGGGTTGTCCCCCTGTCAGGGTTTGTCAGACCCGAGGGCGCTCCTGCCCTCGGGTTGAGGTCATGTCCCTGCCTGGGAGGGCGCGTTTGCCCTCTCGGCTGTGTGCTGGACCCTCAGGGGCAGTAGTAGCGTCCGCCTGTCGTGGTCGCCAGGGTCGGAGGGCGCGCCTGCCCTCACAGATCCCGGTCCGGCTCTCATCGAGTTCGGTGCATAGTCCGGTAATCTCTTCTCTAATGCTAGGAGAAACGTACTGAAGCTTAGCTACTATATCTTCTAGCTAGGAAATGTGCTTGGTTTGTGCATGGATAATAATTTTATGTTCAGAAACTTGAAGGGAGATCTCTAGAAAATGTTTCTTAAGAAGATCAAGCTTAGACTTAAACCCTTGTTCGAGCAGATCCATCTATTCCTGCAGGTCAGAATTTTGGATTCCAGTCTTGACCTTCGAACCCATATTGATAAATTTTAATCAGAAAAACTTTAATTTTTTAATCAGAAAATCCTAATTTTTAATGCATGGATAATAATTTTATGTTCAGAATCTTGAAATGAGATATTTAGAAAACGCTTCTCAAGTAGGATATATAGGATATATATAAGTTAGTAAAATAATCAAAACAGAAAACATAACATAAACGAGGATACTAAACAATTCCTTGGTCCTCATACTTTTGAAATCATTTTCTTTTTTTTAAGTAATGCAGAATTATAAAAGGTAGTATAATTAGGTACATTAATTTAGGTATAGTAACATGGGTTTTTGGTCAGGCATTTATTAAAAAGAGATTTAGGTTTAAACGTGGGGCATGCCTGTTGCAAACGTAGTAGTATGGTTTGAATTTCCAAATTCTAAAACAAAAATGTTGGTCCCCTTGCGACAGGTCAACAACAACGAGGTCGTGGGGCATGCCTGTTGCAAACGTAGTAGTATGGTTTGAATTTCCAAATTTTAAAACAAAAATGTTGGTCCCCTTGCGACAGGTCAACAACAACGAGGTCGTATAAGCTTGTTGAGAGCAGCTCGTTTAAATCCTAAAGTATAAGCTCGTTGAGAACAACAACGAGGTCGTGTAAGCTTGTTGAGAGCGGCTCGTTTAAATCCTAAAGTATAAGCTTGTTGAGAGCAACTCGTTTAAATCCTAAACTTAACAGTTAATAAAAATAGTGTGAATGTAACCAACTCCCGTGTGTATCTTATAAAATAAAAATAAATGAACGTCCTAAAATCATGCAATAAAGTATCGTGGGAATGTCCCACAAAGATATCCACTCAAAATCAAAACTTTAACCATTAACAAATTTATAAGATGAGCCGATTCAGTCTAAACTTTAACCTTAACAGATTTATAATATAAATAAATAAACTATATACATGACAATGGTAAAAACCAAACAACACAGATATCCGCACACAGGTCCGTTTCTATAAATTGATAATATGAGCCGTTTTCTATAGAAGCGAAAAATCACCAGAACTGGTCTGTTTTCCAGTTCCGCCCCACGTGACCAGACGGGACCCCATAACTCCTTGGGCTAGGCACCCTGCTCCATCTCTGGCTCTGCTGCATCACCAGCTTGCGGTCATATTGGGCGCGCTCCTCTGGCTTAGAAAGAACAGCATAAGCATTCTGAATCTGCATAAACATCTCGCTCCTCAGGCTTTAGGCCTCGGGGGATGCGGCAGTGTCCGGGTGGAACTGCCGCGCCAGTTTCCGGTACGCTCTCTTGACGTCCTGCGCCGTAGCCCCCCTGCTAACCCCCAGCACCTCATACAGGCTCCCCGGTTTCTTCATGTGGCCGCGGCCTTCCGCCGCCGGAACCGCCCGCGACTCCACCCCGGAAACCTGCACCGCCCTTACCACGCTCAAAGAAGTGATGAATCTGACGCCTCTGGTGCTTCCGGGTGTGGCGCCGCAGCGCGAGGTGCTCTGCAAACCCATATGACCGGCGCCAGGGGAAATCGAAAATCTAACGCAATCCATCTCTGATATACTCTGTTCTTTTGTTTATGCACGATCAATGAAGAGATCAAAACTTGTAGAAATGTGGCTGGCAATTGGATTGAAAAAAAGGGAGAACAAAACTCGTAGAAATGTAGGTGGCGATGAGATCTGGAAGAACATCAAGACCTCCTATGTGAGGGGAAGTTATAGTTATATTAGCCAAAAGCGAGGGGATAGAGGTTTAAGTTATATTATCCAAAAGCAAGGGGATAGAGGTTTAAATAACACAAATCTGTCAGATATTGCAAGTGTAAACACAGTCACCAATGACTGGTCACGTTACCTTGGTCGGACGAATCAATGAGAATGTGGATGAATATCTGACGTGGACAAAATCAAAGTATAAGAAACAACACGGAGGGACATGCTAGATATATAAGTATTACATACATCAATTTTTTTTTTTTTTATCAATTTATATGTAACTAAACCATATAGAATTGAAAAAGTTTATTTTAATTTTAAAAAACGTTTAAGAAAGAAATTTCTTGTCTGAGGGTTTTTGAAAAATTGACTTTTTACGCAATCAATCGAAATAAGATGGAGGAGATCCCTCCCAACCCGAAATTGTCCTTTTGGGATATAGTTGGATGAGTTCAAGAGGAAATGTTGGCAGTGTTGGCATTAAAATTGTGTGGAGACCCTCGCAAATGTTGAAGGTGGACTTCAATAAGATAGAAAAAGGTTGTACAAAGGTTGCAAATGGATCTCCAACGGTAAGGTTGGAAAAAAAGGATCTTTAGGAAGGTATTGACAATATGGAAAGAAGAGGATTGACATGCAGATTCATGGGGTTCAAATCCCAATTGGCAGTACTTAGAAACCAAGTAGCAAAACACTAGCTCACGAAGAGAGAGCTTTAGATGGCACTTTACCCTAATGGCTATTTACTGGTGAGGAGGATAGAAAGCGAGTGTTCCAAGAAGGGTCATGTTATTTTGGAAGAGCAAGTATTTTCATGAAACCCTCGCATACAAAATTCAAAGCATAGGAGGAAATACCATTGATGGATCTAGTATGGGTCAGGTTGTTTGGATTACGTGTAGAATACTAGAACCCCAAATCTTGTGAAGCTATTAGAAATATTTTGGGTACTTGTTGGATAGTGGCTAAGAGCACATATGGTTTTTGTTGGCATTGAATGGCTATGTAATCAAACATTTGTAATATGGGTCAAAGTCCAAGGATGAGGTATCAATGAGTATGTAAGGATGAGGTGTCGCCTTGTATTAAAAAAAATCATGTTTTGTAGTTATAAAGGGGGAAAATGATATTTTTAAGATGGGTTATTTTTGGGTTATTTTTAAACCCATAGTATTGTGTCCATGGTTTTATAAAATCCATGCATGTATCTTTGTTATTTAGTTTGCACTTCTATTAGGGTTTCAACACATAAGAGAGAACTACATTATTATATTGGAGACGGTTGAGTTTATGCAATATGCATTAGGGTTTATAGAGCAGTATTATTGTATTGGAGACGGTTGAGTTTATGCAATAAGAAGAAATGTTATTGTGTTGGGTTTTTACCCAAAAGAGTTTTCTTTAATAAAATATTGTGTATTGTGTGTTTGCCTTATTTCTTCATCTTGATTCAATTCTATTGTTTATCTAGTTTAAGTTGATCAGATAATACTTGTTCTTCATCTTTATCTAGTTAATGAAGAGGAAGTATTACCTCATAAACTTAAACTAAATAAGTAATAAAACAAAATCAAGAAGAAGAAACTACACCAACAATTCAAAAATTTTGAAAAAGAGTTTTCTGCCCAAGGAAACCTTTGTCAACAAGCTCCTAGGACATAAGGAAGCTTGGAATATGTCTTCCCGTATCAAATAGCTCATAATGGAAAAATAGAAGGGTCTGAAAACCAATAGGATACCACAGATAGAGAAAGTCCTTCGTCTTAACCATGTAGATCACAATAAAACAAATGGGTTGGTTGCAAAGATGCCCATAAAAGACGTGAACCACCAACATACCTCCACCACCTGCCAAGGCCCCTCCAAACACCTGACCAAGAAGCCAAAACTAGAACCCCTCCTCTAAAGCCACTATGAGAGCACAAGGTCCCCCCAAGACCACTCAAACTTGTAGAGAACCAGGTTCAATGGAACAAACTCCACATCAAATGAAACAAAGACCCCCACCCCCAAGAGTCTATCCAGGGAGCCATCACTGAAACCCTTCTACTACGACCATCATGAAAGCACTTGGTCTCTCCTTTGACAAGACCAAAAATATCGTAGATAAAGGCTCATCGAAACTTCCTCAAGATACGAGCAAGGAACCAAGGTTGTTTGACCAAGAGGCAACCTACAAAACTTCTCCTCTATGGCCATCGTAGAAGCCCATGGTCTCCTTCCAAGACCACACAAAACCATAAAGAAAATGGTGCATCAAAACACCTCTCAAACATATGACAGAGGGTTGCACAACTCCCTTCCATCATTGCCTGACCAGAAGGCCATCCTTAAAACCCTTTCTCCACGTCCTGAAAGTGTCTAGTCCCACCCCCAAAACCAACCAAAATCGTGAAGAAAAATCCCATTGAACCACCTCACACATTAGACAAGCAAAGGACAAACAAACCACCAAAGAGGTGCTAACAATCCACATCTAAAGAGGACCACATTCACCAACCCAACCAAGACCAAAAGAGTGAAACAAAAATGGAAAGGAAAAGGGATCGTCTCCTAAGAAACCCCAGGAGTGCCCAAGACCATCTTTGGATCTGGGTCAGGGAAATCCGTCTGAAAATTCTCAATTTTGGAGCTAAGGAGAGAGCGAGAAATTTGAAACGATGACCTCTCGCCTAGAACAAGAGAAAATTAATGTGTACTATAGTTCTCAACCGATATGTTTTTTTATTTAGTATGATTGATATTATTCAAAGTAATAATACTATTTAAGGTATAAAAGGGTATACGGTTATAAAATAGTTTTTAAATGTTTAGCAGATTATAAGTTATATAAGAAAAATTTTAGAGGATACTAATTATTTAATATATGTTTATTTAATTAAATTTGAGTTAGTGAAACCTAGTGTATAATTCTATTTTATTGAATTTGGACCTTAAATCTTTTATCCATAGTTTTAACCTCTTAAAATCATAAGTTATATATATCAATATAATTATTTAAATATTTATCCATCCATATTAAAATATAATATACAATTTAAATATTATTTTAAATTTAAATCTTAATTTTTTTTATAAAAAATTTAAAATCATAATTTTTATTTAAATTCTATAACATAACTTTTATACAATCAAATTGTACTATTGAAAAATGAAACAATTTTTTATTTTTTAACTTACCAATCAATTATTGAAATAAGGTATGGCCTTTCCCTGCATGCTCATACACATTTCTACTAATCTCCTTTATATTGTTGCATATAGTATGGCTTATGTTTAGTGCAGGAATCTTCAAGACTTCATGATCTATTTTGATAAGTATTTAAAAGACTTTTCTTACTAGTGTGATCTTTTAAAACGTTTAGCAATGAATCTAAGGTTATTTAAGTAATTTTTCTTATACACATTTATTGTAGGATTGAATGGAAGGGTAAGATAATTGTTCTTATTTTACTCTTTTGTTCTATAAAAGTTCAATATTTAAGCAGGACTTATAGTATTTATTGCATAGTTGAATCCTTTGTTATGCTCACTTTTAAGGTTTCCATTATAAAATACAAATTTGGAGTTGGTTAAGGGGTTTGTTAAGATTTTGGTTTGTAAGGGATGTTTAAGGTTTAAACTATAGAGTTTTTTTTTTAAATGAAAAAGAGCAAAAAAATTTATTAATGAATAATTAGGCCTTTTTACATAAAAAAAAAGTGGTGGAAAATATCACACCCGATTATGATTCCAAATTAACCACCATGGTTAAGATACACAAAAAATGCCTAAACATCATAAAGTCCAGATACAACGAGCCTACGGCTAACAAAATATCATAACTATGCTTTAACTAAACATAACTGCAGAGAGTCAGACTTTGGAAAAAGTGTGGGGCAGCGCATTGGCCTCATCCATTTCCATGTAATGCCAACCTACATTGGAAGGTACGGGAATGATCCAACCATCATCATGGGGCCCCTTATCATTACCAACAACAGAAGGCCCATTATCACATCCATTTGTGCAAGCATTAACCATAGTGCCTGCAGTATCCGTTGGAACCAAAGCATTCATTATTGTATCTCCTGGCGTCGATGCATTCATTACAGTATCATTGTGAATAGTATCCCCCCAACCTGTAACAGGAGTGGGTACTTCAGGAAGTTCATTTCCCCATCCTGCCATAGGGGTAGGGGTTGGAGCAGGAGGATGAACATCCCAACCACTATGTTGTCTGGAAGAACCTGCATCTAACACTCCATGTTTGAAAACTAGAATTTGAGACCAATGTCTCCCTCTTCGTGGAGGAGACCCTCCTCTGTGATAGGAAGGATCCCTTCGAGAACGAGAGTGAGATCCTGACCGACCATGGGATGACTGATCCTCAAGAATTTGACTAACAGTGCAAGGTGCATTACCCCAGTAGTCAATAAGGCTACAGAGATGTTGAATCTCCACATTAACCTTCTCCACCTGTACAAAAATTTGTAGCCAAGAATCATAAAACACTGCATACTGGTCAACCAAGGAAAAAATCCTTGAACTAATATCATTAGAAAAAGCAATCTTGTTTCTTGATTTCCAAATATGATAAAGAATGCTAATTCTAAATATGTTCCAAACTTCCAACAAAGGTTCTGAAAATTTAGGAGGGTCTCCAAGAAGGATTTGCTGCCATGAAAAGGGAGATTTTATGAAGGGGCGAAAGGACTCAATCCAGGTCCAAGCTGAATGAGCCTTGGAGCAAGACCATAATACATGCATACAATCCTCCAGCTCTCCACAAAAATAACAGGTAGGGTTATCAATGCCAATATATTTAAGTCTTTGCCCCATTGGTAGGCCTTGCATCAGTAAACTCCATGCAAAAAAGGATTGCTTAGGTTCAATATATTTTGCCCAAACCATTTTGAACCTACTTCTCCATTTAGAAGGAAGAGAAATCAGATCCCAATGAGCATTTAAAACAGTATCCATAGGAATATGGGGAGATAACATATTTATATGGAGATAGTCATTATAAAATACAATTTGGTTTTTAAGGGATGTTCAAGGTTCAAACTATAGTGTATTTAGTGTAAATTTTCCAGCCCTAGATAATTGTTGTCCTATGTTATTTTAAAATAAATCAAATATGAGAATAATTTATTCAAACATGCAATAGACACACAGATGGCTGGAAAAAATAAACAGCGTGAACATTAGAAGTTAAATATATTTTTGAACCTAAAATATTACAAATAAAAGAGGCTACAACTACAGTAGAACACTTTACTCTCTTGTTGCTTTTCTAGCTAGCAATCATTGTTCTTCTCCTCCTAAGCTTGTATTTTTCCTTCAACAATTTATTCTTCTCCCATTCTTTTCTATGTGTAAAACACTCTTGATCTTCTTCTTTTATCCTTGAAAAATGTAACCCTAATCTCTCTAACTCTAATATTAGATCTCATCTCATCTTGAGATGTAAGGTTAAAAATAAAAAATCACTTAAGTGAATATCAAAATAGAATCACTTAAGTGAACTTGAAAATAGAAAATCACTTAAGTGAATTTCAAAAAAGAATCACTTAAGTAATTACAAAATAGAATCACTTAAGTGAACTTAAAAATAGAAAATCACTTAAGTGAATTTCAAAATAGAATTAGAAATATCTCGAACCACTTCTAGTACGTTCATAGTGAAGCCTGTGCAAGAAGTTCATATCCGAGCTACATTTCTCAACACCCCCTCTTAGCAAGGAAGGAATTATGCACCAATTCAAGTTTGTCTCTCAATGCTTCAAACTTCCCTTTCACTAAGGCCTTGGTCAAAATATCAGCTACCTGCTGATCTGTGGGAATATACTGGATATTTATGGCTCCCTTCTGAATCCTATCTTGTATGAAGTGATATTTGATGTCTATGTGTTTGGACTTATCATGAAATACTGTATTCTCAAAGAGTTTGATACAACTCTGATTATCACAGTATATCACTGTGGGATCCAACTCTTGATCATTCAATAATGTAAGCAACTTGCAAAGCCAAATGGTATCACAACTAGCAATATTGGCTGCAATGTATTCGACCTCTAATGAGCTAAGTGCCACAAAATTCTGCTTCCTACTAAACCAGGATATCATGCCTGGTCCCAAGCTAAAGCAACACCTTGAGGTGCTCTTCTTGTCTGTTATATTGTATGCCCAATTTGAGTCTGTATACCCCTGCAACCTCACTTCACCATCTCCAAGATATATTAGACCATACTCCACCATGTCCCTTAAGTATTTGAGTACATATTTTTTTGCTACCCAATGCTCCTGCCTTGGCTCCACCATGAACTGACTCAAGGTGTTCACTGCAAAATATATATTTGGTCGAGTGTTGACCAAATACATCAAGGATTCTATCAGTTGTATGTACAATGTAGGATCCACCAATTATGAATATGAAGTTGTCACCTTCTTCAAATTAGTGATCATGGGTGTGGCCATAGGTTTGCAGTCCTCCATCCGAAACCTCTTCAAGATCTCAACTGCATACTTACCCTACCCAAGGAATATCTCCCTTAGTCTCTGCCAAACCTCCAAACCCAAGAAGTAATGCATCATGTCAATGTCCTTCATCTCAAACTTAGCTACCATATTTTTGCTTTGCACCCTATAATGAGTATCTCTGTACCTATAAGAAACAAGTCATCTACATCTAGCACCAAAATGAGTAGATCAGTCCCAACAAATATGTAATATAGATTAGGATCTGCATCACTTTTGGTGAAGCCCACACTCTGTAAGTATCCATCTATCCTAGAATACCATGGTTGCAGTGCATGTTTGAGTCCATATAATGCTTTCTTCAGCCTACAAACATGGGACTCCTCCCCATTTACTTCAAAGCCTTGATGCTGCTCTATGTACACTTCTTCCTCAATGATCCCATTAAGGAAAGTTGTCTTCACATCCATTTGATGAATCTGCCATCCCATCTATGAATCTAAAGACATAACTGCTCTAATGGAAGTGTATCTGGTGACTTGACCAAAAGTCTCCTCATAGTCCACTCCCTCTTTCTGGGAGAACCCTCTCGCCACAAACCTTACTTTGAACTTCTTGATGCTGCCATATGCAACATGCTTAATTTTGTAGAGCCACTTGGAACTCACAACTAACTTCCCCTCCGATATTGGCACTATGTCCCAAACATCATTCTTCATGATGGAGGTGTACTCCTCCACCATGGCATCCTGCCAAACCTATTGGTTTGTTGCCTCCTAAAAACTGGTAGACTCTAAATTTATGATGTTACTCATTAATGCCATGTAGCTTGAAAATTTTCTTGGAGGTCTGCTCTCCCTAATCATGCTTCTAGGAGCCTCAACATACTCCCTCAATGTTTGTGTAAGCCATTGAGGTCTCTTGATAGAACTGGAAGGGGCTAATGTCTCCACCTCCTCACCTAAAGGTTGTTGTTCTGAAATGGAAACCATCGGTGTCCTTGGTGACCCTGGATCAACCTTAAGATCTTCTTGCTCCTCATTATCTATCACTGGAATAGGTTCATGGGACTTCATGGATGCAACGTCCTCCTCAAACTTTACATCCATGCTCACTACTATCTTCCTCTTCTCTAGAATATAAACCCTGTAAGCTTTTGAAGTCTCATTGTATCCTACAAATAAACCCTTCCTATTAGAGGGCTCCAACTTGGTCCTCTTCTCTATCAAAACATGGATATAAAATGGACATCCAAAGATGCAAAAATGACTCACCTCTGGTTTCACACCAGTGAATGCCTCCTCTGGTGTCTTGTCCTCCAAGATCCTATGAGGACACCTTGTTCTAGATGTAGATTGTTGTGTTGCATGCTTCTGCCAAAAGAAACATTGGTAAACCCTGATCATGAATCATGGCCCTAGCAACCCCTGTGACGGATTGATTATTTCGCTCTACAACCCCATTATGTTGTGGGTTGTATGGAACAATCAACTCCCTCTTGATTCCTGCTTGCTTGCAAAAACCATCGAACTCCTTGGAGGTATATTCACCCCCATTGTTTGATCTCAAGACCTTGATCTTCTTCTCTATCTAGTTCTCAACTAGAGCTTTGAACTCTTGAAACCTGCTAAATACTTCATCCTTGGTATTTAAGAAGTAGATCCATGTCTTGTGAGAGAAATAATCAATAAAGAAAACATAGTACATGCTACCTAAAATTGATGCTACTAACATTGGTCCACAAACATTTGAATGTACTAGATCTAGTATCTTCTTAGGCCTATGCTCATTGTTTGGGAAAATAACCTTGGCATGCTTGCCAAGCGTGCACCCTCTGCATACTCCTTGTTGTTCAATGTTGAACTCTGGAAGACTCGTGACTATCCCTCAGAATAGGCAACGCTCTATGATGTAGGTGTCTCATCTTCTTATGCCACAACTCGCACAAGTTGTTACAGCTATGAACTAGTGCTCGAACAGGTTCACCCTGCAACTTGTATAGACTATCTTCTCTAAACCCTATCACTTGTGATATTTTTGGGCTAGATTTTTTTTTTCTGATAAGGACATGCTGGTTCTTGAACTCAACTGCATAAACCTTATCCTCCATAACCGAAATTGAAATAAAGTTCTTCCTAAGACCTAGAACAAAAAAACATCATCAAAGTCTAAAGAGTTCCCTGACTAGAGCAAAAAAGGAATGGTACCAATTCCTACAACTGGATATTTGGTATCATCACCAAGATCAACCTGAACCCCTAAGTCCTACTCTTGTAGACTAATAAAACATTATTGGGCTGATGTCATGTGTCAATATGCCCAACTATCCACATACCAAGTATTTCTTGAAACAATGCTGGTAGAAAGGCAAGAGACCAATAATAAATCCTTCTCGAATTTGGCAGCAAACTCACTCATATGAGTTTCTGCAGAGGTTGCTACTTGCATCTGTTGTTGCTTCCCTTTGCCCTTCTTTTTTAGGTACTATGATGCATAATGGTCGTGCTTATGACAAATGAAGCACTTGATCTTGCTCAAGTCCTCCTTCCCTACTGTGAGGTTGAATCCTCATTCTTTACCTTACCCTTGTTGGGTCCTTTACCTTTTCCCTTCTTGGTTTACCCAAAAAGAGCTAAGTTATCATCACCACCTTTCTTGTTGGCATTTTACTCCATCCGAGTCTCCTCCTGGATGAAATCATCCCACAGTTTCTCAAATTTGGTAAGGTTCTCACGAGCACAAATGCCTTTGACAAATGGTCTCCATGAAGCTGAGAAACCATTAAGTGCCATGTTCACCAACTCTGTGTCTTCAACCGTCTCCCCAACTACTGCCAATTGATCATGAATATGCGTGATCTTCATCAGGTAACTGGTAACGATGTCATATCTGGTCATATCCATAGATCTGAGTTTGTTTCGCGATATCATCTTCATGTTTATGTTCTTGCTCCGATAGAGGCTAATCAGGGCATCGAACATCTCTTTTGCCTTAGTCTTATCAAATATGTGAGGAATCAAGTGATCCTTCACTGCATAGAAGATCATCCACTTGGCCCTTCACTTCCTTCTTTTTGTGAGCTGCCAATTGTTGTGGATCTGTAGGTAAAGTCACATTATCCTTGAAAATATCCCAAAGATCATTCTCTTCCAATAAGAATATTACCCTAACTTTCTAGGGCAAGAAATTGGAGGCACCTTCCAATCTATCCTCAAATATGAGGCTAGTTGCTGCCATTTCTGAGATCTCTTTTACAAACTTTCAGATCTGCAATGAATGACTCAAAAAAACAATCCTGCAAATAAGCTTAGTCCTTAAGCAAAAAAAAATTGAAATCCTCTAACTGCTATTTTTTTTAAATATTCAACAGTGGTCTACTGTTGTAAACCATTGAGGATCTCAATCACAGAACCTGACTCTGATACCATGTAAATTTTCCAACCCCAGATAACTGATGTCCTATGTTATTTTAAAATAAATCAAATCTAAGAATAATTTATTCAAACATGCAAAAGTCACATAGATGGCTGGAAAAAATAAATAGCATGAACAACAAAAGTTAAATATATTTCTGAACCTGAAATATTACAAATAAAAGAGGCTACAACTACAACAAAACACTTATGCTCTCTTCCTGCTTTTCTAGCCAACAATCATTGTTCTTCTCCTCCTAAGCTTGTATTTTTCCTTCAACAATCTATTCACCTCTCATTCTTTTATGTGTGTAAAAAACTTTTGATCTTCTCATTTTATCCTTGAAAAAGGTATCCCTAATCTCTCTAACTCTAATATTAGATCTCATCTCATATTGAGATGTAAGGTTAAAAATAAAAAATCACTTAAGTGAATATCAAAATAGAATCACTTAAGTGAACTTGAAAATAGAAAATCACTTAAGTGAATTTCAAAATAGAATCACTTAAATGAACTTAAAAATAGAAAATCACTTAAAGTGAATTTCAAAATAGTATTAGAAATGTCTCGAACCACTTTTAACACGTTCATATTGAAACCTATGCAAGAAGTTCCTATCCGAGCTACAGTTCTCAAAATTTAAATGGAGATAGGCTATGAGTGGTTACTTTCGGTTAGTTGTGTGATGCCCTTCAAAGTTAGGATCTTATTAACTTCATTTAACTCACCAAGCTAAGGATTTATAATAATAACACTCAATAGTTCCCATATATATAAAATAAATACAAGTTTTTTTATAATTATACTAACAACACATTATAAAATTTCTACTTTCATTAATTAAATAAAAAAATTATAAATTTAATATTTTAAATAAAATTTTAAAATTTGAATCCGCCCAAAGTAGGATATAATTGTAATGTTTTATTTTCTTTCAAGGGTTAGGTGGATTTCTAGTTGTTTGTTTTGCCTCACTTACCAAAAAGTGACTTAGGTAACTTAACTATAAATTTTAGGGGCAAGACTGTTGTAAAAGTAGTAGTTTGGTCTGAATTTTCTAAGAATTTAGAGTGATCGGTGATCCTCCACACACAAGGTGGTATAGACTTGTTGAAAACAACCCTTAAAATTTAAACCTAACACTTACCAATAGTGTGAATGTAACCAACTTATCTATAAAATAATAAAATCTACTTCATTATTCAAACTGAAGTCATCCAAAACACCAACAAGGTACGGTGAAATATCCTACAAAGACATCCACTCAAAATCTTCATAATGTCATTTTATATTTGAAAAAATAAATAAAAAATAATAATAATCTTTAACTAGAGTTAACAGCCTATTGGTTCTAAACTTTAACCATTAACAAATTTATAAGATGAGTCAATTCAGTCTAAACTTTAACCTTAACAGATTAATAACATAAATAAATAAACTATGTACATGACAATGGTAAAAACCAAACAACACAGATATCTGCACACAGGTCTGTCTCTATAAATTTATAATGAGTCGTGTTGAGTGGTATTTTCACCCAATTGTGAAAGTACACTCTCCCTTAGGATTTGGGTTCCAAATCCCCTCTTGCAAAGAAGTTAAACAAACGAATTCTCCAAGGTCTCCGTTATATTAGCATTTGCATATGTGTATTATTAAATAAAGATATTCACTTTAAATGCTTGGAACACCTTAGTGATTGCAAGTAATTGTAAACAAGGGGCAATGTTGGTTTATTTTACCATGAAACTTTAGTGATTGTTCATTGAACCAAAATAGAGAAAATGTGAGTTGGCCCTCATATGACCACGATGTAGTGCTCAAATTACCCCTCTTTCGTAAAATTAGAATTTTTATGAAGAGGGTAATTTTAGGCTCAAAAAATGGAAATTTGTGAAATGCCATAAAACATAACTCCTTCAATGAAATTGAAATTTTCATGAAGGGAATGTCATCATAGGCTCATGAATGAAACATGAAACTAAAAAAAAATGAAATTCCGGACCAAAATGGAAACTTTCTATTTTCGAATTTTTTCAAATCTGTAATAAAACAACATTGCCCCTTGTTTACAGTTACTTGCAATCACTAAGGTGTTCCAAGCATTTAAAGTGAATATCTTTATTTAAGATTACTAATACACATATGCAAATGCTAATATAGTGGAGACCTTGGAGAAGTCGTTTGTTTAACTTCTTTGCAAGAGGGGATTTGGAACCCAAATCCTAAGGGAGAGTGTACTTTCACAATTGGGTGAAAATACCACTCAACATTTTGGCGCTAGAAGGAGGGCCTGAATTGGTTTATTTCAGTGTGATTTAAATGCTATAGGGATTTAAATTTTGAATATTTCATGCCCTATTGATTATTATCTTTAGCCCTCTTTTAACAATACAACCTTGTAGTGTTAAAAGGAGGACATGAATTGCTATGCATTGTTCTAACACTTTTGATTGTTCATACAGGAATAATTTGTTTTGATTTGATTTTGAAAACATTTTGGTCTTGACTTACGAGGTTGTCTCCATGCAATTACTTTCATTTGATTTTAATGGATACATCTCTTGGTTGATGCTAACATGATTATTCATACGTGACATGTTTGATATTTGCTAGTCATTTAATGCTTATTTGTAAGGAATTATTTTGTCTAAAATGTATTTGTTTTCGGTATTATGCTCTTCACTTGCGTGTAATGTGATCTTGTGAATCAAAAAGCCTACAACACTAGGAGTATTCTCTTCACTTGCGCATATGCGATATGGTGAATTAGAAACTAATTTACATTTTTAGAATATTGCTTTGTCTTGGTTTCTTCTTTTATTCATGACTAACAAATTGGTTTTGAAATTATTCTTTGAGTTTCATTAATGGCTACAACTGCAAGAACGTGGTATGGGATACATGTTAATCCTTTGAACATTAGTGGAGATTCTCATGATTTACCCAAGGACGTAGAAAAATGTTTGCCCAAATTTAAACACAATGGTCCAACATTAGCCGAGGAACATATTCAAGCCTATGTGGATATCCTAGTTATATGGAATGTCGAACATGAGGATGTGGCATGTAGAATGTTTCCTAGAACCCTAGATGAGGTAGCATATGATTGGTACATCAATTTACCCATTGGTTCTATTACATCTTGGACTCAATTGAAAGATGAGTTTATCAATCAATTTAGGTTGCTCATTGATCCTCTCATGATATATCAACAATTTACTTCTTGCAAAAGAGAACCTAATGAGCCAGTGAGAAGTTTCAACATGAGGTTTTGAAAGCTTTATGCGAGATTAATTTCTCCCTATACTATTGAGTAAAGTGGTGCTCTTCAAATATACTTTCGAGCATTGGATCCATGGTGTGCCATATTTGTTAGGATGAATCCCTTGGTTACCGATCTTGCATCGGCCTACACGAGAAGCTATGATTGTAGATCAACAATTGAGGCCACAAGGTTATGGAATGGAGAAATCAACTATGGTAGGACAACTAGGGGCTTGCAATCAAACCTCAATGGTAAATCAAGCGTGGGCACAACAAACTTTGATATCAAATTTTTTTCCCTACAATCAACTTTATCCTACCATACCAACTTATTCTCCCACCTGTGCTTATACAAGTACTTCCATCCATCCAACTATACCTCAATTAGAGAATCATGTGGTCACTCATGGAACCATTGCAACAAATGTCCAAGCTTTATCCATGGATATCAATCCAACTAATCCTACTACTTCTACCACTCAACCCAAAGAGTTCGTATCGAAAGTACAAGAGCAAAAGAAAGTGGTTAAGAAGGTATGTAGGCATGTTCCACCACAAAAACGAGCACATCAATGTATGCATCCAAATCATCCTAAGAATAAAATTCGTAATGCCGATCTTAATGATGTTTCATGTTATGCTTCTTCAAGTAATACAAGAGATTTTGAGGTGACTTACGTTGAAGTAAATACCTATTCGAAAAGTCTTGAAGAGCATGAAGTTTTTGGAGAATAAATTCTATGGATGGGTAACAAGAAGTTGGAATCAAATGATCACCATCTTGTTTTGGAAAAGAAATATCTAGAATCGTTACCCAAAAAGGAGGATTTGGATGAACGAACTTATGTGGATATGATTTGGTCAGATGTACTTGCAAAGGATTAGAGCAACTATATGACACGAAATTCAAAAATCGATCCCATTATAGAAGCTCCTAAGCCATCACAAGTGGCTGAAAATGAATTTGAAAGAAAATCAACAAATGAAGTTGAAGACATAATCGAATTTCACCACTTGTTCTCGAAAGACACTTTGGATGTGGTTCTCGAAAGTGATGACCAAGAGGATCCACACCTTCCAAATTGTGATAAAATTGAATCATGGGTTACAAATTTGGATTATGATAGCTTTA
The DNA here is from genome assembly GCA_028583015.1 of Wollemia nobilis. Taxonomy (NCBI): domain Eukaryota; kingdom Viridiplantae; phylum Streptophyta; class Pinopsida; order Araucariales; family Araucariaceae; genus Wollemia; species Wollemia nobilis. The sequence continues at coordinate 8,220,544 of JAQPPZ010002521.1, read as the reverse complement.
CCAATTCGAATTCAAGAGATAACCCACTTTTGGAAATAACTGGACCATCTAAGGAAGGTGAAGATGAATTGGATGAGAAACATGTTGATGAATCGGAAGATGAAGAAGAAGTACTTGAGCGTCACAGCTTGAAATTGGAAGATGATTACTATGATTCGTGGAAGAAATGGGAAGAATATTATCAATCTAAATCTTCTAACAAACTTGTTGTGTCAATTAATATGCAGGATAACTCAATTGATTCCTCACATGAGGATACTACAAATGCTGTACAGTTTGAGAAAGTTTTGGAAGAGGAATTCGAATCTCATCAAATTTTAGAACATGATAAGGATTCTACAACCATGAATCAAGAAAGAGAGTCATTTGCTTTAGATTCCTTTGAAGGAAAAAAATTTGAAAATCTTGATCCACTTATTTGTGCTACAATGATTATGCCATTTCAAAATGAGAAAATTACAAAACCTAAATCATTTGGGTTTGATATCATTGATGATCCAATTGAAAATCTCACGTTACCCAAAACAACCCAAGTGATTGATCATGGAAATGTGTTAGTTAACCCACCCCTAGATAGACAAGACTTATGGTTTGAAATGGATGGACATATTTTCAATTGGGTACCTAAGTTTGGTGCCTTTGATAAACAAGTCATGGAGAAAGAACAAGTGCTACATGATGATGAATGTCATGAGAGAAAAGATGAATTTTCAAATCCTCTTCAAGTAAGGTCAAATGAAAACATGCCAAAGGTAAAATCTCACCTTTTTGGTTTCACCATGCAAAATTCGAATGAAGGTTTACCTAATGAATGGTTTGATTCAAATATTATTAATGTTATGGCTTTATTGAATGAAAATGAAAGCTTATTTCTACACCATGAATCAAAGTGCGGAATGGACATCTTAAAGAATAGACATAAAGGTATTGAATATCAATCATTGTCTACTCAATTTGAAAACTTGAAACTCCACCATAGGATTATTAATGAAACTAAATCAAATTGGTATGGTGAGAGGGGCAAGTGGAAGTTTGTTTCTTTGTTTGGTTTGATCTTGTTTTTGTTGGATTCCTACAAAACTTGGTATGTGTATCACGTCATATGTATTTTAAAGAATTCTAATCAGGTTTGGGATCCGAGAAAATGATAATCCAAACTTTTGCACCATCTTGTATTATATTTTACATTTGTATATACTTTTGGTTTTCATGTTTTGGTTTTGGATTGGGTCTCATTTTGGTTTTAAGTTTTGTGTGTTGGTCCTTTGGACACTTTTGGTTTGTCTTGAAAAAAAAAAGAAGAAGAGAAAAGCGAGATATCAACTTATGTCCTTATGAATGTTGACTAAGACTAAGAGAATATGAAACATCGGAATTGTATTGCAGAAAGCTCCACGAGTATCTCAAACACATTAAAGAATATCGTTTGGAACTTGTGATGCATGAAGTTGTCAGTTTTACAAATTATGGCAATATAGGTGGTATACTCCATCACCATTTCAAAAAGAGCAATGCATTCATCCATATCTCATGTTACATTCGACATTGCATATACATTTCATCTCAGTTGCATCTACATTTCAAATACAATCATTGAAAAGGTGTCAAATCCTCTTAGGGTTATTACATAACATATATTAAAAAGATCCTAAGGTTGGGAATTGATGCCCGAACTATCTTGAACCAAGCACGTTTTACACATATTAAAGAGGATCTTGAGCAAAATTGTCAAAACCATACTTGGAAGAAAAGGTGAGGTGAAAGGAGTATTTCGTGTCTGTCCTATCATGCAACATAATCCTTAAAACAGTGGCTTTTTACCACTCCTATAGTGCTTAAAGCCTAAAATCAGAGTAGTAAGGATAGGGTTAAATACCCATCGAACTTAGGTTGAGGATCCAATTTCCCAAAGCTTTGATTTGATCTTCATGGAGTAGTAAGGATAGGGTCTAATTCTCATCTCGCTTAGGTTGAAATCTGATTCCCCAAAGCTTCTATTTTGCCTCCATCACGCTTTAAGAAATTAAAAGCGTGATCTACACTCAAGAACTTGAAGTTCCAAAGCAAATTTTTTGCATCATTGATATTGGATTGGAAGGATCATATTACATGTCCATTGCAAGGATGGGTAGTCATCCCCAAGGTTCAAGAAATCAAAAGTAAAGTCAAATCCTGGATTATGGGGTTGATATCCACCGGGGCTATAGACGCCTGACTGGTAGTGGAGTATGCTCATGCATGGCAACATGTCTTGTCTAAAAGCAAGACCATTGAATGCTCAAACGGACAGGCTAGCCTGACAGTTTCATCCATAATAGGTTAAATAATTTTGTTCAAGATGAGGTAATAAACTCCAGATCAGAGTAGTAAGGATAGGGTTAAATTCCCATCTCGCTTAGGTTAGGAATACTATTCTCCAAAGCTCTGATTTCACTTACACTTGCACATGGGTTCAAAATGGTAGTGACACAACCAACTTTGGGATCTAGTAAATTAATTCAGTATACTCATATTTGGTCCTAAGAGGATTTGATAGTTTTAATATGTTTGTTCATGGTACTAGAAATTTTGAGCCTTTGCAAAGCTTGTTATATCTCTAGCATCTTCACCATACGTTAAATCCTATAGGAATCATCCATAACTTCTCATACGCACGAATCATAAGTGAAAATGACAATGGAAAGTTGAGCGAGCTCCAAACGATAGGGAATGAAGCACATTGCACACACCGAGATGATGCTTAATAATTCTAATGCTTCATGTATTTCTCGTCTAGTTTCATTCTTGAGATATTTGTTGACGCTTGTGTTTGAGTTTTGAAGGTGTTCAGGTTGAGTTCTCATCGATATGCTCGGGAGCATTTCCCAGTAGAATCACCATTTGTTGTGGCTGCTCCACAACGTACCCCAAAATTGGGGACCCACCTTTTTGCATATTTTCCAAGAAGACCGAAGTGGCCCATATGCTAAAGATCAAAGAAAAAGCAAAACACCGCAAGGAGAAAAAAGTGTCACGATATCGTGACATGTTGCATTTTTGCGGTTCAAAGCAAAGAGAAAAAGCAAGGAGAAAAAAGTGTCGCGATATCGCGACATGTTGCATTTTCGCGGCCAAAAGAGAAGAGAAAAAGCAAGGAGGAAAAAGTGTCGTGATATCGCGACATGTTGCATTTTCGCGGCCAAAAGAGAAGAGAGAAAATAAAAGAAAAATTGTCGCGATATCGCGACATGTTGCATTTTCGCGGCCAAAATAGAAGAGAAAGAACAAGAAAGAAAAAAGTGTCGTGATATCGCGACATGTTGCATTTTCGCGGCCAAAACAGAAGAGAAGCAAAAGTGTCGCGATATCGCGACATGTTGCATTTTTGCGATCAAAGCAAAGGAAAAAGTGTCGCAATATCGCGACATGTTGCATTTTCGCGGTCCAAAGCAAAGGAAAAAGTGTCGCAATATCGCGACATGTTGCATTTTCGCTACTCAAAAGGAGCAGGCAAGCAAAGAAACAAAAGTGTCGCGATATCGCTACATGTTGCATTTTCGCGACTCAAAAGGGCAGGCAGGCAGAGAAACAAAAGTGTCGCGATATCGCGACATGTTGCATTTTCGCGACTCAAAAAGGGCAAGTAGGCAGAGAAACAAAAGTGTCGCGATATTGCGACATGTTGCATTTTCGCGACTCAAAAAAGGCAGGCAGGCAGAGAAACAAAAGTGTCGCGATATCGCGACATGTTGCATTTTCGCGACTCAAAAAGTGTCACGATATCGCGACATGTTGCATTTTCACGACTCAAAAAGGGCAGGCAGACAGAGAAACAAAAGTGTCGCGATATCGTGACATGCCCGATTTTCGTCAAGGGAACAGTGTAGTGGACAGTGCAGCTGATATTATTGATGAACACCAGGATAGTGAAACTGAAGACTGCATAATGACGTGGACCTATAAGGAATAAATCGAAGATTGAATAAGGTAATTTGTCACATAAGGACAAAATCCAATGAATAAGACAAAAACGTTACATAAGGAATCTTTAATGATTTGAAATCATTTAAGATGATCGTTACACATGGAAAGAAGTGGACGCATGCCCATGTGGAGAAAATGAAACAATTTTTTTAAAATCAAACGAAAAGTAAAGAAAACCAAACAGAGGAAGCCAAACCATGGGAATGAAACGAAGGGTCACAAAATGGAAACGAAAAGCCTTTTTGGAAATCAAAACACATGCATGCACAAGGGAAGGTGAAACGAACAACCATTGGAAAATGAAACGAAAAGCTTCTTGAAAATTTTAAATACGCCAGGCAAGGATGTTTTGAGGGGTTGGAAACTGCTACGAGCAGAGTTGCAGATTTGAAGGCAAGAGGGCCATTCTGGACCTGTTCGAGTCGTTTTCTTCCATGGACTGGTTTGGGAAAACCAAAAATTTCGTTATTGTAAAATGACAAATTTTTAATACAGAAAGTTGCATCTTATGGACAAGAAAGAAGGAGTCATTTTTTGCATGCAAGATTAAATGTCTATTTTTCCCCTTTTCAGATTTTAGGCTTGTAAATGGAGTTTATGCAAGTTTTCTTGGTTGCTTCATGCGAATGTTTAAATTTGAAAAACCTCATTTAAAACCCTAGGAGCCAACACTTAGCTTATCCGGATTGTGCTTGTTTTGCAAGTCCAATAGGTTAGGTTGCATGCATGAAAACCTCGCATCTTCGGTTTTGTCGGAATAGGATGGCATCAAACTGAATGTATCTTGTGTTCCATTTTCTGCATTTCATTTTCATTTTCTGCATTTTATTTTTCAGAAATTTTTTTTTTTTTTTTAATTTTCAGGCATTAAAATAAACATTTAAAAAATTTCAAAATCCAAAAATAATTTCACCATTGCGTAGGTTATACTACAGACTTCCAATACGCAGTTTAAAATTTCATTTTTGGAGTTGTTTAGTATTTTTAAAAATTCATCGAAGTTGTTGTTTTATTACAGATTTTAAAAAATCCGAAAATAAAAAGTTTCCATTTTGGGCCGGAATTTTATTTATTTTAGTTTCATGTTTCATTCATGAGCCTATGATGACATTCCCTTCATGAAAATTCCAATTTCATTGAAGGAGTTATGTTTTATGGCATTTCACAAATTTCCATTTTTTGAGCCTAAAATTACCCTCTTCATAAAAATTCTAATTTTACGAAAGAGGGGTAATTTGAGCACTACATCGTGGTCATATGAGGGCCAACTCACATTTGCTCTATTTTGGTTCAATGAACAATCACTAAAGTTTCATGGTAAAATAAACCAACATTGCCCCTTGTTTACAGTTACTTGCAATCACTAAGGTGTTCCAAGCATTTAAAGTGAATATCTTTATTTAAGATTACTAATACACATATGCAAATGCTAATATAGCGGAGACCTTGGAGAAGTCGTTTGTTTAACTTCTTTGCAAGAGGGGATTTGGAACCCAAATCCTAAGGGAGAGTGTACTTTCACAATTGGATGAAAATACCATTCAATATTTTTCTATAGAAGGGAAAAACCACCAAAACTGGTCTGTTTCCCAGTTCTGCCCCACGTGACCAGACGGGACCCCATAACTCCTTGGGCTACACACCCTGCTCCATCTCTGGCTCTATTGCATCACCAGCTTGCGGTCATATTGGGCGCGGTCCTCTGGCTTAAAAAGAACAACATAAGCATTCCGAATCTACACAAACATCTCGTTGCTTAGGCTCTTGGCCTCAGGGGACGCCATAGCGTCCGGGTGGAACTGTCGCGCCAGTTTTCGGTAAGCCCTCTTGACGTCCTGCACCGTAGCCCCCCTGCTAACCCCCAGCACCTCATACAGGCTCCCCGGTTTCTTCATGTGGCCGCCGCCTTCGCCACCGAAACCGCCAGCGACTCCACCACCCCCGAAACCTGCACCGCCCTTACCACGCTTAAAGGAGTGATAAATTTGACGCCTCTGGTGCTTCCGGGTGTGGCACCGCAGCGCAAGGTGCTCTGCAAACCCATATGACCGGCACCGGGGGAAATTGAAAATCTAACGCAATCCATCTCTGATATACTCTGTTCTTTTGTTTATACACGATCAATGAAGAGGTCAATGAGATTTAAATAACACAACTGTCATATATTACACGTCAACACAGTCACCTGTGACCTATCGCGTTACCTTGGTCGGAGTGAGGATGTGGATGAATATTTGACGTGGACAAAATCAAAGGATAAGAAACAAAACGGAGCGCGAATCCCACCAGAGGATAGAAAATCATATATGTTAATAGTTATAGTTATGTAAAATATAGTATAATAATAACATTTACTACTCCATTCTCTATAACAAGAAAAGACACCATGCGACCTTGTTAAAATATATATAAATGGATTGTCATCTTGAAAATAAATGTAAGACATGCTAGATATTAAAGCACTACATACATTAATTTTTTTTTTTATCAATTTATATGTAATTGAAAAAAAAAACAATAGTTCATTATAATTTAAAAAAATGTTTAAGAAATTTTTTTACTTGTTTAAGGGTTTTTGAAAACTTGACGTATTAGGTATGGGGAGATACCTCCCAACCTGAAATTAACATTTTGGGATATAGTCAGGATGAGAGCAAGAGGAAATGTTGGCAGTGTTGGCATTAAAATTGTGTGGAGACCTCTACAAATGTTGAAGGTGGACCCCAAGAAGATAGAAAAATGTTGCACGAAGGCTGCAAATGGATCTCCAATAGTAAGGTTGGAAAAATAGGATCTTTAGAAAAATATTGACAATATGGAAAAAGAGAGAATTGATATGCAGATTCATGGGGTTCAAACCTCAATTGGTAGTACTTAGAAACCAAGCAACAAAAGACTATCTCACGAAGAGAGAGCTCCAGATGACACTTTACCCTAATAGTTATTTATTGGTGAGGAGGATTGAGAGTGAGTGTTCCAAGAAGGGTCATGGTTTTTTAGAAGAGCAAGTATTTTCATGAAACCCTGACATACAAAATTCAAAGCATACGAGGAAATGCCATCGATAGATCTAGTATGGGTCAGGTTGTTTGGATTACCTATAGAATATTAGAACCCCAATTTTTAGCTATTAGAAATACTTTGGGAACCTGTTTGATAGTGGCTGAGAGCACATATAGTTTTTGTTGGCATTAAATTTTTGTTGGTATTAAATTTTTGTTGGCATTAAATGTCTATGTAATCACACATTTGTAATATGGGTCAATGTCCAAGGATGAGGTGTACATGTGTATGTAAGGATGAGGTTTCACCTTGCATTAAAAAAAAGCAATTTCATGTTTTGTAGTTATAAAGGGGGGAAAATGATGTTTCTGAGATGGGCTATTTTTGGGTTATTTTTAAACCCATGGTATTGCGTCCATGGTTTTGTAAAATCCATGCATGTGCCTTTGTTATTTATTTTTCACTTGCATTAGGGTTTGAACACATAAGAGAGAACTACATTATTATATTGGAGATGGTTGAGTTTATGCAATATGCATTAAGGTTTATAGAGAACTAAATTATTGTATTAGAGACGGTTGAGTTTATGCAATAAGAAGAAAGGTTATTGTGTTGGGTTTTTACCCGAAAGGATTTTCCTAGGTGAAATATTGTGTATTGTGTGTTTGCCTTATTTCTTCATCTTGATTCTATTTTATTGCTTATCTAGTTTAAGTTTATCAAGGAATACTTGTTCTTCATCTTTATCTAGTTAATAAAGAGCAAGTATTCCCCGATAAACTTAAACTAGATAAGCAATAAAACAAAATCAAGATGAAGAAACTACACCAGCAATTCAAAAAATTTGAAAAAGAGTTTCCTGCCCAGGGAAACCTTTGCCAACAAGCTCCCAGGACACAAGGAAGCTTGGAAGATGCCCTCCCGCATCAGATAGCTTACAATGGAAAAATAGAAGGGCTCGAAAACCAGTAAGAAACCACAGACAGAGAAAGTCCTTCGTCTTAACCATTGTTAAACCCTTGAGGTTTAAATATAAATTTAATAAATAAAATGATCAAGAATCATAGGCCACTTCGAGGGGGCTTCCTCCTAAAATCTTATATAATAAAATATTCTTCTTCTTCATGATACCTATTTCTTCTACTCGTATACATTATTATAGCCTAATTATCCTAACTCTATGTTGGTTACAATGTGACAATTCACTTTATGAGCCAATACAATAATTAATTATACTAATAATAATAATAAATAAATGCTAGGATGTGGGATTCTAACATGCCACCCTTCCTAAAAATAACTTTGTTCTCAAAGTTAGAACTGAGGAAATCATTGTAGAAATTGATGAAGTACATCCCAAGGAGCATCGTTAGGTTCCAATCCTTGCCACAGAACCAGGACTTCGGTGATAATGCGATAGAAAAGGTGATGGGTACGTCGTGCCAAGACTGCTTCAAGTTTGACCATGATGGAGCCATCCTCGATACTAGTGAAGAGAGTGCTTGCACAAATTTTGTAATTTCACTTTTTTGTAAGCACGGGTATCGATAAGGCAGAATATTTGGTGGTTGATATCCTGGAAGATGTTGTAGAGCATGATATTGACTACGGTGGAGGGGAAACCCTTTTAGATCTTCTAATACCTGGGAGTGATGTGTCAAAAGCTATTGTAACTCTTATACTTCATCATGTTCCTCCCTTGTTGATTGAATGGAAAATAATTGTGCAATCATCCCTTTACCTCCTTTTTGAACAAGCTTTTTCATGCGGTGAGAACTCACTATCTGTGAGGAACCTGCTTGTAGTCCTTTTAGAGTGTATTTTTGTGCATCAACTATGAATTGCATCCACAATGTTGCAAAATCCCAGAGTATTGACCCGACTGTTCACAACCATTGAGCCCCTAGGACAACTTCACATCCTCCCAATGGAAGTGCATACATGTCACTTTTCATGTTGTAGTCGCCCAAGGTGAGCATGACATTTCGAAACTTCCCTTTATAGGCAATCCGTCCTAAGGGAGCATCATCGAGCAAATTTTATGAGTAAATACTTTAAAGCCTCTATTTCCGTAATTGACGACATTTAAACCATCACATAATTTTTTTTTATTATATAAAATTATAAACCACGTAATAATTAAGTGTGAAAAACAACCCGATTAAATTGGAACCTTAAACTTTCTATGAGTAAGCATCACATACCTCTAAGAAAAAGTATGTCTGAAAAAACAACCCGATTAAATTGGAACCTTAAACTTTCTATGAGTAAGCATCACATACCTCTAAGAAAACGTATGTCTAAAAAAATAATATTTTTTTCTCCTCTATAAGGCCACTACCTTATCACCAATCCATCACGAAAAAATTATCTTAGGAGATGAGATCAAGTAAACGACTTAAAAAATTAATAGGAGTGATTTAAAATGGTTAAACTTAATTAATCATCACCTCAAAGCTATTGCAAGGTTGTATATAACAATTAGCTTGTTTCGCCACACTTGGGTCAATGAAATTATGTGTACTTTCGAAATCAATGAGCACAATGAGATGTTGTCATTTGAAGTGCCCTTGAACTTTCCAATTTTGTGGAGAAGAAAATCCTGTGAGAGCATTGAAAGAAATTTTGGGGATATCGTCATTGTTGTTATCAGGTGCATCTGTCACTTCTTCCACTTCGACCTTATCTTCTTCCTCTACGGAGTGACAAGGATCAACGACATTCAATAAATACAACTTCTGTGTAGTGCATCTATGATTTGGACCATATTTCACATCACAATTATAGTAGAGGCCTTTCGTCCATCGTTCCTTCATTTTCTCTGGTTGAGCTGCTTAACCTACAAGGGTTGGTTAGGTTCTAGGGTAGTGTGCGTGACTTGTGATTTTTTAATAGGTTGCTTCCCTTGTCGACGCTGAGCATTGAATTTATCTTCAGCTAATTTGTCTAATCCAATGACCTCCATCATGGTGTTGGGATTAAACATCTTCATCTCCACCCAAATTTCTTCTTTCAACCCAATGATGAAGCAAATTTTGAAAAATGATGCATCCAACCTTGTTGTGTGATTGGCGAGTTTCTCGAATTGAGCCTGATACTCGTGCACTGAAGTGATTTGACATAGTTTGGTGAGAGCTCTTGTGAAGTCTTCGAAATCACTTAGGCCAAACCGAACCAACAATTTCTTCGTAAATTCCCCTCAAGTAGGAGTTCCATTAGTCTTTTCGTACCATTGGATAACATCATGCTCGAGGTGGAATTATGCAATACCGAATTTTTGCACCTTAGGAATAAGGTTTAATAAGAAATATTGTTTCACTCGATAGATCCAACTAGTGGGATCTCCTCCATCAAATTTGGGAAAATCTAACTTAGTTGTTCTTGGAATGATAGATTTTTGTTGGCCCCAAATGTGCATCGGATGCGTCTACTATGGTGAGTCTGAACCTTGTGTTGTTTGAGACTGATTAGCTACAGTTGATTGCGTGATTTGTTGTACTTGTGCCAGATTTTGATTCAAAGGGTCATATTTAGTGTTCAATCTAGCCATACTTACCTCTATTTCTTGAAACGTATGCTTGAGATTAACTTGTAAAAGCAGGTCCTTGATTTGTCGAATATCATGATCCAATTTTCTAAACTGAGGTCTTGAGATCTTCTTCCCTAGGCCCTTTTTTTTTTAGAAAATTATGACATCCGAAAAAAATTTGTGGGTGTTATATATCAAAACGATCAGTATGACAAGCTAATCACAATGGGCTGACTAAAAAAAATGTTTTCGGGATCAAATTTTGTATTCGTGGGATATTTTGCCAAAAGGGACTAGTGGGAAAATGATAAATTTGAGGAATTTTGAGAAAATAAGGAGTTAGGACTCAAAAATTCTATGAGAGTGCAGAAGGGGCTAACTAAGACAACAAAACAAATTTGAGGATTTTTTGGGTTGTCTAAGGATTTTTATGACTTTTTACTGATATTTTTCTCTATTTTTGGTTTAAAAATTACTCAAAATAGAGTAATGATAAAACCACTACAACTTCTTCGTTATAGCTTCGATTTGCACAATTTTTTATTTTTGAGTGTAGAATCAAAAAGTAGAAAATTACTTCATTCGTGGTGGGTCCTCTTCTTTCATTGTATCAATGTGGATTACCCCTTGAAATAGCAATAGAGCTTTTTCAAGCATTTTTAATTCGTAGTTTAATTCAACGACATATTGCTCCCAACCTAAGAGCTGCTAAAAGTATAATTCGAGATAAGGGACCCCTTATATGGAACGTACTTAAAGAGGTTTTACGAGGATATCCCATATTGTTAAACCGGGCACCTACCTTACACAGATTAGGAATACAAGCCTTTCAACCTATTTTAATAGAAGGACGTGCCATTCGTTTACATCCATTGGTTTGTGCAGGATTTAATGCGGACTTTGATGGGGATCAGATGGCTGTCCATGTACCTCTATCTCTGGAAGCTCAAGCAGAAGCTCGTTTACTTATGTTTTCTCATATAAATCTCTTGTCTCCAGCTATTGGGGATCCCATTTGCGTACCAACTCAAGATAATGGAAATTACATTAGTAGGAATATAAGCTGATACATCTCCAGCTTGAGTCTCAACTATTGGTAAAGCAGTCAAACTCCCTCCACCTAACTGAGAATTTAATTTAGCTGCTCTTTCCAAGAGACGGGAATGCAAATAGAAAACATCTCCTGGGTAAGCTTCCCGGCCAGGTGGTCTTCTTAATAGAAGAGACATTTGTCGATAAGCTTGTGCTTGTTTGGAGAGATCATCATAAATTATTAATGTATGTTGTTCTTTATACATGAAGTATTCGGCTAAAGCTACTCCTGTATAAGGAGATATACTTGAGTTTGAGTATATGAAGGAGAAATTAGGCTCTATTTATAAGAGGAGTTACCAAAAGTATAAAACTCAAAATAAATGGAATGCTAAAATAAATGCAAGGGTACAATAACAAGAAAGATAGTGGATAATATTATTCTTTGATACAGAAGATTATTGTATGCAATATCAATCCTCTAAATTTTCAATCTTTTTCCTAGAAATATTTCTTTAGGATCCAATGCGTTTTGTCTTTCAAGAGAAGCGCATTAGTATGTTTTCACATCGAGAACTTCTTCTAAATGAAGAAATGTACAAGTTACCAATAACATAGTTATTTCATATCCTAGAAATAAAGGGCTCCGGCGTATAGAGAGGACCTTACCGTTAGAGAAAGAACCATAGAAACGATGAAACCCATGATTTTTTCTTCGTGCAAGGTCCCATCCCTTGCCTACCTAGAAGGTGCCTAACTGAAGGGAATTATGGTTGGGAAGGTTGCAGTAGCAAAAGCCATTGGAAGCTGTATTTTCTATAAATCTAACGAATATTTATATAACTTCTATTGATGGGAATATGTCATTCGTATCAATACCTAATAGCCCGAAGTCAACCTGTGATGGAGTCGGAATTGACTAAGATGAATTAAAAAGGAACCTGGGGGCATTTTTATCTGGTATTGTCGGAGGAACCCAGAACGGAATTTATGCCCCACAAAATAAGCAGAACAAGGGAAAAGAGTCATACAAAACAAAATTGGGTTAATTACAGGGACTATATATATAGAATAAAACTCTTACACCATTACATAATTGGTTCTGGATCAAGTGAATTTGTTTTACAAAAAGGGAATCAAGATAATTTTTTTGAAAATTATCGAAAACTTACATCAACTTGCCAAGAAAAGGCTAAGAGAAAAATTGTTAATTGGATGGTAAATTTTTTTCTTTTTTGGTCGACAAAATCCGAATTAGGAAAAAATGTTAATTGGGCAGTAAAAAAAAATTGTTATAGTCCCCAACGGTCAAATTGGTTTGAGAATTTTCAAATGTTTCAACGATCAAGCGGAAAGAGCGAGTTAATGGGTCAACGAAGGGGGGCACTAGCAAGAGCGAGTCAACAGGTCAGTGAGGGTGAGACAGAACTGGTATGTGAAGTATGAGATGGATCGGCTGGATAATAGCAAAGAGGATAAGTGGTAGTGGAGGGTGAGACATAACTGGTATGCAGAGCATGAGACAGATCAGACACGTAGAACACGATGCTGGAAATACGAAACATAATGTTGGGCATGCGAAACACAAGGTAGAACTGGCATGTAGAGTACGAGATGTTAGGCTTTGGGAGTTGCGGGTATGTGAGAGAAGGAGCAGATGTGACCACCACAAGGTGGTCAAAGCTTATACTATGAGAAGACAAATATGTAGTCCCCTTTGGCCCTAACATGATCAATGTGAGATAATAATAATTTTACCTTGCACACGACGACGAGCTACGGATACCAAGCGAACACATAGGACGAATTAAATCACGTAAAAAATTTGGGAGAGAGCAAAAAATTTGAAATGGTGACCTCCTGCCTAAAACGAAAGGAAATTAATGTGTACTATAGTTCTCAACCGATATACTTTTTTATTAAGTATAATTAATATTATTCAAAGTAATAATAAGGTTTAAAAGGATAAATAGTTATAAAGTAGTTTTTAAATGTTTAGGAGATTATAAATTATTTAATATATTTTTTTAAGGATGTTAATTATTTAATATATGTTTATTTAGTTATATTTGAGTTAGTGAAACATAATGTGTACTTCTATTTTATTGGATTTGAACCTTGAATCTTGTATCCATAGTTTTAACCTTTTATAATTAAGTCTATTTAAGGTTTACAAATAAAAAGTTGTAAAGTTTTTAAGATTTATAATAAAAAATAATAAATATTTAAGTCTGCAAAATTTTAAATTATATATATCAATGTAATTATTTAAATATTTATCCATCCATACTAAAATATAATATACAATTTTATTATTATTTCAAATTTAAACCTTTATAAAAAAAATTAAAATCATAACCTTTTAGACAAATAGGTTGTACTATTAAAAAATAAATAATTTGTTTTTTAACTTCCCAATCAATTATTGATATAAGGTATGGCCTTTCTCTACATGCTTATACACATTTCTAATCTCCTTTATACTGTTGCATCTAGTATGTCTTATGTTTAGCGCAGGATTCACACAACCAGATATTTTAAGGACTTCATGATCTATTTGATAAGTATTTAAAAGACTTTTCTTCCTAGTGTGATCTTTTAAAACGTTTAGTAATGAATCAAAGCCACAAATTAATTGCTCTTATCTTTACCCTTCCATTCTATAAAAAGTCTAATATTCAAGCACGACTTATAGTATTTATTGCATAATTGAATCATAGGGTTCAACCGTTTGTTATACTCATTTTTTTTTTATATTAATTTATTAATAAGAACATTATAACATTTTGGTATTAATAATCTCCATCACTTAAAAATTAAAGAGGATCCATTACTACCCAGGTGTTGTAGGTGAGTTGGAGAGGAGATGGAAATCCTCCGAGAGAGGTCCCAGGTTCAAATCTCCACCCTACCAAAAAGTTGAATTGGGTATCCAAAATCCAATTGATAATGTTGGTGCGGGCAGGGTTGGGTGAGACTCCCAGGTGACTTTGACGGTGTAGAACCCCCTGTTCGTGGTCTGTCATACCAAACGGCCCCGCAAGGGAGGAAAGAGCATCCATAACTGAATATACATAAGAATAAAAGCTAATATAAAAAAAAAAATACAATTTTTTTAGTGGTAAAGGTATTGGTCTTTTACAGGATGTTCAAGGTTCAAATTAAAGCCTATTTAGATGGAGATAGGCTGCGAGATAGTTGCCTTGGCTCGATGCCTTTAAAGGTTAGGGTCCTATTAACTTTGTCTAATTGATCAAGTTAAAGATTTATGTACTCAATAGTATTACCAATTCTCTATATATTAAAAAAAACAAATATTTTATAATTATATCGCCAACACATTATAAGATTTATACTTCCATTAATTAAATAAAAAAATATAAATTTAATGAATAAAAATTAATTAATTAAATATTTTAAATAAAAATTTTAAAATTTGAATCCGCTAGGATATAGAAGTTACTGAAATAATCAAAACAGAAAACATAACATGAAAAGAGGATACTAAAAAAATTCTCAATGTTCATACTCTTGAAATCATTTTTATTTTTTTAAAGTAATGCACAACTACAAATAGCTAGTAGCCCGATTCGACTCCTCTACGTGTTGCATTCGACTCCTCTACGTGTTGCACCTAACTGATGACGACGATCTGTTTCCTGCTTGTTTTGCGGTCCCCTTCATGCCACGTGTTGAACCAGACTGATGAAGACAGTGCGAACCCTGTGCGTCGGTGGTCCCCATCTCACGTCGGGTTACCATTAACGAGACAATGGGTGTGTTGGAAGCCTTCGCTGATAGTTTGAACTCTGCCAGCTACGTTGATGATTACTAAAAATTGTGATTGTAACCAATTCATCTATGTAACAAAAAAAATTATAGATATAATTGGGATACATTTATTTTTATTTTTTAAGTAATGTAGAAGTACAAAGGATAGTATGTTTTTGTTTATTTGATAGAAGAGTTGTTACAACTACACTATTTTTAATAGCTTACAACCCTAGGGTTCAAACCATAGGGGCTGCATCCACTAAACCTATTCCACCTCGTTGTTTTATAGCTTGGTGTGAAATGGACCATTAGGTGTTCGAGATTCGTACTACACCATCAATTTGACGTGCACTCAAAGGAATTGGATCATACTACTACCTTTGCAACAGGCTTCCCATAAGGTTTGAACCTAGGTCTCTTCTAGTATAAAGTGTTAGAGTAAATCACTATATAAAATATAAAAAAGCAATTATAGTGTTTCAAACTTTAACAGCAGAATTAACAAAATAAGACAAACACACAGTAGAAGAGACAACGATTTTAACGTGGTTCACCCAATGTGGGTTACATCCATCGAGAATTTTCAATCCTTTCTTTCTCAATCCAAGCAATAGAGGGTTACAACCTACAACAAACATCTGGTGTAATTTCCTCTCTATATTTACAAGGAATCAACACAATAATTTTTCATTGTATACTCTGTTTTTCCTCACAACTATATAGAAGAAAAAAACAGAAGAAAAAAACAAAAAAAAAAACAGCTTTTCTTAATACATTCTAATATTAACACTGAGTTCCTAGAACCTAATTTTGGGATGAAAAAAAAAAAACTTTCCCTGGCTGTCCTGTTGTAAATTCGAAAACTTTCTCTGGTAGACTAACAGACTGTAAATCTGAAAACTTTCCCTGCCCGTCCTGCAGTAAATCCAGAAACTTTCTCTATTTAGCCTCCTCATAATTAGGCTCCATTCCTAACAATCTCCCACTTGGAGACTATTTCCATTGCACCATACCGCAACTAAGGATCGAAAAATTCTCATCATGGCCTCTTATTCCTTAAGGCCAACCGAAGTTGAGCAAAAGCTCAACTTTTCTCTTGACACCATTTTTGTAAGCATGTCAGCATGATTTTGTGATGTGTGAACTTTCCCTAATTTCAAAGATCCATCTTCCACTACTGATCTAATGAAATGATACCTGAGTTTGATGTGTTTAGATTTTGAATGGAATGCCAAATTCTTCGCAAGGTGTATAACACTATGGCTATCACTCCACTACCTATTATCCTCTTGCTTATTCCCCAGTTCTTCCATTAGTATTTGCAACCAAACCATCTCTTTGCTTGCTTCTGCAGCAACAACATATTCAACTTCAGTGGTTGAAAGGGCAACTACGTGTTGGAGTTTAGAAATCCAACTAACCGCTCCTCCTCCTATAGTAAAGATGTAGCCAGTAGTGCTCCTTCCACCATCAAGATCACCTACCATATCAGAATCTACAAAACCTTTCAAGCATATATTAGAGCCTCCAAAATTCAAAGAATAATTTGAAGTTCCTCTCAAGTACCTGAGTATCCATTTTACCGCTTGCCAGTGTCTTTTTCTTGGATTACTCATAAATCTACTCACTACTCCCACTGCGTGAGCAATGTCTGGTCTTGTACAAACCATTGCATACATCAAGCTTCCAACCAATGATGCATATGAAACCTTAGCCATATGCTCTTGTTCCTTTTGTGTCTTGGGACACAAATCTTTGGTGAGTTTGAAATGCTTTGCCAATGGAGTAGCAACAGACTTTGCATTGTTCATGTTGAATCTCTTAAGCACTTTTTCAATGTATTCTGCTTGTGACAATTTTAGAGTGTGACTCTCCTTATCTCTTGTTATCTTCATACCAAGGATTTGTTTGGCTTCTCCCAAATCCTTCATGGCAAAGGATTTAGCCAACTTCTTCTTGAGCATGTTTATATCTTGCATATTTGTTCGTGCAACCAACATGTCATCCACATACAATAGCAAAATAACATAGTTACCATTTCCAGTTTGCTTAAAATATACACAATGATCACTTTGACATATTTCAAACCTTTGATTAGCCATGAACTTATCAAATTTTAAATACCACTTGTCTAGGAGCTTGTTTTAACCCATACAATCTCTTTTTCAGTTTACATACCCAATCCTCTTTACCTTTCACCTAAAAGCCTTCCAGTTGGTGCATATAAATTTCCTCCTCCAAATCACCATCAAGAAATGTTGTCTTCACATCCAATTGCTCCGGATACAAATTTTCTATAGCTATAAGACTCAAAATAGCTCTAATAGAGGTCATTTTTACAGCTGGAGAAAAAATCTCATCAAAATCAATACCTTTTTCTCGAGCGAGTCCCTTGACCACTAGTCTTGCTTTGTATCTCTTATGCCCTTCATTCTCCTCTTTAATCTTGTACACCCATTTATTGGTCAAAGCTCTTTTACCTTTGGGTAGCTCAACCAAATCCCAAGTTTGGTTGTGGAATAAAGAGTCCATTTCTTCATTCATTGCAAGCTCCCACTTATTCCTGGTATCCATCTCGTAATGCTTCCTAAAAACATTCTGGCTCACCGACGATCGGTATACAAAACATAATCAGAGAAACATTGAGTAATTTTACTTATCCTGGTAGATCGTCTAACAACACTTTCTGGAGATTGAGGTGCTTGTTGCTCGCTGCTTGTACATTTTGATCTTCTACCACTTTTGGAGTTACCTTTTCTATGTGTCCATCAAGGTCTATGTATTCAGTAATTTCCTCTTTCAATTTCTTTCCCTGCAACCGATCTTTATACAAGTTTTTTTCATTAAATATGACATCCCTACTTCTAATGACTTTTTGGTTATAACAAACCCATAATCCGTAACCCAAGCCATCAATACCGTAACCAATAAAATAGCACTTTTGGGCCTTAGCATCTAACTTATTTATGTTCTCTTTGTCTATATGCATAAAAACCTCACATCCAAATACCTTAAGGAAAGAATAATTTATTGGTTTACCCGTCCAAAGCTCTTTCGAAATTCCTCCATCCAAGGCACTAGACGGTCCTCTATTAATCAGATATACTGCAGTATCAACAACATGAGCCCATAAAAATAATGGTAAGCCTGCATGTATTCTCATGCTCCTAGCATGCTCCATGATGGTTCTATTCATTCTTTCTGCAACCCCATTTTCTTGAGGTGTTCTTGGAACTACCTTGATTCTTCTAATTCCATTTTTAGAACAAAACACATCAAATTCTACTGCAATATTCTCCACCATTATCCGACTTTAGACACTTTAACCTTTTTCCAGTTTCATTTTCAACTAATGCTTTCCAATTCTTGAAGGTATTAAAAACATCACTTTTATTCTTAATGCAATATATCCATGTTTTCCTTGTTACATCATCAATAAAAATTACATAGTAAGAGGAACCTCCAAGAGAAGTTACCTGAGGTGGGCCCCAAACATATGAGTGCACAAGCTCCAATTTCTCTTTCTTCCTTTCCTTGCCATCCTTGAGAAATCTAACTCTCTTTGCTTTACCATAAACACAATCCTCACAGAATTCCAAATCAATCTCTTTTAACTTGGACAATAACTTTCTTGAATGTAAAATTTCCATACCTTTTCCACTCATATGGCCAAGTCTTTGGTGCCACAAAGATGCACTCTCACCCGTAGAAACTAAATTCATGGAGCGATGAGAAAAATCAGTAAGTAAATAAAGAGTGCCCACCAATTTACCTCTAGCTACTATCAATGAACCTTTAGTAACTTTCCAAGCTTTTTCTCCGAATGCAACCGTGTATCCTTCACCATCAAGCTTACTTGCCGATATAAGATTTCTCTTTAAATCCGGTATGTGTCTCACCTCTTTAAGAGCCCATTGACATCCATTTGGGGATTTAATCAAAATCTTTCCAATACCCAAGATTTTACATGGTTGGTCATTTCCCAATAGAACCTGTCCATAATCTCTAGAAACATAATCTATGAAGTATTCCTTATGTGAGGTAGCATGGAATGAAGCACCACTATCAATTACCCAATAATCACTATTTCTATCAAGAGATAAGATTAAAGCATCTTGTAGAATTTTTTCAATAATATTGGCTTCGAAGTGTTACCATTATTATCATTACCTTCATTTCCATCACCCTTTCTTTGCCAACAGTCCTTCTTGAGACGACCCTTTTTGCCACAATGCCAACACTGTAGCTTTCCTTTTCCACGTGATTTGGATCTGCCTTTAGATTTGCCACGATGTGAACTCTTGCCTCTTTCTCTTCCTATTCCTCTATTCTCAACAGTTAAGGCGGTGCTAGATGATTCTCCTGTGGTTTTTCTTCTCATGTCCTCACTGAGTATCACACCAACCACATCATCAAATTCTAATTTATTTGAACTCGAAGTAGAGTTACTTCCCGCCATTACCAAACTGTTCCAGCTTTTTGGAAGAGAGCATAAGATTAATAAGGCCCTAAGCTCATCATCAAAATCCAATCCTACTGAATGCAATTGATTAGTGACAGTATTAAATTCATTTAAATGATCATGCACAGATCCTCCTTCACTCATTTTCATGTTAAATAACCTTTTCATTAAGAATCCTTATTTGATGTCGATGGTTTCTCATACATCTTGGCCAACTTATCCATGACTCCCTTGGTAGTCTTTTCATCGGAGATGTTGAAGGCTACGGTGGCTCCCAAGCACAACATCACAGTACCCAATGCCTTTCTATCAAGGAGGCTCCACTCCTCATCAGACATAGTTGAAGGTCTCTTCGTTTCCCCCTCAAGAGGTAAGTAAAGATCCTTCCGGTACAAGTAATCCTCCATCTGCATCTTCTAGAATTGAAAGTTTCGGCCATTGAATTTTTGAACTCTAAACATCCCTTCTTCCGCCATTGCTCCCACTTGATCCAGAAATTCTCCTTCTGTTAAGTGCACCCAACAAAACAAACGCTCTGATACCACTTGTTAGAGTAAATCACTATATAAAATATATAAAAACAATTATAGTGTTTCAAACTTTAACAACAGAATTAACAAAATAAGACAAACACACAGTAGAAGAGACAATGATTTTAACGTGGTTCACCCAATGTGGGTTACATCCACCGAGAATTTTCAGTCCTTTCTTTCTCAATCCAAGCAATAGAGGGTTACAACCTACAACAAACATCTGCTGTAATTTCCTCTCTATATTTACAAGGAATCAACACAGTAATTTTTCATTGTATACTCTATTTTTCCTCACAACTATATAGAAGAAAAAAATAGAAAAAAAAAACTGATTTTCTTAATACATTCCAATATTAACACTGAGTTCACAGCACCTAATTTTGGGATAAAAACAAAAAAACTTTCCCTGGCTGTCCTGTTGTAAATCCGGAAACTTTCTCTGATAGACTAACAGACTATAAATCTGGAAACTTTCCCTGTCCCGTCCTGCAATAAATCCAAAAACTTTCTCTGTTTAGCCTCCTCATAATTAGGCTCCATTCCTAACATAAAGGATAGTATAATTGGGGTACATTGGTATTGTAATGTTTTAATTGCTTCCAAAGGTTAGGTGGATTGCTAGTTGTTTGACCAATCACTTATCAAGAAGAGACTCAGGTTCAAACCTTAGAGGCATGTTTGTTGTAAAAGTAGTAATATGATCTGAATCTTCTGAATGCGCGCTAGATCAATGACGAAGGCACAAATCCTAAGCGATCGATGATCCTCCTCACACCTTGTTAACAACAACAAGGTTGTATAGGCTTGTTGAAAGCAACCCCTTTGATTTGAACCTTACACTTAACAATTACTAAAAAAAAATAGTGTGAATGTACCCAACTCGTCTATATATAAAAAAAAAAAACAAAAGGTCTTCCCATCTAAAACACCAACAAGGTAGCGTTGAAATATCACTCAAAATCTTCATAATGACATTTTATATTTAAAAATAAATAAAAAATAATAATAATCTTTAACTAAAGTTAACAGCCTATTGGTTCTAGGCTTTAACCATTAACAAATTTATAAGATAAGCCGATTCAGTCTAACCGTTCTAAAATATGACGTGATTACATGAAATCTGCAAGGATATCGAGACCTCCCTTATGAGGGGAAGTTATCATTATATTATTCAAAAGCGAAAGGATAAAGGTTTAAATAAAACAAATCTGTCAGATATTGCACGTCAAACACAGTCACCAGTGACCGGTCGCGTTACCTTGGTCGGATGAATCAGGGAGGTTGTGGATGAATATCTGACGTGGACAAAGTCAAAGGATAAGAAACAAAACGGAGCGCGGATCCCACCAGAGAATAGAAAATCATATATGTTTTTTTTTTGAAAAAAATGAAAAACTTGTATTAATACAAAGAACAATTACAAGCGGGAGAGAACACATCCCAACCAAGAACAGCAAGCAACCCAACAAGAGAAGAGCACAAAGGCAACCCAGCACAACACAGAGCAAAGAAATCAACTGGGCGCGAAAAAACGACATGTCGCGAAATCGCGACATGTCGCGAGATCAACCCCGTCTCCCCCACTGCGGTGCCAACAGGCGCGAAAACGCAACATGTTGCGAAATCGCGACATGTCGCGATATCGCGACGACAGCACCCACCTGCAACCTTTCGACAAAAATGTCGCGAAATCGCGACGAATTCACCATGTAGCAACCAGATCGCAAAAGCGTCGCGATATCGCGACAGTTTTCGCCAACCCGCTGGAAAGCCAAAATTGTCGCGATTTCGCGACGGGTTTTCCTTATGACACCAAACCGCCAAAAGTGTCGCGATATCGCGACGGTTTTTCCTTTCGGCTCCCAGTTCTCAAAACTGTCGCGAAATCGCGACGAAATATCCTCACGGCACTCAGTTCTCAAAACTGTCGCGATATCGCGACGGAATTTCCACTTAGCACTCCATCTGCGAAAGTGTCGCGATATCGCGACAATTTTACCAGTTAGCACTAAATTGCCAAAACTGTCGCGAAATCGCGACCACTTAACCATGCAACTTCCCCAAGGGCCCCGATGGCGCGACATGTCGCGATGGCGCGACATGTCGCGAAATCGCGACAAAAACCCGTCCAAGGCCGAGAAGGCGCAACCTGTCGCGATATCGCGACAAAAACCCGGAAGAGGCCGAAAGGGCGCAACCTGTCGCGATATCGCGACATGTCGCGATATCGCGACAGCAACCAGCCTTAGCAAAAAAACACTGCCCATCATTTCAGAAAACGTTCAAGGCCTTGTCGAATCTCTGCATCCTCCACAGGCATGTCACTGTGTAGCTGCATCCCAACCTCCCTTTCAGCACCCATCTTAGCAAGGAAATCGGCCGCCTTATTGAGATCCCGATTCACATAGACAGGTATCACATCATCTAATTCCCTCCAAAGCTCTTTGATTTGGGAAACTAAGATCCGCAACCTCCAAGCTTTCGAGACAAAGTTTCTCATACAATCAAGAGCACCCACCAAAATTTGGGAGTCAGACTCAATAATAATCTTCCTGTGTCCTTTTTTGGCAGCCCAGAAGGAGGCGGATTTAATAGCAAAGGCCTCGGCTTCATTGTTTGTGGCACATCCCAGACCCTGCAATTCCCAATAGAGCAAAGACCCAGCATGATCGCGGCACACAACTCCAATTCCAGCACTTCCCGGATTGCCTTTAGCCGCTCCATCAGTGTTGATTTTGATCCATCCTTCAGGAGGAGGTTTCCAACTACCACTCACCTGTCTTTGTTGAAAAACAACTCCCTCGTCCAAAGACTCAGAAGCAGACTGGGTTTCCCCCTCGGTATGAATGGCAACCGTTTCCGCCACTTTGCTCCAAATGACTTGCCATATTCCTTCTAAAGAGGAGAAGGTTTCACGAAAAATACGGGCATTTCTCTCCAACCAAACCTGCCACCAGATAAAAAATAAACCAAGCTCCCAGCCAATTCGAAGAGCATTGGATTTAAATCTACCTTTCTTCCAGCTTTCCCAAATGTTGTTTCGGGACAAGACCCCAATAGCCTGAAGTTTAAAGTGTGAGAACCAGCGCTTCCAGATCTGTCGAGTGAAAGAACATTCAAACATTAGATGATCCACCGTTTCCTCCTGCTTATGGCATAACACACATTGGGAGGGGCCAATGATGCCTCCGAGTGCGAGATTGTCAAAGGTGAGAATTCCATTATGCAAAAGCTGCCGGGCGAAGAAGTTCACTTTCGGCCAGCCACAGGGATGCCATATCTTTCTCCGAGTCAAGAACCAAAAAAGAGGGTGGAGGGGGCTGCGGGAGGATCTCACCATATCCTTCTTTCACGAGTATAAACCCCAAGGCTTCCATAGCCCCGAGGCCGGTTCATCCGCCTCATCTCTCCCGAGTAAGGAACCGTTTCGCCAAGATTTTTCCCAAAGTAGGTACCAACTCCGGAGGGATAGGTATTGGCCACTCATCCAGCCGTTTAAACTTTATGAACTTGTAGTCCCCCAAATGACTAGTGTTAAAGTAGCTCTCAATTTGAATCCATCCCTTATCTTCTAAGGCAGATTTTATCGGTTGCAATTCAGGAAAAACAGCAATAATGGGAGGATTCTGGTCCCAGGAATCAGTCCAGAACCGAGCCTTATCCCCACGCCCCACTTTCCAAAAAAGTTGATCTTTGATGAGTTGAGCTCCAAGCTTGAGCGCCTGCCACACTGGTGATCCAAAACCTTCCAGTGGAAAGCGGCCCACATCATTAGGATGGACAGAACCCAGGTATTTGCTAGAGAGAATTCTGCTGAAAAGGGATGTTGGCTGAGAAATCCACCTCCAATACAGTTTGCCAGCCAAAGCCTTGTTGTTAAACTTGGAGCTTCTTAGTCCCAAACCCCCTTTTTCCTTGGGTTGGGTAACCTTGTCCCAGCCAACCAAGGCCCATTTCCTCTCTCCCTTGGCACCTTCCCATAGAAATCTTCTAGCCATTTTATCCAGCTCTTTCCAAATAGACTGGGGAGCAGCCAGGACGGAGAATTTATAAATTGGCATGGCCTGAATAATTGACTGCAGAAAAGTTAGACGACCCCCATAACTTAACCATCTATTAGACCAATGGTTCATTCTATCATTGATGCCATCCAAAAGGTCCTTCCAAACATCAATTTTCAGTTTTTTGAAATGGAGAGGGACCCCTAGATAGACTATTGGGAGAGAGGTCCGTGTGAAACCTAAAATCTCAATAATTTTGTCCTGTAACCGTTGATCAATATTGAAGAAGATCACTTTGGATTTAATGTCATTGATGACTTGATTAGAGGCCCGGAGGTAGACATTTAGAGTATCTCCGATTCTTCTTGCTTCCCTAAGGCTGGCCACTCCCACCAATCCAGTATCATCTACAAACTGTAAATGTGTCAAAACTTCAGCCCCGACCTTAAAACCTGTTATCTGACCTTGAAGTCTTCTTTTCAGAAAGAGTCTGCCTAGACCTTCAGCCAAGATGAGGAAGAGATAAGGAGAGCAAGGGTCTCCTTGCCGCAAACCTCGAGAGGCACCAAAAGGAGGCGAGGGAAGTCCCTTGATAAGAACAGAGTAAGAAGGCGAAGAAATACAGCTCATGACCCAGTCTGTCCAGTCCTGAGAGAAACCAAAGGCAGTCAACATCTTTGCCAGGAAACCCCACTCCACCCTGTCATAAGCCTTGGACATATCCAGTTTAATGAACATTCCTTTGTTCCCTGTTTGGTGCATTGAATGGATAGCCTCCTGAGCAAGAATCACTCCATCCAAAATTTGCCTCCCTTCAACAAAACCCCCTTGTTTCGGGGAAATTATATTATGCAGAATAGGTTTTAACCTTTCAGCCATAATCTTTGTAATTATTTTATAGATCACGTTACATAAGGCAATAGGTCTAAAATCAGATAAATGAACCCCCCTGCTCCTTTTGGAATTAAAGAAATGAATGTATGATTTAGAGCCTTGAGCATTCTTTTATTGGTTCTGGACTCCTCAGTGACAGCCAGAACATCTTCCTCCAGGGAATCCCAAAAGGCCTGAAAGAACTCAATAGGGAAGCCATCAGGACCAGGCGATTTACCAGTACTCATCCCAAAGACCACCTTCTTAAGTTCATCTTTATCTATAGGTCGAAGTAGAGCCTGGTTTTCTTCAGGAGAGATTAAAGAAGGAATGACAGCAATAACTTCATCTTGGGCTGCCCCATCTTGCTCCATACTTTCCTTAAAGAGTTTTGAGAAATACTCCATTGAGTGGAAGTGCAAACCAGGAAGAGTGTCAAAAGAGTATCCATTCTCATCTTGAAGGGAATCCATAGTATTCATTTGTCTCCTAGCACGAGCGAGAGCGCTGAAAAAATTTTGTATTTATGTCTCCTTCTAATAACCAAGTATTTCTTGCTCTCTGTTTCCAGTAAATCTCTTCTTGGTTATCAATATCCTCAACCGCTTTGCGCAAAGCATCATCCTCGGATTTAAGGTGCTCGGAAATGTTTCCTTCACTGAAATGTTTTTGCACCTCATCCCATCTAGCCAACAAGGGGGCCCGTTGGAGGTGGAAGTCGATTTGTTAGTTTGCCTCCTTTGTTTCAATTTACACTTGACAAATTGAAGTCTGTTTGTGAGATTTGAACATTGCGGTCCCAAAAGGTGGGCGGCCATCTTCCCACCACCGAGGAATTTTTCTTCGGAGATCTTCTTTTTGCAACCAAAAATTTTCAAATTTAAAAGGTTTATGGTACTGCCTCTGTCCTAGCCCCTCCCTCCGAGTACAATGGGAAAGTGGTGCAAGCTGGGCCTTCCAAAATCTGAAATTTAAAATTCCATTTCACAAATGCTTCCTCCGAGACCGAGAAACCGGTCTAGTTTTACCTTCCTACTTGTGTGGCTCTCTTCTCTTATTAGTCCACGTAAAATAAGTACCGGGACCTTTGATATCAACAAGGTGAAAGGCCCGGACTTGAGCAATCAGAAGCTTATCCCCTGGATCCAAAACTGGGAAACCACCTTCCCGATCACTGGCAGATAATTTGGCATTAAAATCCCCAGCAACAATCCAGTCACAATCTTCCCGGGAGGATCTCATTGAATGAACAACATTCCATTGAAGCCACTGGCCATCAATGCTTTGAGCCCCATAGAAGTTTGTAATTAAAACCTGTTCAGCTGTAACAATATTCTTAAAGAGAGATGTGAGAACCCCCCTCCAAAGTTGTATGTTCTATTGCTATCCACACCGAGAGGATTCCAAAAAGTCACAATTCCCCCCGAAGCTCCTTGGGCCGCCACATCCATATATCCAGCGCCCCTCCATATTCTACTAGCAATTTTACACATAAGATCTGAAGACATTTTTGTTTCCTGAAGGAGCAAAAAGTCTGTTTTGTGTTTTCCTAAAAGTCTTTGAACAGCGATTGATGGGTTCTCTTTGTTTAAACCCCTTACATTCCGGGATTGTATAATCATTGGAAACCTTGGGAGCAATACGAGTCAATTGTTCTCACCGATCCTCCATTGATCGGCTTGTCCCCTTGCGCTACTATTAGATCCTTGTTGGATTTTCTACCGGCTCCTTGGGAATTACTATTCTTAGACCTCTTTTCCACAGGGTGATCCCCAACGCTGGTCTTTCTCTGTTTTTTCTGCACTTCCCATGTGGACATCCTTAATAGCTGGTTGTGCGGGGGAATGAATTACCATAGCCCCTAGGTTCTCCTGGCTGCGAGTCTCGGGGGGTTCAATCACTGTTCTAAGACAGGGAGTAGATGATAGAGGATCATGAGAGTAGGTGTTAGTATCCCCATCATTCCCAACCACTCCTTCCATGACTTGGTCTTCTTGGTCTACAAGGGATTTGAAAATTTCATATCGATTGGTTGGCTTGGATTGGGTCTGCTCTTTGCCATTTCTCTTCTTGTTTTTCCTCCGCTTCTGCTGTTCAAAGCCATCTTTCTGGGCATCAGAACCCTGGGGGATATTGAGGGGATCTTTGACCGAAGTGAACTTACCCTCTCTGGGACGATTTGACGCTCCCGACGGAGCTTCCGATTTTGTGGTCAAGCTATTTGGGCAGAACCTAGCCAAGTGGCCATGCTTATGACAGACTCTGCATCTGAAAGGTAAGGCTTCATAGTCTAGCTGCTGTATCCAGGTTAGTCCTGCCAACTCCAATTCCACCTCGGCAGGAAGTGGCTGGCTAATGTCCATTTCTACACATATTCTAGCAAAGACAGCAGTATTTCCTTCCATGGTATCTCTTGAAACTCCCAGAAATCTACCTAGAGAATTACCAATCAACTCAAGGATTTGCTCACCCCAAAACTCCATTGGGAGAGCATACAGCCGTATCCAGACCGGGACAGCCGTGGGCTCAATGCGGGGGTCAAAACCCACTCTCCACGGTTGGACAAATAATCCTGCCGGGCCGTGGCTCCTCTTCTCTGATTCAAATGCTCTGTTTCTATCTGCTAGAGAAGAGAAACTAATAATAAAATACCCATTGCTTATAGGCCATAGAGAGTACTCACCAATGGGCTCCCAGTTCTGTCTCACCCAGGTGTGAAGGAAGTTCAGAGTGGGCCGAATACCCATGAATTTGCAGATCAGATCATGGGTAGCACGGTATATAATCGTATCCTCAACCAGTTTTGGCTCTATGACAATCTTTGGCACAGGACGCGGATTGTGGAAGGCAGCCGTTAACTCTGTTTGCAGGTAAACCCTTTCCAGCATTCTTGAATAGCATTTGATAAGCACTGCGATGAGCTTCATCGGAAGAAGATGCAGGGTTTTCTTTTAATTTATCTGCATATGAACTTTTCTGCCCATCGGAAGCTCCAGGAGGAGACCCCATTGGGCCCTCCCAAGGCAACGAGCAATCCTTCAAAGAGGTGAAGAGTCAATCCTCAGACGGATCTGGAGGAGACTTCCAACCAGAGACCCTGGAGATTCACCTGGTGCTAGCACAAAATGTTTCCCACCAAAACGCCAGAGCTCCGCAGAGAAGTTTTTCCTCGTCCAACCTTTTCAATATATAGCTTGAAAATCATATATGTTAATAGTTATAATTATGTAATTTATAGTATAATAATAACATTTACTACTCCATTTCTATAAAAAAAATTGACACCATGTGACCTTGTTAAAATATACATATATGGATTGTCATTTTGAAAATAAATGTAAGATATGCGAGATATATAAACACTACATACATTAATTTTTTATTAATTTATATATAATTAAATTATATAAAATTGAAATAGAAAAAAAAACAATAATTCATTATAATTTCAAAAATCGTTTAAGAAATTCCTTGTTAAACAAGGTTTTTGAAAACATGATATGCAATCAATCCAAATACGATGGGGAGATCCTTTCCAATTTGAAATTATATTTTTTCCATATACTCAGGATGAGATCAAGAGGAAATGTTGGTAGTCAAGGAAATGTTGGTAGTATTGGCACTAAAATTGTATGGAAACCCTTGTAAATGCTGAAGGTGGACTTCTAATGCTGAAGGTGGATCCCCGAAGTTGGCATTAAAATTATGTGGAGACCCTTGCAAATGTTGTAGGTGGATCTCAAAAAGATAGAAAAAGGTTGTATAAAGACTGCACATAGATCTCCAACATTACGATCAGAAAAAAAGATCTTTAGGAAGGTATTGACAATATGAAAAGGAAAGAATTGATATACAGATTCATGGGGTTCAAACTCTAATTGACAGTACACTAACTTAGGAAGGAAGAACTTCAGATGACACTTTACCCTCGTAACTATTTACTCTGAGAAAGATTGAGAGCAAATGTTTAAAAAAAAATAATGGTTTTTTTTGGAAAAACAAGTATTTTTTAAATTTAATAAATTAAATTATTAATTTAAAAAAAAAAATTAAATTAATAAGTTAGTATTTAAGTTATCATTTATTATTTAAAAGTCATATTGAAAGCTTCGGTTAATCTATAATGTCAAGAATACGCCTAAAGGGCTTAAACTTATGATTATAATGGTTTCAAGTCAAATAAATTTTTATTATGGATTTAAGTTCACTTTTATAAATTTTTATTTTATTTTAAAAGCACGTTTGAAACCATCTTCCATTCTTCGCTAACTAACCCTTTATAATCTCCTTCACTCTAATACTTATATTAATCTTAATCTTAGCCAAAGTGCAAGTCTCCCTTACCATTCCTAAGATTAATATAGGATGGTCCATGTCTCTATGGAATCATATCTGATTAGGTGTCTTTAATTTTCTATGTAATTCAATGGTAACGATAGAGCTACGTGGCAAAATAAGGGAGAGGTATATAATTAAGTAAAATGCACATGGAATTTGCCTATAACTTTTATTACCAACTTCTCTTCTCAGACATTGAGAGAGGAATATATATAACTGACGTTGACATTGAGGCAAATTAATTTATATTTACTTCTTTCCTTTTTTTTTTTTTTAATTAACACACGATCAACAATACTAATATTAGGTAGATATATAACTGACGTTAACATTGAGGCGAATTAATTTATTATATTTACTTCTTTACTTTTTTTAATTAACACATTATCAACAATACTAATATTTCTCAATTAATGTGTACTATATTTCTCAATAGACATGCTTTTTTTATTAAGTATGATTGATTATTTAAATAATAATATTTATTAAAAATATAAAATGTTATTTATTCTTTTATATATTTAAAAAAATATAATTATATTACTAAACATTATAAAATGTATACTTTCATCAAATAAAAAGTTTATACATAATTATATGAATAAAAATTAATTAATAAAATATTTTTAATCAAATAAAAATATATATATAAATAAAAATTAATTAATAAAATATTTTAAATAAATAATTTAAAGTTTGAATCCTCCAAAGTAGGATATATAAGTTATTGAAATAATCAAAATAGAAAACATAACATGAGATATTACTAAAAAAAAATTCCTAAGCTTGTAATTATTTTTATTTTCTTCAAGTAATGCAGAAATATAATGGGTAGTATAACTAAGGTACATCTTTTAAGTGATTTAATAACATAGAGTTTTTGGCCTTCTTCCTATAATTTGCCTTCCTATAATTTAAACTTAAGTCACCAAAATAAAAAGCTTATCAACATACACAAATTATAAGTCACCAAAATAAAAAGTTTATCAACATACACCCAGGTGTTGTAGTGAGTTGGAAAGGAGACGACAATCCTCCAATGGAGGTCCCAGGTTCAAATCTTCACATCCAATTGATAATGTTGGTATGGGTAGGATCGGGTGCAACTCTTTGACCGTGTAGAACCTATGTTCGTGGTCTCTCAGACCAAACGACCCCACAAGAGATTTTTAGTTAAAAAAAAAGCTTATCAACATACCAACTACAAACTAAAAAAACACCCTTAAAATCTTGTGACCTCTTATATTTAAGACAAATAAAAAAATAAAAGTAATCTTTAACTACAGTTAACAGCCTATTGGTTCTAAACTTTAACCATTAACAAATTTATAAGATGAGCCGATTCAGTCTAAACTTTAACCATTAACAGATTGATAATAATATAAACTATATACATGGCAATGGTAAAAACCAAACAACAGAGACATCTGCACACAGGTCCGTTTCTATAAATTTATAATATGAGCCGTTTCCTATAGAAGGGAAAAATCACCAACACTGGTCTGTTTCCCAGTTCCGCCCCACGTGACCAGACGGGATCCCATAACTCCTTGGGCTAGGCACCCTGCTCCATCTCTGGCTCTGCTGCATCACCAGCTTGCGGTCATATTGGGCGCGGTCCTCTGGCTTAGACAGAACAGCATAAGCATTCTGAATCTGCATAAACATCTCGCTCCTCAGGCTCTTGGCCTCGGGGGATGCGGCAGTGTCCGGGTGGAACTGCCGCGCCAGTTTCCGGTACGCCCTCTTGACGTCCTGCGCCGTAGCCCCCCTGCTAACCCCCAGAACCTCATACAGGCTCCCCGGTTTCTTCATGTGGCCGCCGCCTTCCGCTGCCGGAACCGCCCGCGACTCCACCCCGGAAACCTGCACCGCCCTTACCACGCTTAAAGAAGTGATAAATCTGACGCCTCTGGTGCTTCCGAGTGTGGCGCCGCAGCGCGAGGTGCTCTGCAAACCCATATGACCGGCGCCGGGGGAAATCGAAAATCTAATGCAATCCATCTCTGATATACTCTATTCTTTTGTCTGTGCACGATCAATAAAGAGATCAAAACTTGTAGAAATGTGGCTGGCAATGAGATTGGAAAAAGAAAGGGAGAGCAAAAGTCATAGAAATGTGGCTGGCGATGAGATCTGGAAGAAAATGGAGACCTCCTATGTGAGGGGAAGTTATCGTTATATTATCCAAAAGCGAGGGGATAGAGGTTTAAATAATACAAATCTGTCAGATATTACACGTCAACACAGTCACCAGTGACCGGTCGTGTTACCTTGGTTGGACGAATAAGTGAGGCTGTGGATGAATATCTGAGGTGGACAAAATCAAAGGATAAGAAAGAAAATGGAGCGTGGGTCCCACCAGAGAGTAGAATATCGGATTTCATTCAAAGAATTGTGGCCCAACTGTAGGAATGGATAAGAACTAATTGAAAGTTGTCATTGTAGTCCTGTCGGTATTGGTTGGCTTTTTATTTTTATTTTTTAATATAAGCAAAATAAATATTATTGGGTGTTGTTATTATAAGTTTTAGTTGTTTAGGTTAAAAGAAGTCAAGTTGAAAATTGGGACAGTCAATACTAACTTATTCCTATCTCAATACGCAATGATTTGAACCTTGATCTTTCTCAACGAAAAGGTACTTGTTTGCATTCTATTTTTGTTATTTTAATTTGGGGAGGAAAGTATTTTGTTGTTAAACATTTGGGGAGTATAATTATGTTAGTTTGAATTACAAATTAAAAAAATAATTTACTATTATATATTGAAAAATTGTGAAAATAACCTAAATTATAACACCCATCATACTTAATATTATTAAAAAATAATTGAATTTACAAGTTTAATTACAATTCTTAAATCAAAATGGTGGAATATATAGATGTTAGGACAGTTGAAATCCTGTCTTTATTTATTAATTAATAAAAGCTAATAGAGACGGGCTTTACATATGTGGTCCAACTCTTGGTTAGATGTGTGTTATTTTTTTAAAACCAAAGGAGTCTACGGCCAGGGAACATGACTGTCATGAAGTCAAGCTTGCTGATTTCTAGGGATTGGGACAAAATAGTCGGGGTAATGGAATCTTTCATGGCAAGGAAATTTATATTAATTTATATGTTAAAGCGATTTTTTTATATTAAGATATTGTAAAGACTGTAAATATAAGATTTTTTTAGGGTTAAAGAATTTGGATGCTATTATTTTTTTAATATAAAGGAATTAGTAATGTCTCGTCATAAAGTTATTATTATAATCATTTTTCTCACCTCAATAAATATTTACTCTAGATGTTTTCAAGATTCTGAATTATATCATAAAGTTTATAAGTTAATAATGATGAGCAATTTTAGGTTTTTATTACTTCTATTCCTTCTTCAAAAACAATTTCTCCATATAACCACCTCTCCAAAATATTGATATACGGTGTATTGCACCAAAATATATAACTATAGTCTTTTTAACTATAGTCTTTTTGTCGTTATTATTAACTTATATTTTTATGTATATTCAATTAAGGATGCTTAACTTTTTATCCATCTCATTTTGTTTTTTTTAATGATGGACAATGTTAACACCATAATATTATAATATTCCTTAATAAATTAATATAACTTAACATTAAAAAAAAAAAAAGCTACTACCTTTGTTCAACTTGGATGCCACTACTTACTGGTTGGATGTGGATTAGCTTACTCACTTTTGTTTTAAAAATTTATATTTTTAAAGTTTAATTGGTTAAAATTATAACTAAAATTAAATATAAAACTTACTTTGTATTGTTTTGAAAACAATTGTTACAAGGCAGTTATAATAGATTTTTTTTTTTTCTTTTAGACCACTAAAACTTTATACGAATTTTCAAAATAAAATAATATTGCCCAATGTTATTTGGTGTAATGGCAGTTACCTAGTTATTATCATCCATGTTGTTGTGAGGTCGATTCCTCTTGTGTTTGCTCGAACGAACACTGATATTTGTAAACAATGTTCAATATAAAAAAATAAAATAATATTAAAAGTTCGCTCTAAAAATGTGCGCCGAAATTAATCCAGAAATCAATTCATTTGATTTTATACCCATTTTATTATGTTTTAAAAAACGTTTTGTTCAGTTTTTTAAATGAACATTACTACCACTATATTATCCGTTGTATAGTAAAATGGATTTTTATCAGAAATCAATTTATTTGACTTTATACCTATTTTATTATATTTTTAAAAACGTTTTTGTTCATTTTTTAAATAAACGTTACTACCACTATATTGTCTTTATTATATTTTTAAAAACGTTTTGTTCAATTTTTTAAATAAACGTTACTACCACTATATTGTCCGTTGTATAGAAAACATTATAAATGTAGCAACACTCATTCACTAATATAATTTTTTGTGGCAAAAAGTCATTCTATCAGTTATTTGGTATGTTTTTAAGGTTTTATCTTTTATTAAATTTAAATTATTTATAAGGTATTGGATTTTTTCAAAACTCGTGCTTTTATTTTAAAATAAAATATTTTTCTTAACATGTTTGTAGTGATATTGAGAATCAAGTTTAAACTACTACATGTTTAAACCTAAAATTTGATCTAAAAAGTATAAGTTAGTTGGTAGCAGTTAAGTGTTATTATTGAGTTGTCCTATCAAGCTAGGGATTTTGTTGGTAGCAGTTAAGTATTATCATTGAGTTGTCTTATCAAGCTAAGGTTTTTGTTGGTAGCAGAAGTGTTATCATTGAGTTGTCCTATTAAGCTAGGGTTTTTGTTGGTAGTAGTTAAGTGTTATCATTGAATTGTCTTAACAAAGATTTTTATTGATAGCAATATTGTGACCAGTGAATTGTTCTAACAAACTAAAGTTTATAATGATGACCTAGTATTCAATCTATAATCATACTCTATATTAAATAAAAAATGCTACTATTCTCATACAAACATATACATATAATTCTTTAACATATTTTTTTCCAGTTTTATTCACTTTTAACCTAATGCCGTTCATTCGAAATAAATTGCAAACGTGGTAGACATGAAACGGGTAAAAAATGCATTTAAGAAACATATATTATGAGAGTGAGGGTTTCTTTTTTTCCTAATTTTTCCATTCCTTTAAACCTTGATATCTTCATTATTATATTTAAATAATTTTAGTTAAGAGATTTTTTTTTTTTTTTAAATTTAGTTAGAGTGAAAAACTCCTACAATTAATGTATAGGGTTAAGTAGGCTCCTCAAACTCTTCCAAAATCTGATAGCTATGTTTATCAATAGGAAATCTAACACACAACTACCCCCTTGGACCTTCCAAAGAAAAACCAAAGCCCGAACCGTCACACTATTCCTCTTGGAACTATAAGGAAGAGATTTAGATTTGCTAAATTATACATAAATAATATTTAAACTATTGTAATATCATTACATGATTATATTTAAATAATTTTAGTTAAGAGATTTTTTATTTTTATTTTAATTTAGTTAGAGTGAAAAACTCCTACAACTAATGCATTGGGTTAAGTAGGCTCCTCAAACTATAACTCTTCCAAAATCTGAGAGCTACATTTATCAATAGGAAATTTAACACACAACTACCCCCTTGGACCTCCCAAAGAAGAACCAAAGCCCCAACCGTCACACTATCCCTCTTAGAACTATAAGGAAGAGATTTAGATTTGCTAAATTATACATAAATAATATTTAAACTATTGTACTATCATTACATGATGATGATGCAAAATAAATAAAACTAGTTTCAATCTTATATAACCAATATATTATGAAACAATAAAAAAATTATTTAATAATATAAAAATATATATATTTTTTTAATTTAACAAAAAAAACCCTTGCGAGGTCGCCTTGGTTTGAGAAACCATGACCACGGGTTCTACACCATCAAAATCACATGGGAGTCGCGCTCGACCCTCACCACACCAACATTATCAATTGGATTTTGGATATCCAATGTGCGTTTTGGTAGGGTGGAGATTCGAACCAGGGACCTGCCTTAGAGAATTGCCCTACCCTCTCTAACTCACCTTGGTAAAAATCATTCAAATTTAAGATTTTATATTATAATATATTTTCAAGACAAAATAATTTATAATATCATAACTAGGTTCCAATCCCACGGGCTTGCCCATGCACAAACAATAGCCCAGATCCGATTCCTCTGAGTGGTGCGCCAGATTGATGACGACGGTGCAACCCTTGTGCGTTCGGCGGTCCCCATCTCATGCCGGGTTACCATGTACCGAGACGATGGAAGTCCTGGGAGCCTTTGCAAATAGTTTGAACCCTACCTGCTGTGCTGGTAGTTACTAAAAATCGTGATTGTAACCATTGCTTCTATATATATATATATATATATTTATATATATAGTAATAGTATAAGTAATTTAACCATTATGATAATTGTCTACGTCACTTGCATTATCGGTGATGTGACCCGGGTTCAATTCCCTTTAAAAAAAAAATTATGATAAAGGATTAGAGTCTAATTGACTTCTTTTTACTTAGGATTTATAGACTGATATCAAACAAAGGTGTTAAGATTCCTAAAAAAATATATATTATATGATAAAATAATTAAAATAATTTGGTGTATACTATAACAATATGTTATCATTTTTAAAAGTGATACTACTTTTTACTTAGGGTTTATAGACTGATATCAAACAAAGGTGTTAAGATTCCTAAAAAAATATATTATATGATAAAATAATTAAAATAATTTGGTGTATACTATAACAATATGTTATCAGCACAGTAGTATGGTGAAGGTATCATGCAAGTGAATTTATTGCCAACTCAATATAATTTGTATTTTTTAATAAGTTATATGTGGCTTTGATTGTGAGCCACTCCCATCAAAAGACATATATATAAACTTCTTTGAGTTCTATGTTTTAACAATCAACTTCTTGATATCATTTTGATTAAGAGATAATTGCTTTTTAAAATTTGAATTTTATTGGGATGAAGATCAACACTACAATTTGTTAATTTATGTGCTACTTGATATTCTTCTTTATAATTATGCTCATACTTCTACGAGATTGCCTTTAGTAATAGATAATGAACATTAGCAATAATATTATTTTTTATCCAATCTCCACATCCATTTTTGTTAATAGCATTGATGATAATTTGTGAATCCCTCTCAATTGAAATATATTTTTCCTTTTTCTATCACAATCCTGTAAAAAGTGTCCTAGCCTTTGCATAATTGTTAGTTTAAGTTTAATATGATTCTAAATAAGTGAGAAGAATTCCACCTTCACTATTTTTAAAAATACCACCTCTACCAGTTTTTCTCGAATTTCTTTTAGAAGCACCATCAAAATTAATTTTGATAAATCCAAATTTTCGACATTTTCATTTTACCATAGATCGAAGTAGATATTTTGTTTTAATTTCATTGTTGTAGATGACTCTTCAATGTATTTTCAAATCATGTAGCCAAGTTATTAGCACCTCTTTTCTACAACTGAGACTTCCCATGATGAGCACCATATTTGTAGACATTATGAAAGAGAGACAATAATACAATTTTAAACTTGGGCATGATTTTGAGATTATTCCTTCCAAGCCATAAATTCCACTGAATAATGGCAAGGTCAATCCTCTAAAGAATACATAATGTTTTAGCTTTGAAATAATCAATCCAACATTTCATCAACTCTTTCAATGTTGATGGAGCTACCCAATATAGTTCATATTTTTTTTAAATAATCCTAAATGGTGTGAGAAAATGGACAGTAAAGAAGTAAATGGGTTGATGTTTCTAAATCCTTATCATAGAAGGCACATCCTCTTCTTTGTAAAATCTCTCTTCTAAGAATATTAATTTGAATTGCTAACCAACAAAATGTTGAGGCCTTAGGGACAATCTCCAATGACCAAACATTCTTCCAAGGAAAATATTTGGGAGAAGAAATTTTTTTTGCATCTTTTGAAGTTCATTTACAATTTTTTTGAGTTCCTCTCTTTCAACCAGGTTATTAAAATAAATCCACGATCTGGAGTTGTTGCTCATAATAATATAATCTTTGACCTTTGGACCTTTACATGCTAGGCATGCTTGAGCCAATGGTTTCCATTTTGAGTCAGAGATAAGAGGATAAGGCTTCAACCAAGCATCAGACCAAAACATTACATAACCCCCTCTCCTTGATAGACCATCTAATATATTTATTTATCAATTGCAAACTCTCTAAAATGAAGTTCCATGTTGATGATCCTTTGGGTAAATTTCTTTTGCTAAATAATTTCATTGCATCAAGAGAACCTATATAATTTTGAAGTAATATTTTTGCTCAATTCTTTCCTTGATCTCTGAATGATCTCCACGCAAGCTTTGCTCTTAATGCCAAATTCATAAGTCTGCAATTTTGCAACCTTGCTCCTCCAATATTATTTCCTTTGCAAACTCAATCACGCTTACAAATAGGAAACCTAAATTTTTCCTCACAAACTTTCCATAGAAAGTCTCTTTAAAATTTATCAATTTTTAATGCTATAGCTATTGGCAGTCTTGAAAGTGACATTATATATACAAGTATAGATTGCAATGTAGTCTTTATGAGTTGTAGCCTTCCTGCCATGGTTAAGAACTTACCTTTCTCACCTGCCAAGCAAGCTTTCATTCTATCCAAAAAAGAGATCCATAGCTCCTTTTTAGTTCCTTTAGCAGACAAAGGAATACCCAAGCAGGTTGATGGAAATTTTTTAATTTTAAAGCCTAAAATACTCATAATAATTTGTTGTAAATCTAAGGTAGACTTAATGAAAAACTTATAGCAACTGTCCAATAGCCTTCTCATAGCATGATAATATTGATTAAACTCCATGGTCTCATTGATTGAGAGATGTCCCAAAAGAAAAGTATCATCAAAAAATTGAAGATGAGATTCAAAAGGACCATTTTTTGCAACTAGAATACCCTTGATTTTCCTTCTATTTTTAACTTTGAAAAGGCTCTCCCTAATGCTTTTACTAGAATAATGAATAGCTAAGGAGAAAGTGGACCACCTTGACGAAATCCACAAGATGACTTGAAGTAACCAATAGGAGAACCATTGATCCAAATAGAAAATTTTGCAGTGCTATAACAACATTTAATCCATTCACACCAACTATAATCAAGACAAGCTCTTTAAGAATAACATGTAGAAAATTCTAGGAAACTCTATTATATGCTTTGTTCATATCTAATTCAAAAGCATACCTATTTTTTTATGGAATGAAAAGAATGTATGGCCTCTTGTGTAATAATTATACCATCAAGAATTATTTTACCATGAACAAAGCCACCTTGTTCCTTTGAGATAAGACACCTTAGAATGTCCTTCAACCTATTTGCTATAATTTTTGAAATGATCTTATAAAACATATTACAAAGGCTTATTTGATGAAAATTGTCAAAATATTTTGTCGCCTTTCTTGGGAACCAAGGTAAGAAAAGTAGCATTGGTCTCACTTATTATAGCCTTCTTTTTTCAAGTCTCTTCAACTACAACTAACACATCACTCTTCAATAAATCCCTAAAATTTTGAAATCAAATTACAAAAAATCCATCAGGGCTAGGTCTTTGTTAGGATGGAAAGAGAAAATTGCTTCATGAATCTCCTCCATAGATATATTCTTCACCATGCTTTCATTTTGTCCCTGAGTGATAATTGATGGAATAGTTTGTAGAAGTTTTTCTTATGTCTCCTTATCTTGCCTAGAATCTGACAATGTATTTTTTAAATAATTAATTTATTTCTTCCTTATATCTTCTTTGTCCTCAATATTTCTTCCATCTAGATTTAAAATATTTTAAAATGATGAACAATTTTTTTTGTTTTTTTTGTAGCATGAAATTTATGTATATTTCTATCTTCTTCCTTGTGCCATTTCTCTTTAGATTTTTGGAACCATTATCACTCTTCCTTTTTCAATGCATTATGATAATCATAAAGTAGTTTTTTATTTCTTTCACATAAGAATCCTAATCAATTTTATTAATTTCTACTATCTCTTGTAATTTTTTAAGCTTGGATTCAATTTCTTTCTTTTCTTTAAAAATGTTACCAAAATATTTGGCATTCTAAATCTTCATTTACTCCTTTAAATATTTTAACTTTTGAACAAACTTGTACATACACGATCCTTCAAATTTTGATTCATCCCACCATAACATAACCATCTGGAAATTGGAGCCATGTAGACTAGAAGCAAAATGGCTTTGGATGACCATTACTAGGTAACTCACAAGTCAAAAGAATGAGTTTGTGATTTGATCTTGCTCACAATAAAATATTTTAAGAGATTGTATACGTTGTTTGCAACCATTTATTAAATAAGAAGAATCTATCTAGTCTTTCTACTATATGATTATGCTCAATTCGACTATTATCCCATGTTTATAAAAATATTGAGGGACTAACATCCCAAAGGTCACTTGAATTGACAAATGAACTTTCTTTACTATACTATTCTTGAAACTCTAAAGTGCAAGGAATACACTCCATAATACTTTCATTTTTATTGTAAGAATATTTTATGCTACTTGAGGAGAATAAGAGTGATTTATTTTAGATTATGCTCCTTCACCTCATTTGCTTTAAAATTTGCCTTCCCATCTTCCTTTGCTTTAAAATTTACCTTCTCCTCTTCTTTTGCACCTTTAGCTCCTTTATTTGAACTTGCACACTATACTTCCTCATCTCTCGTATCACTTTTTGCTTCTAATGGTTGATTTGAGTGAACTATAATGGTTTTTTCCATTTGATGATGCAAAGGGGTTTTTCTAGCCACTTTCTTAGGAGAGGAAAATTCTTGATTTGACCTAGATTCGCTTGTGATATGATCTCCTTGTTCCAAATTGAAGCTACCCTCATGCCTAAAAAATTCAATCTCTTTCTTCATCATTTTCACTTTGTAGTCTCTTACCATGTGTCCAGTTTCATGATATTTGTGATATCAAAATGCAATATTTTTAAAATTCACTTGTTGATCCCCATTCTATTAATTTAGATTTAATCCTAATAAACTACAATAAATGTTTTGAAATATCCATGGAAACACATATTTGAGTGTATACAACATGTCTTCTCTCCTTAGTAGTTGGTCCCTCCTAGATGAATTCACCTAGAGTATTACCAATATTCTTCAAAACCTCCTCATTGATAAGTTGATAAGGAAGTCCAAAAAACCTAATCCATATCGGAAGCCTTTTGATAGGTTTTGTGTCCATAGAAAAATTCTCACTCTAGGTAAATATGATGCATATTTTCCTATAAGGGTGGTATCTCATAGACCATTATTTTAAACCATTAGATCAGTTGTAGTCCAATCTTGGTTAGTGGCAAGTCCTAAAGGAGGGGTTAAGAGAAGAATGGACTAAGGAGAAAAGAGAACTAAAAGAAATCTTGGATGAAAGTAAGTGGTCAAGGAGGAATGGACCTAATCAACTAGGTTGGGGGCATAGCCAATTAGGAATTTACATTGTCAAAGAAGGTTATAGAAAGATTATCCACAACACTCAAATTGGTCCATATCCCCCCTGGTTGAAATTATGGTAACCCAAAGGATGGCCAAAGATAATATGTTTTATGTGGTTGGTTGCACATAAGAGTATTATGACTCAGGATAACTTGAGAAGACATGGATTTATTGGACCCAACTGGTGTATAATGTATCACCAAGAGGAGGAAACAATGGGCCACCTCCTTTTTGTGTGCCCCTATGCCCAAACAATATGGATTTTATGGTACAACATTTTTTGCCAATCAAAAAATCCATTCCCACTAAGAATAACTTTTGGGACTATTGGAAGACCAATAGATTCAAATCAAAGACCTTGAATATAGCTTGGGATTTGGGTTTGGGTTTCATTTGTTGGTAACTTTGGTTGGAACATAACAACAATATTTTCAAAGAAGAATTTAGACCAGAGGAAAGAATTTGGGGAACTCTAATTAGGAAATTTTTAGAGACGATGTAGGCTAGAACTCAAGAGGACTCTCAAATGGTAAAGGATGAAGCAGATATATGAACACAACTATAAAAGCAACTGCAATATGGGAACTAAGAAAGGGAGGATAAGAATAGAAAGAGGGATTCTAGATTCAAGATGAAGTCCAAATATTCAAAAGAAGAGGATGAATGAAATACCTTAAGGGGTCATCTGGCAAGAACTAGAACATCTAGAAGTTGGATAGTCAAAGACATAGAGCTGAGCTACATTTTGAGCCTTGCAAAGGAAGGCAAGTTATCTAAAGTAAATGTATAATTTGAGTTTTTTATATATTTTTTTACCTTTTTTCTAAAAAAAATGTATATTTTCCCTTAAACCATAGACCTCCATCTATTATTTTATTCTTTATTTTTGTACTTGAGAGAAAATGAGGAAAAATCCTTTTGAAAGAAAAGTTATGTAGTAATTTGAATTCAATCCCCACTTCCACTTGATCCAATTTTGAATCTAAAAAAAACATGTTCAATATCCATGAAACTTATATAATAACCCATTGGTTTTGAGAACCATTATATCATGCTCAATCATCTCATTCTTGATAATCACTTCTGGTGTAGAATCTGCTACCTAGACAAGGTTTGCCAATAATTGCTCTTCCTCTTATTGTTAGCTAAGGCATCCATACTTCCAACTTGGCCATTCATACTTTTAGTAAGGGCTTTTACAAATAACTTTCTTTCCATGTTACCTCGATTTTCTTCAAATGAATCCTTTAAATTATCCTAAGATCTTGAATAAGAAGTGACACTTGTTCCTTGATCACACTTTGCTTTCTACTTCCTACTTACCTACTCACACTTCCTCTGCTCCCAGAACAATAAATAGTACTTGTTCCTTGATCACACTTTATTTTCAACTTCCTACTCCCTGCTCACACTTCCTCCTTGCTCCTAGCTTGCACTCGCTCCCTTGTAAATTATATATTATAATAAAATATTTAATTTTACTATGTTGAACATTCAAATTTAACTTTTTAATATATTAAATTAAAAAATAAATTATTTAAAAATATATTTTAAAGTAAAAATATAACTTGTAAATTTTAAGTATTTATTTAAAAAGATTGCATATAAAAAATCAAATCTTTAATTCATTAAAATAAAAATATATTATTCATTTTATTCACCAAGTTTGAAAGGACTATCCAAAAAAAAAATTAAAGGTCAAGGTCATTTATTCCATTGATGTTGGTTCGAATAGTTAAAATACTTTATCCAAGATTCTATTAAATTCAAATTTGGATAGCATTAACTATATTTTAAAAAATAACAATGAATAAATAAATTATAAAATCATCAAGACAACTCTAAATAGCAA
Organism: Wollemia nobilis; assembly: GCA_028583015.1. Classification (NCBI taxonomy): domain Eukaryota; kingdom Viridiplantae; phylum Streptophyta; class Pinopsida; order Araucariales; family Araucariaceae; genus Wollemia; species Wollemia nobilis. Next base: position 8,177,697 of record JAQPPZ010002521.1, on the reverse strand, counting down.
CGAAAGCCACATGGTATTTTTTTTTTTAATTAATAAATTTTAAAACCTTTTAATAATAAAGATTAATAAGTTGTTTTTGATAAAATTCATTACACTATTTTATTTTTTCTTACTCTACTCTAAAAAACTCAATAAAATATTTTACTAAATGTAAAAAAAATGTTAGATCTAAAATCAATTATATTAAACAATCTACTTTAGCACTAGAGCAAGGTTTAAATGTATGTATATGGCTCCTTTTTTAACCTTAAATATATGGTGATGAAGTTGGATCTCTCCAAGGCTTTTGACAGAGTAATCTGGCTATATTTAAAAAAGATACTTACTCGTATTGGGTTCTGTGTGTAAATGATGAATTGGAGTATGGGATGTCTTTGTTCTGCTTCTTTTACAATTTTGACTAATGGGTTAACTTCTCAATTCTTCAAAGCTTCTTGAGGGATAAGACAAAGTTGCCCCTTGTCGCCACTGTTATTTATTTTGGTAGTTGAAGGATTAAGTAGGTGTATTTTAGAATCCAAGAGGGAAGGAGCAATAAATCAAATTAGAATAGGTAGAACAGTGGAAGTCACCCATCTACTTTTTGTAGATGATGTTCTCCTTTTCATAGATATAATAGTAAGAGTTGTAAAGAAGTAAAACAATCTTTAAATATTTTCTATTTGACAATAGGTATGCATATTAATGTACAAAAGTCAAGCATATCTTTTAATAGTTTGGATCAAGATCAAACCGTATTAATAGAGGGTTTTAAATATCTAGGGTTCTTTTTGAAACCCAATGACTACACTAAACAAGACTAGAATTGGTTAAAGTCCTTGTGAACATGGCTATATTTGGAAGAGAGCAAAAACTCATGAAAAGAATTTGTTATTTTTAATAACTAGTTGAAGGAAACTCATGATAATAGATTAGTAAAGATATCTAAGATGATAAAATATGGGTTCAAGAGTTAAGAACGCAAGTGCAAGGCCTTAAGAAGAACACAGGTCCCTTGGAATCCAAATCCAAGCAAACAATAGTTTGTAAATATTTCAATGAAGTACATGAGGCAAGTGAATGCTAAAAAAAGAAGGCCAAAATGTAGCATAGTAGCAGTGCACATGCCCAAGTACGACAAGAATGCTTTAGCATCCAAACGAAAGAAAGTTTTAGACAAGTATGAGGCACCCGAAGAAGGAATTCATGATAGGACAATAGTTTAAAGTAATTGTTAGGACATTCTAGACATCCACTGGTTGAAAAAAAGCATCGAAAACTTGAACCAAAGTAAAGCCCAACCATGTTAATTATAAAAATAAAATTTTCTCAAAAATTTAATAGTATGTTTAACTTCAATCTTTAATTCTAAATTTTATGAACTTAATCTTGTGAAATATAACATATTAGACTATACCATGGCATGGAGCTCCTTGGATCTACCATATATCAAAACTTGCTCTCTTAATGACATTAGTTCAACTATAAAGAAGAATTTTGTGGTCTTTAAAATTGTTGGAATTCCAAGCCAAGTGGTAGTTACAAGAGCTAATTCTATTTAAGATAAAACCATGCTAAAAAATATCTTTATTTCCTTATAAATCCCTCAAAATAAAATGGTCCATTGTACCTACAATGTCCTTGTTGAGCATATTTCTATTCTTCTAAGTGAAAATCACATTATCAAAAGGATGTTGAAGGGCTTCCATAGGGATATAAAGATACAGGTGGATATCTCCTATTTCGTGTCACAAAATTAATCATCCCTAAAAAATCATGCATAGGCAGGGCTATATGGGTTGCATTCACCTGTGGGATGTACTCTATGAGCACCTCATGTGTAGGCAATGGATCCTAAAAGATGCCCATCTATTGATTGTTGGTCGCGAGAGGATTGATAATTTATATTTCATCCTTGTCAAGCATATCATGTACTTTGTTCTTAAATGTGATACATGATTGAATGTCATGACCATTTACCTGATGATAAAGACAATATTGGTTCTTTTGATACCACTTTGGTCTGGGCTTGTTCGGATCTAAATGGTGAATCTTTGACAAGTTTATAGCTTTGGCCTTGCATAATCATTTAAAGAGTGATGCCAATGACTTAGGTAATGGTGTATAATTGTGAGGTTGACAACGTTGTTGCCTTTGCCCTTGATTTTTTTGGGACTGATCATACTACACAGGAGGGGGTTGGGCCTGATAATTATCTTGTTGTGAAATATTAGGCTTTGCAGGCCCTGGAATATTTAAGACAACTTGATTAACCACTACAAGTTTTTATTGAGTTTGGTTGCCTTTTAGATTTTTATTCCATTTCTTCTTTCTAAGTTTAAGTTCCCCTTCCTAAATATTGATGTCCTCTATGACCTTAGCCTGATCCAAAGCTTCCTTAAAGGTCTGATATTGTTGGAGTTGTAACAACAATGAACTATGATTTGAAAAACTCTTTATGAATAAACGAGTGAGCTCAGTTATAGGTAAGGTAAAAAGTAATTTGGACATGACCGTTCGTCACTTGTTTCTATAGTCCAATACTGGCTCATCATAAAATTATTGAAGATAATACAAATTAGTCAAGGTAGCTTTCTTCTTAAGGTTGAATACAAAGTGTTCTAGGAATGCATTGGCAAGTTGTTCAAAGCTATGAATGCTACGCCTTGGGAGGTGATTGAACCACTCCAAGGCTATGTTTGAGAGCATTATCAAGAAGGTTATTAGTAACAAGACATCATTATCCTGAAGTTGAAAGCATAGGTTCATACAACTAGTGACATGTTCCTATGCATCATCATCCCCTTTAAAATTGTCTAACTTGGGTATTTCAAAATTGTGTCGGATATGGGGGAGATGAGATAGAAGGATGTAGCAATTTTTTGAATAGTTGGATTAGTGTGGGTTTCTTATAACCCGTTCCCAAATCTTATTTTTCCAGTGATTTAATAAGCTAGGTGAGCACCTTGTAAGCTTCAGAGGAAAAAACTCATCTTCGTGCCTTTGCCCTCGAGGAGGGGGAGGTGGAAGATGCCTAGTGGAGCAAGGTGGTTGATCATGGTCGTCTACCATATCCTCATAATGTGACTTGGGGTACCCCTAATCATGGTAATATAACCCTAAGTCCTTATAGGCTACGTGCTCCTATGGAGCATTATGGATTTGATGTTGGAGAGGCCTATGTCATTGAGGGGGGACGAGGAGGATGGTTATGATTAGGTCTAGATGATGTACCATACATTATTGTTGTATCTACGACCTATGTGAACGTGGTGTAGGAACCACCTATTGCATGGATTTTTATTTTTTTTCTTGGTATATTGCTTCTTGGTACACCTTATTTTCTTGTAGTCTCTATTGCCTTAGTTGATACTAATCATCCAAGAATTATTTATCCAACTGTAGTTGGTTCAAAATTACTTGTTTGTCAACATTCTTTCTAAGGGCTTGCTCTCATTTATCAGTAGTATGGGGTCGATTGCCCTTTGTGTTGATATGAAGGACTTTAGCCTTATTTGTAGCTCTAGAATGGTTGTCTATCTATTTTCCACCATAAAGGAAAGCCACATTGACTTGGTGCTTGGGCTTATAGGTAAGCTTGACATACTCAAGGAGAGCATAGGTACAACATGCTTGCATAGAATATTCTTCTTTAGGATTTGGGGGATGATCAAAATTCCTTTCTTCCTCAATGATTAGGATTGGGTGATCTGATATGGGTGTTTGAGCAGGACGACGAGTGCCATACCTATCTGAAAAGGTATATTATCGACTCAGCCCTGGACAGTCAAAATGAGTGGTATGATCATCCAACCTTATCCATGGTGTATACGGTTGATCATTCTCTACTTGGTATATAGGGTGAGTCAAAATTTGGATTCGTGGCATCGCCCTACTAGGACCTTCTCCATGTTGTAAGGTTTGTCTATGGTGAGCACAAAAAGTATCTTGGCTATGGAAGTCATCATTGCAATCATATTGAGGATTAGTAGATGCATTTGGGATGGGGAATTCCTCTAGGATAGGCTCTGTGTAAAAACCAGGATGCCAAGCAGGAATGACCAAATCTTTAGGATTGAAGTGGAGGCATTCCATGCCTCCTTGGAAATCATCTACGACACTAGCCCTTGAGCGGGCTTGGCCACGTGTAGTTACCATGTGATTATCTCCTTTAAATTTTAGCAACACACAATCAAACAATCAAAGAAAACACCCAATCAAACAATGTGATTATCTCTTTTAAGTTTTAGATGTGAATCCCTAAGTTGTTTGGTGTGTTTTGATTTGTTGTAAATCTGAATTTCACTCTTATCATGTTTGAAAATGGTTGATGTAACTCTCAATTTGTTTAAAGGATTTCACCTATATACTCATAATGACTAAACTTGGTGATGAAGTCTAGGCAGCCATACCCACTGAAATATGAAGACGAAACCCATATTCGATCAGGGAGCATAGGTTCTACCAGTCCTCACCCATATTGATTGTGGGCAGTGATACACCCTTCGAAGAGGAATGCATGCTATTTTCCATGGCTAAGATGGTTCTTGGAGCCGACCTTGGCCAAAAATAGGGTTCGAAGATCACAATGCAAGCCAAAATAGTGGTAATGACATCCATTGTTGGTCTTGATCAGGTGTTGGGTATGAAGTCCAACTCCCTAATGTTTAAAGTAGGACATGGCGTGTGGGTTTTGTTTTATGCAAGAACAAATAAAGCATAGAGCAAGTGATGAATTTTTCACTAATGCATGGAAAATAATGTTTCAAATTTAGAATCCTAAAAAATAACATTTTAATTTCAAACAACTAAGATGCACCCTACATGAGTAGTCACAAGCAACAAAAACACATAGGTCATGGAAAGAAATTTTGAAAATTTCTTGATTTTTTTTTGGAAAATGAGAAAATGAAAAAGAAGGATAGATACACTTACTTTGATAGCCTATGTTTTATGAAGACCCCATTTGTTACAACTTTTTTACCTTTTGAATTGAGGTGGGTGGTTGCGCACTAGTTGTAACGACGACCGTTCACAAATTTTTTTTGCCACTCGTACAATTGTTTCGAATCAAAATGACTTGAAATTAAGGCCACCTCAAGGTCAAGTGACCATAGAACCAGGTTGCTTCAGGGTCAAACAACCACAAAAACAAGCCATTGTAGGATCAAGCGACCACAAAACCATACCGTTGTAGGGTCAAGCGACCATAAAACCAGACCATTGTAGGGTCAAGCGACCATAAAACCAGACCGTTGCAGGGTCAAGTGACCATAGAACTAGGTCATTTCAGGGTCAAGCGAACGTGTCTGCTAACTGTACCTACAAGGAGAAACAATACCTACAACTCAAAAATAGTAAAAATGATAATAATTAGTAATATTTATTAAAAATAGGGACTAGTCCCCATCGTGATCACCACTGAAAGTCTCAAAAACCAATGCACAATAACTTAAAAATGTATGATTGCAATAAATGAACACTAGAGCATGCAATGTAACAAACTATGATAAAACAAGTAAATGACAAATCACATCCTTTATATTAATAAAACTTATTTTGATAAAAATGGGTTACAAATACATCCCCTTTAGGGAGTCCAATAATGCAATACAATAAGTACACAATCCGAGAGGTTTAACCCTCTATGAAATAGTTCGGTGCACTATATGGCCTTCTCGCATCCACAAACCATCCTACAAAGGGTTTCTTTGTGACCTTGGCAAGCGGTGATGATGTTAAACTCTTGCGCTCCTCTTCCCCTATAGAAAATTTGTGATCTACACACAAGGAAACACAAAAATTGTTAATAGCATGTGCAGATAGAAAGATAAGCAAAAGTGATAAATGACTGAAAACATGATAAGAAAATGCATGAAACAAAATATAACTATGCTAAAATTATGAAGAATACAAACAAACTCGAAGATCTATGGTTCGATTCCAGCAGCACTTTGTTACTTGCAAACTCAAAAAATTTAGGATTTTCAAATGAGGGTGAATGCTAATTTATAGATCCTTCGACAGGAACCTATTATTGGCAAATAATATTTGCATGGGAGGGGTGGCCAACATGCTCTTCCCAAAATCCCATGCAATACCATTTGGATCTCCTAACCTACACAACATTATTCTGGGGAAGTGTGTGTGCTAAACTAGGCTCAAGCATGCATGAAATTAGCATCATCAGCCCACGCGTGGATTCTTTTTTTTTTTCTAATTTAGGCACGACCGCTTTAAGGTAGAGAGGCCATGGTTGAGGGTCGCTATAGGGTATCGAGGCCACCGTTAAGGGCCGCTATGGGATACAACAACCACGGTTGGGGGCTGCTATGGGTTACAATGACTACGATTGCAAAGGATAACGACCCTATTTAAGTGGTGAATACCACTTACTAAGCCCTAGGGCCACCCAATGTGGGTCACATGGCCTTCAAGGAGTTCAAATAGGTAGCCTCCTCAACATGACATGTTTTAGGTGTCTACAAAAATCACATTATCAAAAATATGTTGAAGGGTTTCCATTAGGATATAAAGATACTAGTTATTATGGAAAATTGATCTAGTGCTCAAGTTGCATACTTTTTATTTTGTAAGGAGAAGATAGAATTAAAATCTCCTTTCACGGACCATAAAAAATTTACAATCCTTACCTAACCATATTTTTCTATAGCTTGCTTAAAGGTAACCTTTTATATTAATAGAATAGAAGCATAAAAGTTAGAGATCACATGGCCTAACATAATATAAGCATAAAAGTTAGAGATTACATGGCCTTCCAAGGATATCTTAATAAAGAAACATTCTCTAACTCTAATAAAATAATTTTAATGTTCACACAATTATTGAATTCTATAATATAATTATTAAAAATATTATTTACTCAACTAAACTTATATTTAAAATTTTAAAATCTTCACATTCCACTCCACATCATAGTCTCTTGTGCAAGGCATATCATAGATTCAGAATGCTAGTTGAAAATATAAGGAATCTATTTCCTTGAACTATGTGCCTATGAGTAATAAACAATGATAATAAATTTTTACGTGCATGCCACCATTTCTTAAAGGATGTGCCTTATTTTATGCTAGCCAGATATGAATTTCAATAAATGGCTTAAACACAAAAACTATTAGACGATGGAATGCATGTATTGGCCTTCACTATTTTTATAGGGCCATGCCTCCTTATCTAAGTCTTCTTTATTGATAATAAAACTTGAGCTATGCATAAAGTAAAGCTTATTCGAGTTACAGATACACGATATCTTTCACAATACATGCCTCTTTGCTTTTGCTCTCCTCAAACTCACGAGAGAACTTGACTCTTCATCTTTTTTTCTTACATAATGAGTCCTACATATTACATAAAGATAAAGTATCACATGATTGCATATAAATACCTACATTTAAAATAGATACATCACTCAAATACTCTTCACTTCTAAATTAGACACCCCACACTCTTAAGTATATGACACTTACACACTCCTACTAACTTGAGATATACTTTTTACATAAAATCAAACTCACACCCTAGACTAAATATTTACAATGGGACAAAATAATGTAATATCTTTAACAATAAAAAGATATAAACATATTATAATAATTCCCTATGGGACAAAGCACAATGGTTAGCATAATAAGTCTCTATCAAAAGTTGTGTGTAAAATATTAGATTTTCCAACATTTCCTCACTATCCTCTAAAAATGCATTTTGAATGATTTCTTCAATTTTGATTTGTTTTTAAAATTTATTTTCTTTCTTCAAAAATTCAATCTCTATCAATTGTTCATGCAATCAATCAACTTATGGAATTCAATCAAATTTTAAACCATTCACTTCTTATGACTCCCTTTAATCAAATTTTTAATTCCCTTATCAAATCAATTCAATCAGCTTATCAATTCATTCAAATATCAAATCAATTTTTTCCCAATCAATTTAATTAGTAATTCAACCATCAAATAGATTTTCCTTCAATTACAATATCAAATCAATCAAATTCTCAATAGTTCATTAAATCAATTTAGTTCCTTCTTATGTCTCCCTTCAAATTCAATCAATTAATAATTTCAATTCTTCAAATCAAATTAATTCAATTTTACTTTTTATATCTCCCAATTTCAATTAATCATTAATTCAATTTCAGTAAAATGTTTCTTATATCTTCAATAATTTAATTAATTATTATTCCTTTAATTATCAATCAAGTTAAATTCCATTAATCAATCATGAATATAAATTTCCTTCATCAAATCAATTCAATCATCAATTCATAAAATCATTTATGAAATTCTCCAATAATTTTATTAATTGATTCCTTATAATTCCTAGTCATTCAAATTTAAAATTAGTTCTTCTTATCACTCCACATTAAATTAATTAATCCACTTCTTATATCTCCCAAAATAAATAATTATATTGACCTTCTTATAACTCCCAAAATAACTTTCACTATAATATTATACATAAAAGTATGCGCCCAAATTAGGTATAGTAATTCAAATATTAAACTTACCTTTTTGGTGCTCTCCAATCTTTTGACATGAATGCAATAAAATTTTCTTCTGCAACACGAATGTTGTTAAATTTGCTATTCCAGGTTAAGTGTTACTAAGCAATAATCAAACGCCTTTAACGTTTTACCTTCAGCTTCGTTTCACATGTGTTTTGGATTTCTACACTCGGTTATGATTTAAGAAACTCTTCATATCTCTGCCCATAGGCTCTCTTCTATATCTCCACTCATGGATAGACTCAAGGCAATGTAAACCATACTTTTTCTTCAAATAGACCTGAGTGTGTCTCTTATCATGGATAGACTTAAGACAATGCTTTAGTTCACAACTAGTTCCTCAACATGTTAGCATTCTCTTTAATGTCCTCCAAAAATAAACTTCATGTCTTCTCCAATCAAACATCCTCCTCCAATAAATGTCATCCTCCAATCAAACTCCATCCTCCTCCAAAAAATTCAAGCAAATGTTTGCAACTCTAGTAATCATTCTCCTCCTAACCAAACATCCTCCACTTTAGAAATATCTAATCCAAAGTTATTATCCCAGCAACAATCATCGTTCAATAAATTTCTTCTCCAAATATTTTCACTCCTTTTCCTCCAACACCTTCAATTCTCCAAACTTCTACTTTCCAATAAACTATCTTTAAATTTAGACACAAAAATAGTACTTGGTAACCACCAAGTCTCTTATTTTTCATCCACAACACAGTGGCTTTGATACCACTATTATCAAATATGAAGGATTATCTCATAGGATTTACTTCCCAAGATAAAAAATCACCCAAAATAATAATATCAATATCCATTCACATATCAAAATACCAAAGCATGTATCAATCACACATGAATCAAAATGAAGGCTTTATTGATAATAAACCTCAAGCTATGCATAGAAAAAAGCTTATTTGATTTACATATTGCATTTCTATGTCTCGGCATAAAGATACATGAGACCTTTCACATTACATGACTCTTGGTTTTTGCTCTCCTCAAACTCATAGGAGAACTTGACTCTTCATATTATTTTCTTACATAATAAGTCCCACATATTACATAAAGATAAAGTATCTCATGATTGCATATAAATCCCTACTTCTAAACTAGACACACCACTCAAAGATTCTTCACTTCTAAATTAAACCCCACACTCTTAAATATATGACACTTACACACTCCTACTAACTTGAGATATACTTTTTACATAAAATCAAACTCACACCCTAGACTAAATATTTACAATGGGACCAAATAATGTAGTATATTTAACAATAAAAAGATATAAACATATTATAATAAGTCCCTATGAGACAAAGCACAATGGTTAGGGATTTGGGCTTTCTTTGGGGAGACCCAGGTTCAAACCATGATAGGGTGTGTGTGCATATTTGTGTTAATCGAGCTTGTGACAAAAAATATGACAATTAGAAGATATAAAAATATTGTGGTAACATGGTTATAATTAGTATAACCTATTTCAATTTCATATAATTAATTAAAAAATAATTAAGTAATGTAATACAGTTATCACTTCTTTATCAAATGGTATTATCTGAATTCATTTAAATTATTCAACTATTAAGGAGAAGACCCATATAGTTGAGCTATTATAATACCACTATGTGGTCATGATGTAATATGAGTGGATGAAACCCGTTTCAATCATATATAACAAGTTTTTAAAAATAATA